>OY728163.1:1727409989-1727803989 GCA_963277665.1 Viscum album
TTTAGAGTTTCTTTATCACCTTTTCTTGGAATAATGAAACATTGAACCCACAATTAAAGAATCTGAATGTTTGTAAATAGGTGAAGAATCTCCAAAGTCTTTACTTTTAAAAGACCAGGGCAATCTAGGGCCTTCAGCTTATCAAAACTTCCTTGAACATCAGGTAGCTTGTGAGTACAAAACTCAGCTTCCCCTTTATATGAAATACCAACCAAGCTTGCAGCCTTAGTGAAAAAAAGTGAATATGTCTTTCCATAACACTTGAATGAAAACTTACTCCTCCCTTATTCCTTAAAGAAAGTTACTGGCTCATAGAACTCTACTAGAAACTCTGGATATATCAAATCCTGAGCTTTTGGTTTTGAAGTACATACACTCTCCCATCCATTGAGTTTGATATTATTGGAAACAATAGATTCATATTTGGCATAAAACTTTGGATCAACTAACCTTTCTATATATATCTTCCATTCAGGTATTTTCTTGACAGTCGACATTTCTTTCTGGGAAGAGACTTCGGCAGAAATTTAGAAGTAAGGATGTTCTAAGACGTTTGGAATGGGATTTTGTAGGAAGGGCAGAGCTTCAGCACGCAAGATCTTTGAGATCGTTGTGGGACAACCATCAGGGGGTCCTTTATATAGGCATTTGAGGTGATAGTTTAGCTTCCCCAATTGATCCAATGGTTGAAAAACATTCTGTCCAGATCTGATGGCTAAAAAGATGACCAAGGAATAATTTTGATAGATTCCGATCTTTTGAGTTTTTTTAAGGAAAATATTCAGATTTAAGGAAAAATGAATACGAAAAATTTAAAAACAAAATAAAATATCAACAAGTAAAGGATGATTACAAAAATTTAGAAAAGGATACATACCTTTCGGATTGCAAGGAATATTATTCATAATTAGGAAAATTATTCTTGAAAAAATTTAGATTCTGAAAATTTGATTACAAAAACTTTGACTACGAACAATATAGCTATGAAAATTTTCATTACGCTAATTTTAAGTATGAAAATATTCATTACAAAAAATTTATGTACACAAATATTCATTATGAAAATTTGAAGTACGAAAATCTCCATTACGAAAAATTTAAGTACAAAAATATTTATTATGAAAAATTTAAGTATGAATATCTTCATTACAAAAATTTTAAGCTGAAAAAAACATTTTGAAAAAAATTAAACGAAAAAAAATTTAGACGGAGAGAAAAAAAATTATACTATGAAAACTTTTAGACTACGAAAAAAATTTAGACTACAAGATTTTTTTAAAATCTAAAAAACAAATGTACTCCCCCTATGAAAAGGAGTTCCTTACTGTAAAGAGATTAGTTTCAACGGGATGTTAACATGGAAGATTACCTTATGATTATCATTCCTAACTTTTGTTTAATGTATTTAAATCTATCAAATGGTAAATATTTTGTGAAAATATCAGCAAGTTGATCTTGTGTTCCGATAAATTGAAGAATGATATTTCCTTTTTGTGTGTGATCCATAAGAAAGTGATGCCTAATATCTATGTGTTTTGCACGAGAGTGATGTGAAGGGTTTTTACTTAAGGAAATGACACTACACAAAATTTTTCTTTTGGTAAAACTCATACCATAGTCTATGAGTCTGTGTTGCATCCACAACACTTGAGCACAACAACTTTAAGCTGCTACATATTCAGCTTCAGCAGTGGACAGTGCTACTGAGTCTTGCTTTTTTCATGACCAAGAAACTAATGAATCTCTTAAGAAATGACATGTTCTGAATGTACTCTTATTATTAATTCTGCATCCACCAAAGTCAGCATCCAAAAAAACTTTTTAAAACAAAATCATTTCCAGATGTATAAAAGAGTCCTAGATCCATGGTTCCCTTTAAATAGTGCAAAATCCTTTTCACTACCTATAAATGAGATTACTTAGGATTGGATTGATATCTTGCACATAAGCATACTGAAAACATTAAGTCTAGATAACTAGCTATTATGTAAAGTAGACTTCATATCATACCTCTAAAAGATATTTGATCTATCGGTTTCTCAGCTTTATCTAGATCAAGTGAATTTGAGGTACCAATGGGAGTACTTATACTCTTTGTGTTTTCATATCCATACTTTTTTAGAAGATATTTAGTATAACTATGTTGGGATATATAGATCCCTTATGGTTTTTGAGAAATTGAAAAACCAAGGAAAAATGTTTACTCGCCCATCATACTCATTTCAAACTCTTATTTCATTAGATCTTCAAAAGAATCAGTTAAAGATTGTTGAGTTGAACCAAATATAATGTCATATAAATAAATTTAAACAATAAAAACATTTTTCTTATATTTATTTATAAAAATATTTGGATCAGCATTTCACTTAACATAATTATTTTTAAGCAGAAATCCTGTAAGTTTAATATACCAATCCCTTAGAGATTTCTTAAGTCCATACAGAGCTTTGGTAAGTTTGAAAACATGTTCAGTATTTTTTGAATCTTCAAAACCAGGAGGTTTTTCAATAAAAACTTCCTCTTTTACAAAACCATTAATTAAATCACATTTAACATCCATTTGAAGAAGTTTGAAATTGAAGAATGCTACAATGGAAAGTAGAATATGAATAGATTCAATTCTAGCTACTGGATCATAGGTTTCTTCATAGTCTATTCATTCTTGTTAATTATAGCCTTTGGCAATGAATCTAGCTTTATTTCGTACTATGATTCCATTTTCATCACATTTATTTATGAAGACCCATTTTACTCTAAAAACAGTAGTTTCCTTAGGTCTTTCAACCAAGGTCCAAACTTTATTCCTTTCGAATTCATTTAGCTCATCTTTCATAGATTTTATCCAATCATCATCACCTAAAGCTTCATCAGTGATTTTTTCTTCTAATTGGGAAAGGAATTCTAGATGTTCTACTTCATTTCTTAAAGAAATTCTAGTCCTTACAGGTTGATTTACATCAACAATGATATTATCACTGGGAAGATTTTTAAGAAACAATTGATTTGGGTTTTGTAAAAACTATTCATCAACATAGGGTGGGAAATCTTCTGGGGTAAATGTTTCAGAAATATCTTATTGAACATTTTCCTTATCAGAAAGATCTTCTTTCAAGGGTTGATAATAAGTTTTTTAAAATACATACAAGGATGTAGGTTGAGGTTGTTTAAAAACAAAAGGATCAGTTTCATCAAATTTAACATGTCTTGTTTCTTCAACAGTACATGTGTTTTTATTGAAAACTCTATAAGCCTTAGAAGTTGTGGAGTAGCCTAAGAAAATTCCTTCATCAGATTTCAGTGAGAAATTGTGTACATTATCTTTAGTATTTATAATGAATACCTTGCAACTGAAAACCTTGAAGTAGGAAAGTCCAGGTTTTCTACCATTTCATAACTCATAAATAATTTTATTATGAAAATTTATAATCAAAACTCGATTTATAGTATAGTAAGCAGTACTTATAGAATCATCCCAAAAATGTTTGTTTATCGAATATTCACTCAACAAGGTTCTTGTTGTCTCTTGAATAATTTTATTTCTTCTTTCAATAACTCTATTTTTTTGAGGTGTTCTAGGTGAGGAGAAGTTATGAGTAATGCCTTTTCTACTACAAAAGGTTTCAAAATAAGAATTTTGAAATTCACCTCCATGATCACTATGAATGGTTATCAAAGGAAGGTTTTTCTCATTTTTAACTTGGTCTCTAACACTTTTGAAATAAGAAAAAGATTCATGCTTCCTTGCTAGAAAATAGACCCACATAAATCTAGTGTAATAATAAAATAAAATAAAATACAAAATATTTTCCTCCAATGCTTCTCGTTTGTGTTGGACCAAAAAGATCCATATGCACTTGATGTAATGAATCAGTAGTTGAGACTTCACCGATTGATGTAAAACTTGATTTATGTTTCTTTCAATATTTACAAGGATCACAAACTTTTTAAGAATCAAATATAAGCTCTAGTGGATCCTTAACTAGTCTTTTCTTAGAGAGTTTGAATAGGTTCCTAATATTACAGTGTCATAACCATCTATGCCACAACCAAGAATGATCTTCCATTGCACTAAGGAAAGGTAGATCTTGGCTTCTATGTTCTTCTAAGTTTAGTTTTTAAACATTCTCTTGCCTACTAGAAAAAAGAATAAACTCTTCCTTAGAATTCTGTACTAAGCACTTTTCATTCCTAAAATTCACAAGGTAACCTTTATCACATAATTGACTTATGCTAATGAGGTTGTGCTTAAGAACCTTAATAAATAAAACATTTGAAACCAATGTTTTTCCAAGAAGAACGATGTTACCTATGCAATTAATTTCTCTTTTAGAATAATCTCTGAAAGTTACTTTTCCTCCATTAGTCTTGATAAAAATTTCAAAGAAGTTTTTGTTACCAGACATATTCCGGGAACATCCACTATCCATGTACCAAGTATTGATGTTGGTGATATCTTTATTTTCTAGAAAATAAGAGTGTTAGACTTTCAGAACCCAAACATTTTGGATCAAGAATCTTCAGAAATAAACATTTTAGGAATCCACATTTTCTTTGAAAAATAATCTTTATGGAAACCTAAATACTGAGTTTTGATTAAGGAACAATTTTTTACCAATTCCCACCACACTGAGACTTAGTGCAGAATAGAGCACTTTGAGGAACAAAATAATTGTTACTAAAAATCGGTTTTGAACTAGTATAACCAAAACCATAATTATTCCTTAGAGGTCGAATTTGAGAATACATATTATCAAAGATATCCTTACCTAAGGTAAAGTTTGAAAAACACTTCCTCAAGGAAAATATTTCTAATCACTGGAGGTTAGAGAATATCTTTTCAATGGAGTTAATCCATAATTCTACATGGAGGGGATCAGAAGATCCACTAAACATGGGAGTCATTTTTTCATGAAGGATTCTATGGAAACTTTCTCTTTACTTGGAGGAGTATGGAGTTCCACATGATTCAAGTTATTATTCATAACTTGATCTATCTGAGAAATTACTTTCATAAAGTTATGAGCACCCGTTCTCATCATATCAGGCATATCATTGGGGAAATCATCACATTTCCTATCACATTGATTTTTGGCACGTGTTCTTATATTTCCCACCATTCACTAAAAAATAACTTAAAATTAGAGGGATTGAATACCTATATAATAAGTATAAAAAATCAAAATTTAAACATAAAAGGATAAACTCTTAAAAGAAAAGTATACATAACTCATGATTCCCTAGGTTTCAATATAGGTTATCCATGATCCATTTCCTCGCATTTAATATTATGGGATTCTTCTTTTTTGGTCCCTTAATAAATTTTTTTACTAATATTATGAATTTACCAAAATATATCCTCCTGGATTGTCAAACTAGGAGTGCAGCAAGGCCCATTCTTGTACACCAATTCATGTTCAAGTCTAGTTCATAGTAGTGTTTTTAGGTTTTAACCCAAGATACCTCTATACCAGAGACACACCCACATGTTCATATGCATATAGGGATATATTTTCTTGATAAACAACTTACTTCACACTTACCAAAATTTAGGTGTGTTTTCTAATACTTAGTATCATCCCTAAGGTTCTTACTGAAGTTATCTATTCCAAATCTCCAAAAATAACTAAACCATCCTATGATACCAACTATAGATACCCTATCCTTTTACAAATATCATTACATTATTTTTAGCATAATCAAACAGCACAATACAAGCTATGTATCATAAATTATAGTGTCTTGGATGATTAGGTACATAATTAAACATCATGAAAACAACTTTTAAATAATCTCAATAATGAGCTCCTAACTTACATTATGATCATACATCTACATAGGATAACTTGATGATAACATGAACAAATTTATCAGCTAAAAAACCCATTAAGGGAATAAACATAAGAATAAATCTTTTGCATATCGGTTAGAAGGCAAGACATAATTATTTAAAAAAACATAAAACATATGAAATAATAACATATAAACAAGGGATCATATAAACATGGAGTCATAATAATTTTTAAGTAACATAAAACATGAATTTATCACAATTCAATGATTTTTTCACATAGAGGAGCACAATTCAAGGTTAACCACCAAGACTATTGCACATGGTAGCACGAGTCAAGGATAACCTCTAAAACCATTGCATATAACTTCCCATGAGACTCAAATTTACACAATGAATTTGAGAGATCTCTAGGAGCTTCCATAATAACATGTTCATTAATATTCTTTCCACATATATAATCATATATAATTAGTGATACATAAACATAAGGGTTACCCATAGTAATAATTGGGCATCATAATCATGTCATAAAGCATAAATAATGGTAGTATCATAAAAATTTAAATAGAGGAAAGGGATTAGATCATTAGTGGAAAATTATAGTGTATTATAGTCATATATCATGAAAATTTATGTCAACTTGAAATATTAACTCCTAAAAATAGTACTTAAGAAACAATAGAATTAAAAAAATTAGTGCAGTTAAAGGAAAATATCAAAGGTCATTTAAAACATAAAAAGGAATAATATTCTATATAAAACAAGAAGTTACCCAATAAGGTTTTCATAATAAAAATAGTGGTTTTATAAAATTGTGATTTATTAAAAATATATAATATAGTGTTATAAGGCCCCGGCCTTAAACCTTACTTAATATTGAATTAAATGAATAATTCACATTGAGGATCTTTTTAGGTTTAGAGTTTGAGATAATTAGGACATAACTATTACATCTCAAAAATATTACAAAGTAGAAACTTCTACTAAGTTTCCATAAAATAAAAACTTTTAAAAAGAAACAAGTCAAGTTCCATGTTTTAGATAGCATGAATTTCCCTTGATCCCATCCTTTACCCTATTCCACATTTAGTCATATGAAAAACATTTCAAAAAAACTTGGTGTGAGCATAAAAATCTCAGTAAGGGATACACAAATAATGAAAACTGTTAGTTTTTCAAAACAACAAGTAACCCATGTATACTTTATCAAAGTAATACTTTTCACCTTTATGAAGTTGTAAAAACTCTTCACTGAATAAAAGGTCATTACTTACCATTTTGTAACCAAAAGGTTATGATAAACCCCATATAAAGATCACATAACATATAAAGGTAACTTGGGGCATAAACATACTTAAGTGGAATAACCATACGGTCGACTTCCACACATATCACTTAATAGAATAGCCATACGGCCAACTTCCATACCCAATGAATTGTAGATTATAACATAACCACCCGTCCTGGTATTTACGGCACCACCTTTCATATGGTTTATCATGTAACCACCCGTCAAATGGCTAAGTACCATTATAAAATCATAATACATAAAACAAATATAATGGAAAGAAAACATTTCCACACTTTGATCACAATATATCACATAAAAATATTGACATAAAAAATCCATTATAAAACCCATTTTCAATACCAAAATACATAAAATAGTATATGGTATTTATTTCATTTTAAAACATTACGTCTTGTTGAGGAATCCAAAGACCAAAGAATACTCGCGGAGGCGAAAAAGGTCATTGTCACCGCGTACGTTAAAAGAAACATTCCTTTTTGTAATTTTGTAAAATACTTCATAGAAAAAGATTCATTTCGTATAAAAGTAAAATTCAAAGGGGTTTATACACCTTATAAAAGAAAGTTGTGTATAAAACGAAATATACCTCAATGAAAGGAGATTGAGACGAAGTCCCTTACCTCGGGTCTGACTTTACTCAATCGTTCTTTAACGTCCTGAATAATAAACTTGAGTTAATTTCTACTTTCTTAAGAACCTTGTTTAAGTTCATTATTTCTTTTATATCACTTATTACCATGTTATAAACATTATGTAATCATTTAAGTTAATAATGTTTGTTTTGTCGATACTTGGTTCTTAAGTCGAAAGTGGACTTCTTACAATTACATGTTGTTCGTGTGCTCAAAGGTTCATTATATCCATAATGACATTCATGATTTGGATATCATATATATCATATATATCCATCATATACATGTATTCATAATATTACATAATAATTTAGAGGTAAGAAATGAAATGCACCGTTCATGGAGATGGTAAGCCGTACGTACGCATGAACGCTACTTTCATTTCTATGTCAGAATAATGGAATTAAAACTAAATGAGAGATATGTATATTTTAATTCCAGAATTATATTAATCATTTAGATGTAACATACATCATATATATCCATTATATATATGTACATATAATAGTACATTACATTTGGGGATAAGAAATGAAATGCACCGTTCATGGAGACGGTAAGCCGTACGTACGCATGAACACTACTTTAATTTCTATCTCATACTTTAATGGAATTAAAACATAATGATACATAATATAATTATAATTCCAGTATGGTATCATATATAATATCATTAAATCTATCCTTAATACGTACCACATATGGTATTAACGAATCAAATCACTTTGAGGGGGTGGTAGTCCGCACTTCCTAAAATGAAGATATCACGTATACCCATAACGGAAGCCATAAAGGTATACCACAAATGAAAAATACATAAGCATAAAGAAAGCATAAACATAATATATATCATATATAAATATAGTGACATCTTAATGGCCACCATTAAAGGTGTTAAATGAAGATTGAACAATCATCGTTTCGTGAGGCAGAAATTCGCCAACCACAGAAACAGTATGTTCGATAACCATTAGATGTAGGTGTGTGTAAGTGTAGCTTGAATTATTCTTATAACAACATCCTAGTATATTCAAGATACTGGATTTGTTACAAAAGAAATGAATAAAAAGAGTTTATGGGGTTGGAGAAGAAAAATAAAACAAAAGAACACAAGAGAAAACACTACCTTTAAAACGGGTAACTCTTTTTGATTTGAGCTCAAAGGCTTCCTTGGGAAGACTTCTGCCCAAAGTGAGGCTTCTAGGAGTAAGAGAGTGATGTGGAGAGACAAAATGGGTAGAGATTGTCCGAACCAAAGGCTTGAGAGGTGTGGGTAAGGTGGTAGAGTTGGGGTCCTTTTATAAGAGGATAGGAGAGGCACTCTTGGAAAGTAAAGGAATGTTACTTTATTTTAAAATGAGTTTCGGATTTAAAAGGTGCCACATTGATATAATTTGAGGATAAGGTGATAAGGGTTCGAAATATACCCATCCAGTAGGTTTTTGACAAGTGTGGTTCTTATATTTTACATTATATTTTTATTTTATTTAAATCGTTAAATAATGAGGTAATTGCTGCAACATCATGGTGTCATAAATAATTTAATTTATTTAATATCTAAAATTTATAAAAAATATCATGATTTAGGAAGACTTTTTAGATTTATAATGAATATTTATAGTAAAAAATCTGTCTTGTATAACCCCATGTAAAAATTGTTTTAGTAAAACAACACATATTTGTGACATTTTAATTTTAACTTTAAATAAAAAGGTATTAATGTCATTTGCCTACCAAAGTGGCTCCATGGGGTCCCCAAGTTGACCCATGGATTGTATTTATTGGTCATGACACATCCAATAAGGTTAGTACAAGTGTAAAGGTCATTTAATATTATTAAAACATTATTTTTACCTTAAACTACACTAATTACCTCTAATCGCGATTAATAATCTTAAAAGTTACTATTCACCAAAAAATTATTTTAATCCCATTGAACCACATTTTAATTATTAATGAAAACCATGTATGTCGGATTTTTGAAATTCGAAACATAGAGGTGGTAAAATTTCATTTAAACAAAAAAAATCAGTTTTTTAAGTACCACTTAGTGGTTTCACAATTCATAAAAAATTGACGTTTTTCAGAAAAATACCAAAAATTTACCCTAATCTATATTTGATATTAATAATTCAAAAATGATGTCTATTTTACAAAATTCAAAACATAAAAGTTGAATTAATTAATTTAGTAATTAATTCCCGCTGTCAAAACAAATAGCATGTTTTTATGAAACAAAATGTATCAAAAGATTGACACCAGTTTAAGTCCAATTTCAAAGTGAAATTAATTCCAACGACCACTATTGGATTAAATGGTAAAAATATATTCTAATTACACTCTAAAACCAATTCAAAAGATAATCTAAACATATAAGTAAAATAGATTAAAAAGAGGTTTTTAATTAAAATAAAACATTTTTCACTATTCATTAAAAATGAACTTTATCGGAAAAATACCAAAAATTTACACAAAGTAAATTTTGATGTCCCGATTCTAAAGAAGAATTTTATTTGGTCCAATAGAATGTATAGAGTGACAAAAAATATATTTAATGGAGGTTCTCCATCAAAAGGTGATAAATGGACCTTTAGTGAATATTAGAGTATCTATGCCTAAAATTGAATTCTTTTCTTATTTTAAGCCTTTATCAATTATTGGATAAATGTAAAAAAATTCAACATATATAGTCATATTTTAGTTATTTCTATTCATTCTCACCAATACAATGACTACGAGCTAACTACCATTTAAAATAATATTATTTTATTACTAGTGTGCAATGTAATATTTCAAAGAAACTCTTTGTTGTGTATCGAGTACGCTATCGAACATAGAAACCCCGTTAAAGTAAAATTAATTTTTAATTCGTAAATATTAATAAATATGAAAATGTATTATTCTTTATTTACCTGGGATGTTACATCCTTCCCCCCTTTTGGGAATTGTGTCCTCGCAATTTTATTCACTTATCAAAGTAAGTGGGGGTATTTATCCCTCATAGCATTTTCTGATTCCCATGTTGCCTCTTCAACCATGTGGTTTTTCCACAAAACTTTTACCTGGGGAATTACCTTATTTCTCAACACTTTCTCTCTTCGGTCAAGAATCTGGACTGGTTGTTCTTCATAAGAGAGACTCTCTTCCAACTGAACTACCTTTGGGCTCAAAACATGAGATGGATATGGCATATACTTTCTCATCATCGAAACATGAAAAACATTGTGTACCTGAGATAAACTCGGAGGTAAAGCCACTCGATAAGAAACTAATCCAACTCTATCTAGAATTTCATATGGTCCAATGAAACTTGGACTCAGCTTTCCTTTCTTACCAAATCATATCACACTTTTCCACGGTGAAAATTTGAGAAAAACATGATCACCTACCTCGAAATATAGATCCTTCCTCTGGTTCTCTGCATAACTCTTCTGCCTCCTCTGAAATGTTCTCATGTGTTTCTGAATCAACTGATCTTTCTCTGCCATCTCTTCTACCAATTCGGGTCCCATCAGCTTCCTTTCACCTACTTCATCCCAAAAAGCTAGAGTTCGACACTGTTTCCCATATAACGCCTCAAACGGTTCCATCTATATACTAGAATGAAAACTGTTATTATATGAAAACTCAACCAAATAAATATGTTGGTCCCAACTTCCCTGATAATACATTGAGAAAGCTCATAGTATATCCTCCAAGGTCTGAATTGTTCATTCTGACTGCCCATCTGATTGCAGATGAAAAGCTTTACTAAAATTTAATTCAGTACCCAATGACTTCTGAAGGCCTTTCCAAAAGTTAGAAGTAAACCTAGGATCATGATCAGATACAATGGAGAGGGGAAATCCATGAAACCTTACTATCTCTTTAATATACAACCGAGCATGTTGATCTAGAGACAAAGTATCTCGAATAGGAAGGAAATGATCAGATTTAGTCAATCGATCAACAATAACCCATATTGCATTATTACCTCTAGATGTCTTCGGTAATCCCACAACAAAGTCCATGGATATATTTTCCAATTTCCACTCTGGCATAGGTAGAGGTTGAAGCATCTCATTCGGTAATTTCCGCTCTGCTTTAACCTACTGACAAGTCAAACACTTCACAGTAAAATCAGCAATATCTCTTTTCATTCCATCCCACCAGTAATACTCCTGCAGATCTCTGTACATCTTAGTACTGCCTGGATGAACTGAAAACGGGGAACTATAAGCCTCACATAAAAACTAATTCTTCAACTGTGAATCACCATGCACACATAATCTCTTACCAAACCAAAAAACACAATCATTATCAATGTTGAATTTAGGCAACTTACCCTTCTGAACCAGCTCTACCTTTTTCTACAACTCACTGTCTTGCTTCTGTGCTTTCTTGATTTTGTATGATAGATAAGATTTCACCGATACCTGAAACAAAACAGAATGACTTCCTACACAAACAATTTCCATGCCAAATTTCATCAAATCAAAAACCAAAGGATCTCGTTCTAAACATAGAATGGTTAATGAATCATTACTTTTTCTACTCAGAGCATCATCCACTTTATTTTCTTTTCCCGGATGGTAATGAATTGTACAATCATAATCCTCGATTAATTCTAGCCATCTCATCTGTCTCATGCTCAACTCTTTCTGAGTGAATATATACTTTAAACTTATTTGATCAGTATATATTTCACACTTTACTCCATACAAATGATGCCTCCAAATTTTTAGAGCGAAAACAACAGCAGCTAATTCCAAGTCATGTGTAGGGTAATTTACCTCATGAGTTTTCAACTGACGTGAAGCATATGCAATTACCTAATCATTATGCATAAGGACACAACCAAGTCCTTTAAATGAATCATTACTGTAGATAACAAACTCACCATTACTAGAAGGAAGTTCCAAAACTGGAGCATTCACCAATCTTCTTTTCAACTCCTGAAAACAATCATCACATTCTTTTGTCTAGATAATCTTAACACCCTTCCGAGTTAGCTAAGTCATTGGACTAGATAACCGTGAAAAATTTTCAACAAACCTTCGATAGTAACCTGTCAAATCAAGAAAAATACGAATCTCAGTTACATTTGTGGTTCTTGGCCATTCTTTAACAACTTTTGTTTTATCAGGATCAATAGTTATGCCATTTTTTGAAACAATGTAACCAAGAAAAAAAATTTGTTGCAACCAAAACTCACACTTTATGAATTTCCCATACAATTTATTTTCTTTTAAGGTTTGAAAAATAACCCTTAAATGTCTTTCCTGATCCTATTTACTTTTAGAAAACACCAAAATATCATCAATAACACAACTACCATTTATCACCTGATTCAACTGAGCCATCACTACAACAAACTATTTAGTTCTGATTCTGACCATCTGAGGATACTGATTTGAATGTTCATTTCCCTATGTATTCCTTCCTAGAAAATATGTTCTATTTACTCTATGAAAACCCATTCTTAACATAGAAATATCTTAGGAGAAGCAACATGGTACTCTTTAAATGCTATATCATTTCAATCATACTATAAATTAATTTATAATTTTACACTTTTCTAACTCCTAAAGTTGTCTAAACCGACCTCTGATACCATCTATAAGGCCCCGGCCTTAAACCTTACTTAATATTTAATTAAAGGAATAATTCCCATTAAGGATCTTTTCAGGTTTAGAGTTTTAGAGAATTAGGACATAACTATTACATCTCAAAAGATTACAAAGTAGAAACTTATACTAAGTTTCCATAAAATAAAAACTCTTAAAAAGAAACATTTCAAGTTCCATGTTTTAGATAGCATGACTTTCCCTTGATCCCATCCTTGACCCTATTACACATTTAGTCCTGTGAAAAACATTTCAAAAAACATGGGGTGAGCATAAAATCTCATTAAAGGATACACAAAGAATGAAAACTATTAGTTTTTCAAAACAACAAGTAAACCATGTATACTTTATCATAGTAATACTTTTCACCTTTATGAAGTAGTAAAAACTCTTCACTGAATAAAAGATAATTACTTACCATTTTGTAACCAAAACGTTACCATAAAACCCATATAAAGATCACATAACATATAAAGGTAACTTGGGACATAAACATACTTAAGTGGAATAACCATACGGTCGACTTCCACACATATCACTTAATGGAATAGCCATACGGCCGAATTCCATACCCAATGCATTAGAGGTTATAACGTAACCACCCATCCTGGTATTTATGGCACCACCCGTCATATGGTTTATCACATAACCACCCGTAAAATGTCCAAGTACCATTATAAAATCATAAGACATAAAACAAATATAATGGAAAGAAAACATTTCCACACTTTGATCACAATATATCACATAAATATATTGACATAGAAAATCCATTATAAAAACCATTTTCAATACCAAAATACATAAAAGATTATATGGTATTTATTTCATTTTAAAACATTACGTCTTTTTGAGGAAGCCAAAGACCAAATAATACTCACGGCGGCGGAAAAGGTCGTTGTCACCGCGTACGTTAAAAAAAATTCATTTTTGTCGTTTTGTAAAATTATTCGTAGAAAAAGATTCCTTTTGTATAAAATTAAAATTCAAAGGTGTTTATACACCGTATAAAACAAAGTTGTGTATAAAACTAAATATGCCTCAATGAAAGGAGATTGAGACGAAGTTCCTTACCTCAAGTCCGACCTGACTCGATCGTTCTTTAACGTCCTGAATAATAAACTTGAGTTAATTTTTACTTGCTTAAGAACCTTTTTCATGTTCATTATTACTTTTATATCACTTATTACCATGTTATAAACATTATGTAATCAATTATGTTAATAATGTTTGTTTTTTCGATACTTGGTTCTTAAGTCGAAAGTGGACTTCTTACAATTACATGTTGTTCGTGTGGTAAAAGGTTCATTCTATCCAGAATGATATTCAGGATTTGGATATCATATATATCATATATATCCAGAATATACATGTATTTATAATATTACAGAATCATTTAGAGGTAAGAAATGAAATGCACCGTTCATGGAGACGGTAAGTCGTACGTACGCATGAACGCTACTCTCATTTCTATGTCATAATAATGGAATTAAAACTAAATGAGAGATATGTATATTTTAATTCCAGAATTATATTAATAATTTATATGTAACATACATCATATATATCCATTATATATATGTACTTATAATAGTACATTACATTTGGGGATAAGAAATGAAATCCACCGTTCATGGAGACGGTAATCTGTACGTACGCATGAAAGATACTTTCATTTATATCTCATACTTTAATGGAATTAAAACATAATGATACATAATAGTATTATAATTCCAGTATGGTATCATGTATAATATCATTAAATCTATCCTTTATATGTACCACATATGGTATTAACGAATCAAATCACTTTGAGGGGGCGGTAGTCCGCACTTACTAAAATGAAGATATCACGTATACCCATAATGGAAGCCATAAAGGTATACCACAAATGACAAATACAGAAGAATAAGGAAAACATAAACATAATATATATCATATATAAATATAGTGACATCTTAATGGCCACCATTAAATGTGTTAAAAGAAGATTGAACAATCATCGTTTCGTGAGGCAGAAATTCGCCAACCACAGAATCAGTATGTTCTTTAACCATTAGATGTAGGTGTGTGTAAGTGTAGCTATAATTAATCTTATAAAAACATACTAGTATATTTAATATACTAGAGTTGTTACAAAGGAAATTAATACAAAGAGTTTAGGGGGTTGGAGAAGCAAAATAAAACAAAAGAAGACAAGAGAAAACACTACCTTTAAAACGGGTAACTCTTTTTGATTTGAGCTCAAAGGATTACTTGGGAAGACTTCTACCCAAAGTGAGGATTCTAGGAGTAAGAGAGTGATGTGGAGAGAAAAAACGGGCAGATCGTGGCTGAACCAAAGGCTTGAGAGGTTTGGTTAAGGTGCTAGAGGTGGGGACCTTTTATAAGAGGAGAGGAGGGGCACTCTTGGAAAGTAAAGAAATGTTACTTTATTTTAAAATGAGTTTCGGATTTAAAAGGTCCCACACTGATATAATTCGAGGATAAGGTGATAAGGTTTAGAAATATACCCATCCAATAGGTTTTTGACAAGTGTAGTTATTATATTTTACATTATATTTTCATTTTATTTAAATCGTTAAATAATGAGGTAATCGCTGCATCATCATGGTGTCATAAATAATTAAATTTATTTAATGTCTAAAAATTATAAAAAATATCATGACGTAGGAAAATGTTTTAGATTTCTAATGAATATTTATAGACAAAAATATGACTTGTATAACCCCATGTAAAAATTGTTTTAGTAAAACAACACATGTTTGTGACATTTTAATTTTAACTTTAAATAAAAAGATATTGATGTCATTTTCCTAACAAAGTGGCTCCATGGGGTTCCCAAGTTGACCCACTGATTGTCTTAATCGGCCATGAAACATCCAATAAGGTTAGTACAAGTGTCAAGGTCATTTAATATTATTAAAACATTATTTATACCTCAAACTACACTAATTACCTCTAATCGAGATTAATAAACTTATAAGTTACTATTCACAAAAAAAATTATTTTAATCCCATTGAACCACATTTTACTTCTTAATGAAAACCATGTATGTCGGATTTTTGAAATTCAAAACACAGAGGTGGTAAAATTTCATTTAAACGAAAAAAATCAGTTTTTTATGTACCACTTAGTGGTTTCACAATTCATCAAAAATTAAAGTTTTTCAGAAAAATACCAAAAATTCACCATAATCTATATTTGATATTCCGAATTCAAAAATGATATCTATTTTAAAAAATTCAAAACATAAAAGTTGCATTAATTAATTTAGTAATTAATTCCCGCTGTCAAAACAAATAGCGTGTTTTTATGAAACAAAATGTATCAAAAGATTGACACTAGTTTAAGTCCAATTTCAAAGTGAAATTAATTACAATGACCACTATTGGATTAAATGGTAAAAATATATTCTAATTACACTCTAAAACCAATTCAAAATATAATCTTAACATATAAATAAAATAGATTAAAAAGAGTTTTTGAATTAAAATACAACATTTTTCACTATTCATTAAAAAATGAACTTTATCGGAAAAATACCAAAAATTGACAAAAGTAAATTTTGATGTCCCGATTCTAAAGAAGAATTTTATTTGGTCCAATAGAATGTATAAGAGTTACCAAAACTATATTTAATGAAGGTTCTCCATCAAAAGGTGATAAGTGGACCTTTAGTGAATATTAGAGTATCTATGCCTAAAATTGAATTCTTTTCTTATTTTAAGCCTTTATCAATTATTGGATAAATGTAAAAACATTTAACATATATAGTCATATTTTAGTTATTTATATTCATTCCCGCTAATACAACGGCTACGTGTTAACTACCATTTAAAATAATATTATTTTATTACTAGTGTGCAACGTAAGATTTCAAAGAAACTCTTTGTTGTGTATCGGGTACGCTCTCGAACATAGCAACCCTTTAAAGTAAAGTAAATTTTTAATTCGTAAATATTAATAAATATGAAAATTTATTATTCTTTATTTACCTGGGATGTTACAAGTTTACTTGAAAGAGGGTAAGAATTCGAGAAGTTCCCCTTAAACGGGTTTGCTTATCTGGAAGTTTTGAGGAGGGAACCACTAAAAAAGATGTATATCCCCGAAAGATAATGATGAATGGAACTTGATACATGATTTTGGAGAATTTACATATTATTTATAAGATTTAAATAAAAATAATAGACAACTTCATTATGGTAAAAAGAAATATAAAACAACCTAAAGGAATAATGGAGGTTCGAGTAGAATCCCTTACCTTAAGTCTGATGGTGTCCTTCACATGATCTTAATGTCCTGGATAACCAAATTAAATTCATTAATTAATATTTAAATAACATATTATTCATTTAATTGATTTATTATAACCGTATTAAGTTCATTCAGGACCTTTTGGATCGGTAAATAGGTTCAATTTCATTGTATGGGAGTGTTTATTTCCTTGGTTTTCATGATTTGTTTACTTCTATACATGTAAGGATAAACATGTTAGATGATAATGGTTGTCTAGAATAAGAGTTATATGTTATTATTGAACATAAAAAGGATAAAATTGTTATAAAATTAATATGGTTATTTTTACTGGATAAGAATCATTATATAAAACTTTAATGATAATTGTTTCGGTTAATTGGCATTTTTTATCACAACGAACACAATTTCAATTATAAATTAATATCATGTGTACAAAATATTAAAGAACCTTAAATTAAGAATAATATATATATATATATATTATAGTATGTTTCAACAATAAAAATGGTTTCATGACTATAATTGGAGATAGTAAAAGAAATTAAAAACTTGTCGTCCTTGAATAGGATGAATTAACACATCTTGGATGGTGTTTTCATTTCTAGTATAAAAGGAGGGGAAATGAGAGATGGTGATGAATTATTCAATTAGAATAACAAAATTATATTAAATTTAAGGTCCTGGATCTATCCCACCATTTGTATGTGGATATGTGAGGATAGAAATAAAAACAAACGAACATGTAGAGAAAATAAAAGAAAAGAAAAGAGGAATTTACCTCTTGAATATATCTTTCTTGAGATCCTCTTTTGGTGAGAGGTTTTTGTATTTTTAAAAGTCCAAGAGCTCTTTAACGTGGTAAAGGGGATAATGGATATATTTTAGTATAACTTTTACGAGGAACAAGGCTTGATAGTCATGTGGAGAGGAGGTAAAGAGGGGCGGTGTTTATAGTGGGGGTGAGAAGGGGTTTCCCATTATTTTAATCATTAGTTTAATATTTTTTTCTCCAAACTATGAATAAACTTGATTATTGTGACCAAAAATAGAAAATAGATCATTTTATTTCGAACAAATGGCCATTTACATCATCCATGACTCTATCATGATATAGAAATTCATTTATTTATCATTTATCATAAACTATCATATTTTACTATTCACTAAAAATTCAAGTATTTTAGAAAAAATCCAGTATTTTAGAAAGTTATCAAAAATTAACCCCAACCATTTTTCTATGTCCATAATTACAAAATTATCTCCATTTTATGAAAATAATTTTCTAAATATGAGAAATTTAATTTTTAATTAAAATCTTAATTTACTTGTAAAATACAAATTTTAAAATTAAAACTGCTTTTCTAACAAATTGAAAAACAAACTAAGGATTATTAAAATTATATTAAAATAATAATTAATAATACCAAATTATTTATTAATTCATTTTATGAAAATTAATTTTCTTTTAAATTATTAAATTAATCATAAAATTGTAATTAAATAAACCTGACTTACAAAAATGTCAACACTTAATTAATAATTTTTAAAATGTTTACTTACTTATAAAATGATATATATATCATATTTTCACTTATAAGATGGATAAATTTTATTTATAATTTAATTAGTGGGGTTACTATTCATAAGGTCCACATTACTATTCCAAAGGTCAAGTTACTATTTCATTGGTATTCGTTCTTTAACTTATAGAGATACATTTTATTTATGTAGTTCATCATTTATAAGGTTTTTTATTATGTTCTATATGTAATATTATATGATTATAATATAATAAAAAATTATAATAATGGAATTTAATTGATAAAACATTGGGTTGTTACAATTTAAATATAATATATCATATAATTACATACCTTTCCATTCATTTAAAAATAATAACCGCGTTCGTGTGTACGTGTGGATTACCACCTCTAAAAAGTGATCTAATTCATTTTTCAAAACAACATCACATGAATGCTATATATAAATGTATTAAAATAAATTTTATTTATTTATTTTATTATTATCATTTTGGAAATAATAAATAATACTTATGTTCTTTCCATCATGGTCTTATAAAAATGGAAACATTACTCATGCATACATACAAATTACCATATCTAAAGATAGTAACATAGTTCTTTTTTCATAACCATATTTCAGGGTTGGTTTAAAAAGTATATTTTATGTACATAAATTATAATTATTTCATTATTCTTATTATATAGATAATATAAAAATGATATTTTTTACCATAGTAAACCTACCAAAGTCGTTTTGAACATTTGAACAGTATATCATCAAAACTTATGTTGTGAACATAATTAATTAAATAATTAAATATAACATAGAAATAAATAAAATAAAATGAATAATAAAACTAAAAATTTTTCTTAATAAATTAAATAATTAATATAATTTTAGTATTTATGAAGATAAATATTTTACGTGATGTGTCACACTTGAGGTAAGGTATTTTTTCTCAATTTCTTTTCCTTAAGGCATATTCTAACATTATGTTCATAATTTCTTTTATATGGTTTAAATAGTACCCTTTAAATGTTATATCATTAATACTTAATACATCATGGTATTTTATGTTGTAATTAATTCATCCAAGGGGATTTGACTGGAATTTTACCAAGTGGTAAGGGGTTTCATAACTCAATTTCTTTTCATTGGGTTATATTACTACTTCGTTGTCATTGATATTTTAACATTATGTGTGTAATGAATTTTTATTAATTTATTTTTTATTTACACTTATTTTATGTTTTTTTAAATTCAATGCCCATAATTAATTTATTGATTAATTATCACTTAAACTATACGATCTTTGTAAGTGATTTAATCTCAATTTCCACTCCATTGAGGCATATTTGGTATTATGAAACTATTTATTTTTATAAGGTGTATATAATACCCCTTTGATATGTTAAATCATGAATCTATTTATATTAATTTTATTTAATGTTTTCTTTTAATTTATTTCTTTCATGGGGTTATAACTATAAATTAACCAAAGTGGTAAGTGTTTATTTGACAATATCATCATTTTTCAAAATTATTTATGTTTAAGTCTCCAATATGGTAATTATTTGATCTTTCTATCTTAAACCAAAAATATTTTCTTATCTTATGATTATTTATATAAATTTTATGTTTTACTTTCATTTTCCACACTTTAAGAACTCAAGATAATGAAATCATGTTTTAAAGAAAACTAAATTATTTTTCTACTCAATTGGAAATTTATTTCTTCCATATCCAAATTTTCTGGAAAATGTTAATAAGATTATTTATTAATATTATCTAATTATTTATTAATAAAATTTTACATGTTTTAATTTTTACAAATTGGTTTCAAATCAATCTTCTTATTGTTTTCCAAAAAAAATGAATTTTATGACTTTTACCACAAATGTGAAAGGAATATTTGTTTTAATATACTCAACTTACATAGAATTTTCCCACCATCATAACCACTCAATTATTTGAAACTTCCTTTACAATATTATATGGTTGTTTTCATAGAAAATATTTTTCCAAAAATTGTATAAATTTTTAGTTATAAAAAGATATTTGAAAATTAAAAAGTGTATTTTACATCAAAGAAAAAAACATTAAATTTACTTCTACTCCAATAAGGTTATGTTGTAATGATAAAATATTTATTATTTCTCTCTATGTTTTATTATTAGTTTGATTGGGTGAAGTATTAACATTTTTTATGCTAGTTTTTCAACATAAATGTTTATATTGATTATTTATTGAATTGTTTTTCACCCATTTCATTTGATAAATTTATTGGACTTAGTAAGCGATGTTTGGGGCCTTATATAGCCCCTTAATGCTTCAGTAGGTCTCATTAGACATACTAGTTTGGATATTTGGATGATGACTTGCCCATTTATAGGGGATGTCTTGGAACGAGTACTAGATAATAATTTTATGATGTACAACATTATTTATTCCATTATTATTAGATTATATATTGATGAACTTGTGATTATTTTAGTAGTTATGATATATATAGATAAGTTTTAAGTTTATGTGATTATTTTTATGGAATTATTTTACCATAATTTATTCTACCCAGTTTTTTATTCTTGCAGAAGTTATTGATTAAATGATATGTGTTTTTAGTTATGTACCTTTCCGTATTTATTATTCTATATTTAATATTGATATCTTCCATTTTATATAACCCCAAGTTAACATTTGAGATCAACCCTTATTTTGTTTCTATTTACTAGGATATGAATAATGAGTCTTTTAATGAGTTAAAAGATGAAGAATATTTACTTTTACTATGGTGTATTTTTTTGTTTTCAATTGTAATATGAGATTCAAGTACGTATATGGTTTAACAAGACCACTAAACTATTTGGTCCTTTTGGATGTGGTTTATTGTATCTTATATAATTGTAGTAAAGTAACCACTCACTTTGTTCTACTGTGGTCGAGGTCCTTATAGTTGGTATTAGAGTATGTTTAGTAGAATCCATGAGAAATAGATTTAGGAAAATATATATTAGGGAACATAACCTCATGAATAAATTTTAGGATATGTCCAAGTATAAGAAAAAATCCTAAAATTTTGGTAAGATATAGATTATGTGGTTTTCCTAGAAACACATCCCTATTTGGATAATACAGATGGATGTGATTTTGGAACAAATTTATCTTGGAGTAATAACCAAGAAATTTTCGGGTTGAGTATATCTTGTCCATCATTCTGGTGCATAGAGAGTCCACCCTTACTACACACCTGGTTTGACCCACCTAAGGGATAAGCTTGAGTTAATCCACATTTTATCTATTAACCATTATGATGAATCAGAGAATATATCCTATGGAAACCTATGGTATTCCATAGTTATATGGGTTAAAACTAATGTTTCTTGGGATGATAAGTCTAAGGTTCGACATATGTTTGAAGGCCTAGATACCTATTTTGATATTTTTTGTGATGTGAATTTAACATGATTAAAGAAATTTTGAGAGACATTTATGGGAATAAAACCCTTTGGTTTAATATATTTATTAGTGAAAATGTTATCTGATGAATAATTATATTTATTTTATGATCATAATTTTAATGTTATTTACAACCTTTAGGTATTATATGATCTTTGATGATAAGATAATTATGGGTTATTAAAATTTGGGAATATATGTTTTATTGTATAGATCACCATAGAATTTAAAATTGATTTGATGATTAATTTTATTTTTGAGAATGTTTATCATATTTTTAATAATTTTATAGGAATTATATTAATACAGTTTTATAAAAAAGAAAACCCTCACACTAGGTGAAAACCCATGTCATTCAGTAAGGCTATGGGGTTTAAACCCACAACCTAAGGGAGAAAAGGGTGTATATCTTATCACTAGCATACATGATTTCCTAGTTTGTATGAAATTGTTTTTATTTAAATGGTTTGAAGGATAAATATTAAGTTTATTTTTGGAAACATCTTATAGGATCAATTTTTTTTTATTTTTTTTATTTTGAGGTTATTAATGATATTTTGGGAGTCATTTTATTTGGTTGAGGTATATTTATCCTTTAGAATTAATGTAAAGGATTATTTGGTAATAATTCTATTACATTTTTAGATATGTAAGTTCAAGGGTATTAGATAACCTTTGCGGTTAAAACCTTCATTTATGTTGAGGTTATTGAGGTTATTTGGGATATATGGTTATTTATTTAAGGAATGATCCATGTTAAACCATTGGTTTTATTTCTGAATTTTGGAGATTAATGTATAATTTCATTACATGAAGGTTTATTCATTTTCAGAATTTTATTAAATTGTGCTAACCATTTTGGTTTAATTAAATAGATTATGAATATCTTGTTATTATTTTTTAAATTATGTGATCAACTAAAAGTTTATTTCAGTTCTTCATAAATAAATAAAAAATCATCTTGAAAACTCATCAATTAGAGTAAATTACGAGATTGTGGTGGAAATTGATTAAAGGATGAAATTATTAATGTAAATTAAGTATAATTAGTTTTTTATTCTATATGGTAAATTAATTCCCAAACTCTTGGAAAATGATCTTGAATAAAAAAAATGTAATATTATTACCTCTATTTTTGAGGAATCGATGATCTTTTCACCCCACATTGATTTATAGTTTTTTAGCCCTTAAATTTCCCATAACAATTTTCTATATCACTCTATATTCTTCATTGTATGTTAGTCTTCTATTCCATGTATATATTTTAACTTCACACTAATTTTTTCCTTATTTAGGAATCTAAATATGTGATATTTCAAGTAACCTTTTTGATTTCAACTTTCTTTTTTTAAAGAAATTTTAGTATCCCTATGAATGATGTGGGATTTCAAAAAAGGTTAGATATTTGATGACCAAAATAGAATTGCGAGAGTTAAATTTATATAATTAAGGTAGAATAAAATACTCTGATATTTTAGAATATATTTCTCTTTGAATAAATTCGATTTTTTATATAGCTTGTGTTTCATGAAACATCGGATTTAAACAAATCATGTTATATTATTCAAATATTTATGTGTGACCATTAAAACCTAGACATTAAATTTTTTTTATGATTAAAAATAACCAATTATTGAAAATTATATATAAATATTTTATATAAAGCAATTATATAGGTAAATAAGTACTCATTTTTTAGTAAATTCTTTATATGCTTCAAAATTATGTTTTCATAAAAAATGTTTTTATTTTGTTTTTGAAGAAAATAATATTATAAAAGTTTTCCTATTTTATAAATTTAATTTTATAAAATTTATTTCATTTTTAAAAGATACATTTTAAAATTAACGTAGTGTGAAATTTCAGAATTCTCAAAAAAATATTAATTTTTTAGTAAATAGTGAAAATATCGATTTTTATAAAACTCTTACTTATTTCCATTTAAAAGCCCCATAATATATTAAATTTGATAATAAATTAATATATGTGAATTTATTTAGAAATAATATATCAAATTATATATGAATCAACATTATATGTGATCTTGGTATAAAAATACTTTTAGACTTAAAAAACATTTTTCTGAGAAAACACTTTTTTGTTATGCAATTCAAGATAATTATAAAATTAATTTATGACACTTATAGAATTTTAATATAGTAAATTTTTTTCCATATTTTTATCTAGAAAAATTAATATTATTTAATAAGGTCAATTTATTTTTTGGGAATAATGAATTTTAAAAATAGTAAAAATTCATCACTATGTAAAAAGGGTAAATATGATTAATGTAGGTTTAAACTAAGTGATAAAACCAAATTTTTAATATTCAATATTATTTTATGAATTTAGTTCTAACCAAATCACCTTATAAATTTTATTTATTTTTTTATGGGACATATTTCAATAAAAGCAACCTATATATTAATTTAAGTAAAGAAAAATACAAAATTTCACTTCCTTACTTTTAAATATATATTATGTGTTCTATTTGGTACAAAATAAACCTATGAATGAATATTAATCATTATTTTAATGATAATAAAATTATTCTAATTTTGGTGATTTATTTCTAATCTGTATTCATTATATAACTACCTTAAATTCTTACTTAACACTGACACAGTATTTCATTAATTAATAAACAAATAATATTTTGAAAATATTAAAAGTAATATACTTTGAGTGGGTTATAGTGTTATAAGACTTTTATCAAAAAATATATCATATTATTTATGTGTTAAAGTTACGTATTTTAACTCCTTGTTTATCTTGATGTATTTAAAGTCAAATTAAATGAATAGTTTAACAATGAAATTTATGTTATTTTATAAACATTAATAGTTTTTTAAATGATTTAAAAGGATTAAAAATAATATATTTGGATAATTTATTAGGATATATTTAATAATATCAATCTTGGTCTATTTATTGTAGAATTTTCCTTTTATTGTAACTATATTGACCCCTAAATTGTAAAAACTTTATTATTATGGTAATTGTTAAAAAGTGTTAATGTGGGTTAAAACAAAAGGATAAGGGTAAAAATATAATCTAAACTTGTAAAATTTTAATTTGATGATATTATTTTTACCCAAACACATACTATATTATAATTATATCGGTTTGGATCCTTTTTATATGAAAATTAATTCATATAATTAAATATTTTAAGAAATTCCAAAAGTGCCCCACCCCTCACTTATAAAAGGACACCTCCTCTACTCGTTAATTCACACTTAAAAACCCATTTGATTCATCCAATAACTAAAAAAACCATTACTTAATACCTTCCCTCATCATAGAGTCTTTTTTTAATCTAAAACCCTTCCATGAAGGATTTTGGTGTGAACCTAAAGAGGTGTTCTGAAGAAGAGGTTTTGTTCTTAACTGAGTGTTTTGACTTTATTTCTTATTTAAACTTCTTAAAATATTATTCAAAACAGATTATATAAGGACATCATTATCTACCATATAACTAAATTTTTTTATGTTAATTTTATACCCTATATTTGTCTCCTCTTCCATCAAATGGGAAACAAAACTGTCGTTCATTTGTACGGTAGACTACCGCCTCACAGACCGATGTAATTAATTTTCCATCACCATCACTCATGGATGGTTTTAATTATATATTTACTATATATATATGATATTAATAAAATATTTTTTATTCTAGAAATATAATATATCATATAATTTCGTACATTTCTATTCATTAAAAAATGATAATGTCGTTTCTGCATATGTGTGGATTACCACCTCCCCAAAGCGATGTGATTCATTTTTCATAACCACATCACATGAATTGTGTATATAAGTATTTTAAAATAATTAATGTTATATTTATTTTATAATTATCATTATGGAAAAATAAAATAACACTTAATTTATTTCCATCAGGATATTTAAAAAATTGAATCGTTACTCATGCATACGTACAACTTACCATCTCCATGACTGTAACGTAATTCATTTTTCATAACCAATTTCATTGTTGGTTTAAAAATTATAATTTATGTATATAAATGATAATTATTTGATGATTATTTTTCTTTAGATGATATAATAATGATCTATTTTACTACAATCAACCTACTGAATTCATCTTGGACATATGAACAAAATATCATTAACACATTTGATATGAACTTAATTGATTAATTAATTAAATAAAACATGGTAATAAATAAATTAAAAGGAATAATAAAATTAAAAATGATCTTAAAAAATTAAATAATAAATGTAATTTTATTATTTATGAAGATAAATAACCTAAGTGATGAGTTGGACATATGGTAAGAGGTTTATTCTTAATTTCCATTCATTGAGGATTATTCTAATTTTATATGTGTACTTTATTTTATATGGTTTATATACTACCATTTTACATGTTATACCATTAATCCTTCATAATTTATGGTATTTTATGTTTTGATTAAAATTATTTCATCCGAATGGAGTTTACAAAAAAGAAACCAAGTGTTATGGGGTTTCATAACTCAATTATTTTACATTAGGTTATATCACTTTTTTTTGATATTATAAGATTATATGTATAATTAATTTTGATTATTTTATGTTTTATTTTCAATTTTTTATGTATATTTACGTTTTATACACATAATAAATTCAATGATTAATTTCTTACTTCAACAGTATGATCTTTGTAAGAGATTTCGTCTAAATTCCCAATCTATTAAAACATATTTGGTGTTATGCACCAATTTATTTTCATGAGTTTTATCTACTACACATTTGATATGTTATATAAAAAATATTTTTATATTCATGTTATTTATTTTTTTATTTTAAAATTATTTTTTTAATTCGGGTTATGATACAAATGTTACCAAACTGGCAAAGGTTTATTTCACAATCTCATCATTATTTGGGATTATTTGTGTATAAGTTTCTGATGGGGGTATTATTTGATATTTCTATATTAAATCAAAAATATTTATTCTCCTATGTTTATTTATATAAATTATAAGCTTTCTTTCTATTTTATACTCTTAAACCACTCAATATGCCAAAATCATGTTTTTAAGGAAAATCAAATTTTTTCCTACTCAACTGTGAATATTTTTCTTTTATATCCCAATTTACTTAACTTTTTTAAAATATTATTTTTAATGTTTTATAATGATTTATGAATTAATTTTTTTCAATTTTTTTCTTTTTGCAAAAATGTTTAAAAGGAATCCACTTGTCGTTTTTTGAACAAGGTACTTTTTTACTTTTTACCAAACATGTGAAAGTGGTATTTGTTTTCGTATAGTCTACATGAATATAATTTTCCCACCATCATGACCATTCAATTCATTGAATATTCCTTTACAAGGTTCTATGGTTCTTTTCAAATAAAATATTTTTCCTAATATTTTATAAATTTTTAGTTTTAAAAATATATTTTCAAAGTATAAAGGGTTTTTTAATCAAGAATGTTTTTAATGATATTTTTATGGTACTTTCATTCATCAATGAAAAAACCTTTATTTTACGTATTCATAATTTTGGATATGTTGTAATGATTCTAGCCTTATTATTTCTCTATATGGATTATTATTATTTTTATTTTTTGGAAATATCAATATTTTGTATACTAGGGTTTCAATATGAAGGTTTATATTGATTATGTATTGAATTTTTATCCACCATTCATATTATGAATGCATTGGATATAGTAAGTGATGGTTGGGCCTAGTATAACACCTCTATGCAATGGTTGGTCCCATGATACAAACTAGTTTGGGTATTTAGATGATGTCTTACCCATTTATGTAAGACACCTTAGCACTATGACATGATGGTAAGTTTATGATGTTTGAAATTATGCATTCCATTATTATGAAATTGGTTATTGATGTCCGTGTGATTATTTGAATAGTTATGACATCCATTGATAAGTATCATGTTCATGTTATATTTATATGAAAGTATTTGATCATAATTTATTCTTTCCATTTTATTATTTATTCTTTAGTTATTGATTACATGGAATGTGTTCTTAGTTATATACCTTTCCATAATGATTATTCCTTATTTACTCATGATATCTTCTGTTGTACATAACCCTTACCGAACATTTTAGATCACCCTTTATTTTGTTTTCTTTCCCTAGGATATGAAGAAGGAATCATTGAATAAGTTTATGGAAGTAGAATATTTTCACTAACAATGTTGTTTTTTGTGTTTTTTAATGTAATATGAGATTCCAGTATGTATATAGTTTACAAATACTACTAAACTATTCAGTCCTTTAGGACATGATCTCTTGTATCTTATGACTATGTAATAAAGAAACCATCAGCTCTAGCCCACTGGGGTCAGGGTATTTATGTAAATAAAAACAGGTAGAGAATGATAATTGTATGAGAGCGAGAAGATATTACAATAAAAACACACTCTATATTGGAGAAGAGAGGATTTCGAAAATGAGAGTGCTTGAGAGAAAATTGGTGATTGTAGCACATTGGTGTTGGAGAATGGATGAGAAGGTAAGTTTCCAAGGCCACCAACAGGTCTATTTATTACCTAAAAATTATTTGGGAGCCTTTTGAAATTCACTAGGGGTAATGAATATATTTAAGACTAAAATTAATGACTTTTTACCATCATTAAATAGGGACCATGTGTATTTTTCTGACACCACTTATTACCTAGTAACCTCCACCAGGTAGTCGATGGGGTTATTGTTGTTATCCAGGTTCATACTAAACCCACTATATGGAGAGTGAGCTCCACCATATAGATAGTGAGAAACTTATCCATGCAGTACTACTATCCATCTTCATTGGTTGTTCATTGCTCCTCTACTCGTTAGGTTATGGGAATCTGTTGGGTGGGAATTCCACTATCCACGCCATTAGCTCATCAGTACTGCCTACCACCTTAAGCTTTAAAAATTGGATCCTCTGCTTTTTTAATGGACTTATATGGATATTATGGCCTCCATACAAGGCTCCATCACATACATTTAGAATCTTTAAGTATCCATAAATGTTATTTTGAGATTCTAATAAGATTTTATCAAGTTAAACTAAAAATAAATTAAAATAAATCATTAAACACTCTAAAAATTATTTGTGATCATTAAAACAAAAGGAAAAGAAAAGAACATCAATATCCCCCCTTTTTATGATTAAAAACTTAAATCATAATTGAATAAATAAAATAATTTAAAAAGTATAACAAGATGTTCATGATAATATAAAAATATTTTTCTCTGTCAATTTTTTTTAATTTATCAAGATATCTATAATTCTCCCCTTCTTATAATAACAAAATATTCATCCTAGAAAAAACATCCCCCCTTAACATATAACTCCACTCCCTTTGATATTATCATAAAGAAGTAACAGATGAGGATATAGTAAAATTAATAAAATTTAAAAATATATCTACCATCATTAATAATTTTCTAGGAGAGATGAAAATAATGTTTTCAAAAAATTAAAAATTTTATATTAATAAGAAGTTTATAAAGAGATATTTTTAATTAAGCTCAAGATAGAAGAAAATATAATTTTTTTAAAAAAATATATATATCAAGAGAAAAATAAAAACTTTGGAAAAGTAATTTATTAAAATCTCAAGAGAAAAATAAAACATAAAAAATTAGAAAAATGATGTATCTTATAGGAACCTTTCAATATTAAAAATTTTATCTTCCCCGTAAATAATTCATTAGACGAGATAAATGGATCATAGACATTAAAAAACTAAATAAATAAATAAACGATTAAAAAATAAATTTCATTCTATGGGGAAGGTTTAGAAAATAATGTGTTAATAAACCTTATAAAATTCCCTGAGAGTGTCAAACAAGTTGTGCAGTAAAGGTCCACTACTCATTATCAATATGAAGACCGGGTTAAAATCCAAGCAACTATTTTTGGAATCAAACCCCTTAAAAAATATTCACTAGAACCCAATCCACTTATTTATATCCATAAATGAATTTTTTATTTAATTATCACAATCACTTATATTTTTAAAATTATAAAAACGTTGGAAAACATTGTTTAAAAATAAATATTTTTATTTATTTTGAAAACAAAATTTTAATTTGAATAAAAAATTGAATTTTTTTTCACTACTTACATGATTAAGAGATAAGTATCATAATATAATCATACCTAAATCACATTCAATTAAATCAAAGTGATTTTGATGATGGGTTTTAGTGAAGATATTGTTAAATTTAAGGTTGTTGCAAAAAAAAGTTAAGAATGATATCACTTTTTTGAAAGTGATCTCAAAGAAAATGGTGTCTTAGATCAACTCTTTTAGTATGAGAGTTTTGGATATGAATTTTAGAGATATTAATTTCACTAGTGTTATCATAAATTATAGGTACATGAGAATAAGTATGACAAAATTCAAGGAGAGTGTGTTGCATTCATATGAATTGAGTAGAACAACTCACAATGGCTATGTTTTCTGCTTCAACTATAGAAAGAGAAATAGAATTTTTCTCCTTAATACTATAGGTAATATGTTATTTTCCTAGTTGAAGGAAATTTCTACTATTTATTTTCATATCTAGTTTGGAACCTCTAAAATCAGCATCCATAAAAAGTAAGTTCAAAATATATTTCCTTATTATAAAATAAACCATGTTTTTTATTTTCTTTTCAAATATATAAAAATATTTTGAGTTCCTTTAAATGAGATTTATTTGGATTTGATTGAAAATTATTAGGAAGGAATAAACTAAATATGATTTCCAGATAGGTCCAAGTAAGGTAATGTAGATTTAAAATCATATATATGAAAAGATGATTGTTTATATAATGACTATATTTTGATATACATTAACATTACATAACTTCTTTGAAATACATAAAACATTACACAAACAGATGTCCAAAGACTGTATTAGTTTATTTCCTTTAGAAACATTGAAACATAAACACTAGTACATGAGAAAAATATATTATATCCCACTAGTTTCTCTAATACTACCACCCCTGTTATACATATCATACATGAAATATATCTTCATAAACTGGGGAAGGAAACAGAAAAACATATGTGATCAAATACTCAGTAATGGTAAAAAAGAGAGGAATTTAAGTATAAACATGAGTATAGGGGTATGATAACATGATCATTTCATTAGAAGATCATACCCTGCATATCAAATATCATAAACATAAATCATGTCATAATTCATGGAAGTTCATAAGACATGAATCCAAAGGAAATAATGAAAATAATCTATGAAATTATACCACCGGAATAAAATAGGGAATTTTATAAAACACATAAGAATATAAAATATTATGTCTAAGATACCTACCAAGACCTTTGTAACTTGTTATGCTTAGGATAATCACTCTTGTACCTACTTCAGGAATGGGATTCCCTCATGTGTACCCTCTTGTTTTTGACTTGGGATGTCCTCCTATGTACCCTCTTGTTTCAAGCTTGGGATGTCCTCTCATGAACCCTCTTATTTTGGGTTTGGGATTCCCTCCTATATTCCCTTTGAGCTCATAAAACATTTATCATTACCCAATTCATTGGAGAGAGATATAGGTCACACCCATATCATAATTAAATAATTCATTCATGTGACAAAAAATCATAAACCATAATATAATAACCCAAGAAATGAAATGGGTTTCATAATCAAGAAATCATATCTTAACTTGTTGAAAAAGAAATAGGTTTCATAATAATTTCATCAAAGAATAACCTGTGAAAATAAGCATAGTTCATAGACATATAACCTGTGAAAGAGTAATATATTTTCTAAACATAATTTCATAAAATGTAAACCATTCAGAAAAATAATATGAATGGAAAAATTGCATCATTTCCCCAGAAATCCATGAGTAACACCAATAGATATTATCGTAAATGGGAAATAATTTTTAAAGATATTTTGAAAACATCTCCTGAGGAAATTATTATTTCTTCTTTAAAAAATTATTCTTAAAAAATAAAACCTTTTGAAAACCATTTTCATGAAATGAATCTTAAAAAACAATAAAGAAATCATTTAAAACATTTATAAATCTTTTTTCCCTAGAAAAATTATAGAGGATCTTGAAAACCTTTTGAAACCCATTTTTCCTTTAAAACTTATCAAAGAAGCTTGAAAATGTTTTAAAAACAAAATATTTTAAAATAGATTTTAAAATATTTTTTTAAAATAGTATCCTTTTAAAAATATATGTAAAGCTTCACAGAATTTATGGGGGGTAAATATGTACATGTCGTATGAGGTAAAAAGAACATTCTGTTTGAACGGAAAGAAGGTTAGAAAAATACCTTGTTTGGAAAATAAAAATATGATTCCTTTGAAAAAAAATTAGAAAGAAAAAAAGGGTAAATGAATTTTAATGCTAATATTATATTAGTATAGTATCCTTGTAAACCCTTTTTATAAAACATGGTTTTGAAGGAACATATATTTCTAACCGAAGAGAGGGTAAATTCAGACTTTCTTAAAAACAATTTCTTAACTATCTTTTGTAGTAAAGAGTGGAAATGTTACCAATACATTAATATATAATGAATAAATAGAGGATATGAAAATTCATGATAGTTCTTAAGATATAGATCATAATATTTCATCAAAGAAAGAATAAACATAAATAATCTCAAAAAAAGATGAGATTGTTTCTATACTATTACCACACGGTAAATTTGAACCGTAGTCCCCATGTAATAATGTAAAATTACATGAATCTTAAAATATCATGAAAATAATTAGTTTAATTCTATAACATTTTAATGGTATTATATACACCTCATGGAATAATATAGGCGCATAACATGGCATGTTTCTCAAAGAAGGAAAATTGAGACAAAATTACTTTACCGATTCGGTAAATTTTGAAACATAAACCCCATGAAAGAAATGAAATCATATAGATATGTAAATACCCATATGTATAATAATAATATAATACATCCATGGTAAATATACACACCACACAAAAGGAATGTGTGGTGAATAAATCATGTATCTCATGTAAATAAAAAGTGTAATGAAATTCTCTTACCTTGTGTCTTGACTCTCATCATAATAATTCAAAACACTTGTATAATAAATATAAATTTATTATAAATATTTTAAAGAACCATATTATTATTTATAATACCATATATTATTTTCTTATTACCTTATATTAACCACTTTTTAACAATCCTATATTAAGGTTTTACTTTGGGTAATATTCTATTTGTTTTTCACATGTGTCTTAATTTGTTATATATTTGTTCCTTATACTTATATAATAATTTCCAGAATGAAGAAAATTATATAAATATAATTTATATTCAATATATTTTTATTATAATAATCTATATAATATAGAATCATGAAATGTATTACACCGTTCATGGAGATAGTAAGACATACGTACACGTGAATGTTGTTTCAATTTTTTTCAAATTGAAGGAAAGAAATAAAAAAGAAATATATTTATATATGTATATAATATAATATAATTATAATTATAATGTTATATATATAATATAATTTTACTAAACCCATCCTTAATACATTCCATGTAGTGTGTGAACGAATCGCATCGCTTTGAGGGGGCGGTAGTCCACACTTCTTGAAAAGAAATTATTGTATTTACACCAAATAAAAAGTAAAAAAGATATGTGTTGTAAAATTAATAAATAAGATTAAATAAATAATAAATATAGTATATTAAATATAGAATCATATTTTCTATAATAATTTCCACCCTGATAGGCAGTAAAGGAAAAATTAACAATCATCATTAATTTAGGCGGTAGTTCATCGTACACATAAATAGTATTTCTATTACCCATTAGATGGATGTGTGTATAAGTGTAGGTCAAAACATTATAATATAAATATAATAGTATATTTATGATACTTTTGTTTTTATATAATCATTGAATAATGATATTGGAGATGTGATGAAAGAAAATAAAAGAATGGAGCTTGAGAGAAGACATTACCTCTTAATCAGGTAACTACCTTTGGTTTGCACCAAAGGGAATCCTTGGAATTATTTCTTATCAATGGTAGGATTCTATTATTAGGGGATGGAATTTTAGGTTATATTTTTCCATATCTTTTTCAATACAAAGTGTCTTGAGCGGTGTGAATAAGTGGGAGGATAGGATGCCTTTTTATAGTGGAAGAGGACTGGCACACCTATAAATTTCGAGAAAGGGAATTGAATACTTGTTTTTTCCATGGAAAGTGGATACAATAATAGTAAAACTTCAATACAAGTAATTATAAGGTAGAAATATTTAAATCTAATTAATTCTCTACAATTTTATTGGTCATTTAGGCCCTCAATTTTAAGGTTCAGTCCATAGTTGTGTTTAATTTTACCTTAATCGATGTAATTAATTTTAATAACTTTCACTAATATTTTTGGAAAAAAACTAAGTTGAAATTATTAGAAATTATAAATTAATGTGAATAAAAATATGAAATACATTTTTCCAAATTACAATCATAGAATTGGTATAAATTAATTTTAATATAATCCCACTAACGAGAGGGCACTACAGGATTTTAAATAAAAAACATCCAAATGTTTGATATGTTTTTATATTCAATTTAAAAGTGAAATTTATTCCAATGAAATAAATTGGTTATATTGATAAATATATTATCTTATTAAACATTTATACCACTTTAAAATTTAATTTAACCTTATAAATGAATTATATTAAAAGGCATTTTTGAACTAAAATTCAGTATTTTCCACTATTCATTGAAAAATGAAAGTTCATAGAAAAATACCAAAAATTTACCCAAACCCAATTCCTATGTTCCACCATCAAATATGAAGTTTATTTTTACATATTAAATCTATAAAAGTTCAAAAAAATTGATTTAAAATGGGTTCCCCATTAAAAGGTTGTAAAAATAAATTAATAAAAATATAGAGTTTTAAGCATAAAATTGGGTTTTTTATTATCTTATGTCTATCAAATATATTTTATGAATATCAAAAATATTTTATTTAATATATAAAATTAATATTAAATTAATACCACTCAATAATTTTAATTAATTTAATTTATTATGGTATAACAACTTTGTGGGTATAATGATATTTTCTTTTATATTTAATTGGTTTCGTATTCATTTCTAGTAAATTTGTAACCAATGAATTCATTTTATATTTTTATAAACCATATATTTTCATAATTTAGCTAAAAAATTTCAATAATAATAATTTAACATCTAAGTTATATTAAATAATACATCTATATTCAGAAAAACTCAGTCTTGTGTGTAATGCAAGCTAACCTCGATGTTCTGTATAGAGAAGGATATAATTTATGTTGTGTGTAGTGAATTATTAACAGAGATTTTCATATACAACAATCCAAACATAGTTCTTTAATATAAAATAAACTATTTTTTAGTGTTGTATGACATGAAAAATATCAAAAATATTTAATTAATTCAAAATAAATATTTCAAAATATCTTGAGGTTAAAAATTGTTCCCCCATTAAAGTGAAATTTTCCCTTAAAATTCATCTGGGTTATCAACGGTTTAATACTTTAATGTTTTATTTATATAAAACCACATCCTAAAAATGAATAATAAAAATTCACTTAAAATAGAATGTTGGAACCATAATAGTTACCCAAAGTAACATATAACTAGGTTTCCACATAGGAGAACATTAGTGGAAAGTGAAAACATGGACTTGGAGGAAAAGCATAAATATTCATAGGGAGTTATAGAGGTCATCAATTACAAACAATTTAATGATCAATGAAATTTTGAGGGCCTCAAATTCATAAATCTATGATGATTTAAAATGCCATTGGTTCAATAAAAATAAGTTAATAGGAAAACATTCTTTTTTATCACTTTCAAAATGTTGAGTAATTATTGATATATTTCTATAAAAAAATTTCATTCTTTGATTTTTCTTTTATCGATTTATAATTTATAAATTACCTCAAGTAATTAATGTATATAAATTAACTTTGATGTATAAATCACTAAAATACACTTTTAATAGATCTTAAGGCTCATAAAAGAATGAAAATTGTAACACCCTGAGATTTTATGAGATATATTCTTTTTAATTTCTTTGATTATAAACTACACCAATATTAGCTTGTACTATATGCAACATCGTATTATCTTGCAGTATACACAACACTATTCTTGGCTCGTGTTACACACAATTTCATGTTCGTTTTGTGGAAATTATTCTAGGCAACATTAAGTATAGATTTTTTAATTTATAAATTAAATAAGTTTTGATTATGTTATACACAACACCAAAGGGATATTACACTACACACAACCATGACTTTTCTTTCATTACACGCAATCGCGACCTTCCTCGATAGCGTGTGTTGTACGCCATACCGGGTTTCACTAAACAATGATATGTTATTAAAAAATTATATAAACTAGCCGTTATTAATAGTAAGACCCACTTTTTGAAATTTTTTAAATTTTATATTTAAAAATGGACTTCATTTTTTGATTCGTAATATCGAAATTATCCTAGGGTGAAATTTTGGTATTTTTCTGAAAACTTTCAATTTTTGATGAATAGTGAAAAACATCGAGTTATAGTTTAAAATAGAATTTTTATTTAAATAATTATTTACCTTATTTAAAATTATTATAGGTCAAAATTGATACATAATACCTATATAAGTCCAATTTAATTCATTTGAGTCATTTTATAGTAATTTTAGATATATAAAACTTTTATTGAACTTTTTACCGTCTTTTACCCGCCTCCTAGGAGAATTTTCAAATTTACATAAAACTTAATTTTACCGCTTCTGTGAGTGGAATTTCGAAAATCCGATAGACACGGTTAATATCACGGAGTAAAATTTGGTTCAATAAGATAAAAATAATTTTTGGTGAATAATAACTTTTTACTTTTATTAACCACGGTTAAAAGTAAATAGGGTAATTAAGGGTAAAAATGATATTATTATTACACTAACACATGTCCTAATTCTGTTGGATAAGTGAAATTTGACCAAAAAAACCTTAGGAATAAAATATTACCCTTTAGTTCCACTTTCATTAGATTAGGAAATCTATTATTATTTTATTTAAAGAAGAGTTAAAATAGTTAAAATCAATGTTTAATAACTAAAACATTTTTAATATGGGGTTATACATAAGATATATTTGACTATAAATATTCATTATAAATCTAAAATTATTTCATACATAATGGTATTTTATTTATAATTTTTATACATTAAATAATTTATTTTATTTATGACACAATGGTGATGCAGTAATTACCTAATTAATGAAATAATAAAATATTTGATATTTTAAATACCCAAATAAATGTAATTTGAGACTTTTTATGTATTACACAAATTTTATAGGTTAATATAACATATTAGGGTTGGTTAGATGAATTGTTTTCGAATTAATAATGCTGTTATGAATTTAGAGAAAACAAAATACCAAATAGTGTCAAAATTGACATAAAAGAGTTTTTAAAACGAATATTATATTTTTAATTGATATAATGGTCCTAAAAATCTAAGGTTATGTCAAAAGACTTATATAATAATATATATGACATTAATGAACCAATTGGGGTTCTATTGGAAGTTTATAGTATGTTTATTAACTATATAGTGTTAGAATACAAGAAGACACGATAAAGGTTAAATTATTTAACTTAGAGTTAAATCTAAATGATAAGGTTAAAATGGTAACATAAACTTGTCTAAAACATATTTTTTGAGATTATTTAGACCCATACCCACCCTAGCCTCTAAATAAGTCACTTTGAAGCCATTATAAACCGAATATGAATTTATTATAAAATAATATTTAAGTTTTTCCCTAGGTTCCCCTCTTCTCCCTTATAAAAGGGAACCTCCCCCCTCTCCTCTTAACACAAATTTAATCCTTCAATATTAGACAAAAACTGACCATTTCACTTATACACTTCCATAGAAACCTAATAGAGGTTCTGGTTTTCTTCAAATACCAACTTTAGTTCCCTAAGAGGAGGTTAAGAGGAGGCGCGCCGAAGAAGAGTTAATCTCTTCTACCGATTCTTTCAAGTTTCTTTATTCTTCTACTTCCTCTTATTTGTTTGTTTCATTATAAAGTAATTAAATAAATATAACTAATATACTGATATTTTATTATAAATATTAAACAAACCCATTTCACCTCTTATCCACCCTACGGAAAACAAAATCACCGCGCGTGCGTACGTACAAAATACTGTCTCCATGCCGTGGTGTAATCTGTTTTTCCACCACCACCTTACTTGGATGGGTATAATATTGTAAAGAATAACTATATATGGTTATTATAACATCATACTGATTCTATGATATTATATCATCCACTCCAATTCAATTCAATAATTATGGGAACGATATCATCGCTCGTGCGTACGTACAGATTACCGTCTCCACGACGCGATGAGATTCATTCTCCATATTAACCATTCAAGAATGATTATAAAGTATATATAATGAATACTAATGATATATATGACATAATAATTCTTCTGTATTTATGTATATATATATATATCATCTACTTACTTCCATTCAAGTCAATAATGAATTGAAAACAACGTTCATGCGTACGTACGACCTACCGTCTCCATGAATGGTGTGTTTCATTTCATTTATCTATCTATTATATATATATATATATTGAATATATATTATATATAAATCATGTTTTACATTTTGGAAGTAAGTAAATCATTATATAAGTAATAATAATATCAAGAACAACAAGTCTAAACACGTACGAGAAATGAAACGATTTTACCCAAAACGCTGCTTTAACATGGAATTGACAAAAGAACGAATAATATAATGTCATCAGTGAACCATATATGATGTCATAAATATAATTATGGTTCTATTAAAAGTTAATAATATGTTTAAAACCACTATACAGAAGTCTCGGACACATACGGAATAAATTGGAATAAGGTAAGGGATAATTTTGCAATCTCATTTTTATCCAAGATTACTTATACGTAAGTATTTATTGGGATTATATTTTTCATCCATGTCCATAAATTTTTTTTCATAAAGTATTTAATATTATTCCATGTATGTTTAAAGTCATTTTTACCCCTCTTTTACTTTGACATTGTGTACAGAATGAATCTTTCTTTTGTTTACCATACATGGTACTTTTTGACTTTTCCGTTAAAAGTACGAGGAGGAATTTTTTTAACTTATACGGCATGAACAGATTTTTACGATTTTATAACGCCTTATTTTTATGATGATTACTCTAAAATATTTCATATATATTTTCAACAAAATCCTTTTCTTTTAAAACTGCATGTAATTTTGTGAAAAGAAAATGATTTTGAATAAGAAAGGATATATTCCTCAACAATTCATTTCAAGTGTTCTATCAAAACCATTTTCCATCTAAGATGACATTATTTCATATGTTTATGTTTCAAGTATAATGTATCTATGATTTACATGGTTTCACTTTTCATATGATGAAATTATATCCATTCGTTTTATATGGATTATGTTATGATGGGATGATGTTTATGAACCCATTTTATTCTTTGGGTTATGATGAATGATTTATGTTTATGTTGTGGCACACATAAGAATGATTTCATTATGAGATGGGTGGGACCTATTTCTCCCTCCAATTCATTTGGTAAAGATTTATATCTCATGATATAGACATGGATATAACTAAAAGTGAATCTGGTTCAGTAATATAGGGCTACAATGACAAGTAAACCCGATTCAATAATGGACTTTGTCCACTAGGATGGTCTTGACAATAATGCTTTGGCTACAATTGAAATTATATCATGTGATTAATGGTTTTCCACAATTACATGTTTTATTCCCATTCTATTTTATCATGATTGATGTTCCATTATTATCTATGCCTTACGTACTACTATGTTTAATGTCATTGCTCAAGATTTGGATGTTTAAACTTTATGTTTATGTTTTTAAGTTCAAATGTATGTGGGTTGTTTTGTTTTCTCCATTCTTACCCTTAGTGAGCATTTTAGCTCACCCTTTTTATGTTTTCTTTTCCCAAGGATATAAATAATGGTTTTAGGTAAGAAAAAAAGTGAAGATAATTATGGGAGATGTTGGAGATCATTCACCATGATAAGAAGATTATGTTCTGTGTTTCCAAAGACACTAAACTAATACGGTCTCTGGGCATCTGTTTTGTCGTGTATTAAGTATTTTGCAAAAGTAATGTAATTTTTATGTACGTCAAGATTTGGGTCTCTACATTGTTTATCAGAGCGAAGGTTTAGTTAACCTTTGTAAACTAGGATGTGAAAACTTTAGTGAAATCCCTAGAGATATTTTTAAGGTATGTCTAGGGATGTCCCTAAGGTTAAGTATAAGTATAGGTTATAGTCCTAGAATTATGGTAACTATCTTAGAATTAAACCTAAGATGTTATATATTTAAGGTTATCCCCCTTCATTATATTGTTTTCCTAGCATGATTTTTTCTTCTTACAAAATTCTTTTTGGGTTTTAGACGATGGTTGGAACCTGAAGGAACCATGATGATCAATGTAATGGGAAATGCAATGATTGTCCTCCTGAACAAACCAATGTTATGAGAGATGGAGTGCAAAATCTTATTGCTATACTTACACAAGATATAAATCATTCTGGACTTCTGAATTAGAAGAGAAGGGAACAATATTCTATTGAGTCCTTCACGAGGCAACGTCCACCTTATTTTAGTGGGTCTTCTGGTCAACTTTTTACTGAATAATGGATCAGTACCATTGAAAATATATTTTCTATACTTCGATGTTCAGAACATGAAAAATTCATTCTAGGTATTTACCATTTAGAAGGTGAAGCAGACCAGTGGTGGACTCTAATTAAGAATAAAAGTCCCTAGGGTGAAATTGAATCCATGGAATGGGACGAGTTCAAGAACTTATTTTTCAATAATTACTTCCCTTGTATTCTTCGGACAAATAAGGAAAATGATTTCCTTTATATTAATAAAAAGGATGATGAATCTATTGGTATATTCGTGGAAAATTTTACAAGACTTGCATGGTATGCATCTAGCTTTATCATCCAACCTAAATGTAAAGTTGATTGATTCTTCAGTGGCTTAAAACCAAGTCTTCAAAGGTCATTAGATATAAGAGACTTCAGTAGCTGTGAAGAAATTTTGCATTGTGATATCAAGGTAGAACTGGAAGTTGGTGTTACATATCCATCTCATGGTTTTGACAAAAACAAAAGATGGAGTTCAAGGAAAAATCTCAGAACAATTTTGAAAAGAAGGTGAATGTTTCTTTATGAACAAAGTGTGTAAATAATAATGGTGGAGATTGTCTAAAAGGTACTAGAAAATGTTTCAAGTGTTGAAAAGATGGTCATCAAGAAGATGAGTGCCGAAGTAATGGAAAAAAGGTTTCTAATGACGTGAATAGAGAAAATACTACAGAGAACGCTCCACCAACACTTCAATGCTTCAAGTGTAAGGAAATGGGGCATTATGTTAATCAATGCACTAATCTAAGGGTTAATGATGATCGAAGTGAGAAACCTCTTAAGGTAAAGGACAAAGGGAAGTCACATGAGATCACTATTTGTGAGGTTGAGTATGACAATGATGTTGTGGAATGATTAAGTGTTTATAGTATCATGGAATCTTATTTATAGTATCGTGGAATTTTGGAATATCTATGTATTGGTATTCAATAATTGTATAGTACCGGTAACCATGAAAAGTGATTGAAATATTTTTGGAAAACGGATTATATGTGCATAATGAAGGGATAAGGAGAAAATTAAATGTTTGATAGTATTCACGATCTCATGGTTGATATAAGGACAAAGTGATATCATGGTTTCAGTATATAGAAATTTTGGGATTTTGGTATATTGAAAGAGTTAACTTTTGACAGCATTCATGTTTTCACTAAGGTTATATGGTAATTCATGTTTCAAAGGAATACATGATTAAGGTATTCACATGTTTGGAATGTGACCAACAAGATATATCTTATATTATATGGGGGATAAATGATGGTATTCACATGCTTGTTATGTGACCTTTCAAGTAATCATTTTCTTTACACTATGAGCTTGGACTGAAGTATTTTAAATAAGCCTAAATATTGGAATGAATTAAGTTAGACATAAGATAGTATTGTTTAAGGATAGAACTTTTTTCGAAATTATTGAAGGAATTTTATAATGATGTAGTTTTAGAGAGAGGGATAACCTACAGGATGAGTGACAACCCATCACGTCGGACAAGGTTGCGGGAATCGAACCGACAACCAAAGTTTGATAGGCCTTTATTGCCTACCAATGTCCTACATGAAGTCCCTGGTTAGTAGAAACTAGTTTTATTTTATTAATAGGTATGATAGATGAAGTATAAATCCATTTTAGGAACCATATAGGATTAATCTCACTATAGATGGACTTATGTATATAACTTTTTCTAACCTTATGTTTGGGATAGATGGAATGACCTATCATTCTATCGCATGATCTGCTAACACTTCACAGAAGACAAATTCAACTTCATTTCATTAAGAGATGAAGTAGAAATTGTTCAAGGAACAAAAAACAATGATATTGTACCAAAATCAAGTAAGTATTTCTTTTAATTCAAAAAAATATTCAACATTTAGGAAATGATCTTGAAAACCAAAAATGTTGTCCTAGTGCCCTCATATCTGATGAATCACATGGTACCTTAGATTATCACAAATTTATGACTTTTTGATTGTTGTATTTTTTATATCCATGTTCTCTACCACTCTTCATCCAAACATGATAGTTAGATTTCTCTTCCATATCCATATTTAACCTATGTTCTCCTATGTTCTCCTATGTGGAAACCCAGTGATGAGTTAATTTGGGTAACCATTATGTTTCATACTTCACTTTTTAAAATTAAGTTTTATTATTTATTTTTATGATTTGGGTTTCTATTAATGAAACTTTCAACTAGTAAATGATTTATAACCCCGGCGAATTTTGAGGGCGAAATTCATTTTAAGGGGGGGTAGAATGTAACACCTTGAGATTTTATGAGATATATTCCTAATAATTTCTTTGATTGTACACTAATCCATGATTATATTTTACTATACGCAACACTGTATTAGCTTGCAGTATATGCAACACTATTCTTGGCTCAAGTTATACATAATTTCAAGTTCATTTTGTGGAAATTATTCTACGCAACATTAAGTATAGATTTTGTTTAATGTATAAATGAAATAATTTTTGATTATGTTATACACATCACTAAAGGGAGCTTTCACTACACGCATTCCTGACTTGTCTTGCATTACACACAATCACGACCTTCCACAATAGCATGTGTAGTACGCAATACAGGGTTTCACTAAACAACGATATGTTATTAAAATATTATATAAACTAGCCGTTATGAATAGTAATACCCACTTTTTGAAATTTTATAAATTTTATCTTTCAAAATGGACTTCATTTTTGGTTTTGGAATATCGAAATTATCCTAGGGTGAAATTTTGGTATTTTTCTGAAAACTTTCAATTTTTGATGAATAGTGAAAAACACTGAGTTATAGTTTAAAACTGAATTTTTATTTAAATAATAATTTATTTTATTTAAATTTATTTTAGGTAAAAATTGATAAATAATACCTAAATAAGTCTAATTTAATTCATTTGAGTCATTTTATAGTAATTTTATAAATATAAAAATTTTATTGAACTTTTCACCATCTTTTACCCACCACCTAGGAGAATTTGCAAATTTACATAAAACATAATTTTAACACTTCTGTGAGTGTAATTTAGAAAATCTGAGAGACGCGGTTAATATTAAGTAGTAAAATCTAGTTCAATAAGATAAAAATAATTTTTGGTGAATATTAACTTTTTACTTTTATTTACCATGGTTAAAAGTAAATAGGGTAATTAAGGGTAAAAGTGATATTATTATTACCCTAACACATGTCCTAATTCTATTGGATAACTGTAATTAGACCAAAAGAACCTTAGGAATAAAATATTACCCTTTAGGTCCACTTTTATTAGATTTGGCCATTTATTATTATTTTATTTAAAGAAGAGTTAAAATAGTTAAAATCAAAGTTTAATAACTAAAATATTTTTAATATTGGGTTATACATAAGATAAATTAGACTATAAATATTTATTAGAAATATAAACATATTTCATACATAATGGTATTTTATTTATAATTTTTAGACGTTAAATAATTTAATTTATTTATGACACAATGGTGATGCAGTAATTACCTAATTAATGAAATATTAAAATAATTAATATTATAAAGACCTGAATAAATGTAATTTGAGACTTTTTATGAATTAAACTAATTTTATAGGTTTATATAGCATATTAGGGTTGTTTAGATGAATTTTTTTCAAAGTAATAATGTTGTTATGAATTTAGATAAAACAAAATACCAATTAGTGTCAAAATTGACATAAAAGAGTTTTTAAAACAAATATTATATTATTAATTGATATAATATTCCTAAAATATAAGGTTCGTCCAAAAGACTTATATAACAATATATATTACATTAATGAACCAATTGGGGTTACATTGGTTTTTTATAGTAAGTTTATTAACCATATAGTGTTAGAATACAAGAAGACACGGTAAAGGTTAAATTATTTAACTTAAAGTTATATCTAAATGGTAAGATTAAAATGGTAACCTAAATGTGTATAAAACCTATTAGTTGAGAGTATTTAGACCCATCCCCACCATATACTCGAAATAAGTCACTTTGGTGCCATTATAAACCGAATATTAATTTATTATAAAATATTATTTTAAGTTTTTTCTAAGGTGCCCCTCTCCTCCCTTATAAAAGGGCACCTCCTCCCTCTCATCTTCACACAAATTTGAGCCTTAGAGATCATCAAAACCCTACCCATTTCACTTATACACTTCCATATAAACCTACTATAGGTCTTGGTTTTCTTCAAATACCAAACTTAGCGCCCTAAGATGAGGTTAAGAGGAGGCACGCTGAAGAAGAGGTAATCTCTTCTACCGATTCTTTCAAGTTTATTTATTCTTATACTTCCTATTATTTGGTTGTTTCATTATAAAGTAATGGAATCAGTATAAATAATATACTGATATGTTATTATAAATATTAAACAACCCCATCTCACCTTCTATCCATCCTATGGAAAAAGAAATCACCGCGTGTGCGTATGTACGGAATATTGTCTCTACGTTGTGGTGTAATCTATTTTTCCACCACCACATTACTTGGATGGTATGATGGTGTAAAGAATAAATATATATGTTTAATATAATATCATAATTATTCTAAGATATTATATCATCCACTCCAATTCCATTAAATAATTATGGGAACGATATCATCTCTCGTGCGTACGTACAGATTATCGTCTCAACGACGCGATGAGATTCATTCTCCGTATTAACCATTCAAGAATGATTATAAAGTATATATAATGAATAATAATGATATATATGACACAATAATTCCACTGTATTTATTTATATATATATATATGTCATCTACTTACTTCCATTCAAGTCAATAAGGAATGGAAAACATCGTTCATGCGTACGTACGGCCTACCGTCTCCATGAACGGTGTGTTTCATTTCATTTATCTATCTATTATATATAGATATATATATACTAAATATATATGATATATAAATCATGTTTTAAATTCTGTAATTAAATCATGATATAAGTAATAATAATATCAAGAACAACAAGTCCAAACACGTACGAAAAATGAAATGATTTTACCCAAAACACTGCTTTAACATGGAATTGACAAAAGAACGGGTAATATAAAGTCGTAAGTGAACTATATATGATATCATAAATATTATTATGGTTTTGTTACAAGTTAATAATATTTTTAAACCCACTATACAGGAGTCTCAGACACATGTGAAAGAAGTTTGACATAAGGTAAGGGATAATTTTGCAATCTAATTTTTATCTGAGATTGCTTATACGTAAGTATTTACTGGAGTTATATTTTTCATCCACGTCCTTAAAATGTTTTTCATAAAGTGTTTCATATTATTCCATGTATTTTTAAAGTCATTTTTACCCCTATTTGACTTTTAATTTGTGTTTTGTAATGAATCTTTCTTTTTTTACCATACATGGTAATTTTTTGACTTTTTCGTTAAAAGTATGAGGAGAATGTTTTTTTTAACTTATACGGCATGAATGGATTTTTACAGTTTTATAACTCCTTATTTTCATAAAGAATACTCTACAAGATTTCATTACTATTTTCAAACAAATCCTTTTCTTTTAAAATTTCATGGCATTTTGTGAAAAGAAAATGATTTTGAAGAAGAAAGGATATTTTCCTCAAGAATTCATTTCAAGTGTTTTATCAAAACCATTTTCCAGCTAAGATGAAATTATTTCATATGTGTATGTTTCATGTATAATGTCTCTATAATTTACATGGTTTCACTTTTATTATCCTGAAATGATATCCATTTGTTTTATATGGATTATGTTGTGATGGGATGATGTTTATGAAACCCATTTTATTCTTTGGGTTTTGATGAATGATTTATGTTTATGTTGTGGCATGCGTAAGAATGATTTCATTATAAGATAGGTGGGACCGATATCTCCCTTCAATGCATTGGGTAAAGATTTATATCTCATGAGATAGACATGGTAGGAACAAGAAGTGATTCTTGTTCAGTAATATAGGGTTGGAACGACAAGTAAACCCGATTCAGTAATGGACTTTGTCCACTAGGATGGTTTTGGTAGCAATGCCTTGTCTAATATGGAAATCATATCATGTGCTTAACGGTTTTCTACAATTACATGTTTTATTCCAATTCTATTTTATAATTATTGATATTCCATTATGATCTATGCCATACGTACTACCATGTATAATGTCATTGCTCAAGATTTTGATGTCTAAACTTTATGTTCATGTTTTTAAGTTCAAATGTATGTGGGTTGTTTTATTTTCTCCATGCTTACCCTTACTGAGCATTTGAGATCACCCTTTTTATGTTCTATTTTCCCCAGGATATAAAGAAAGGTTTTAGGTAAGAAAACAAAAATTAAACATATTTATAGGAGATGTTGGAGATCTTTCACCATGATAAGAAGATTATGTTCCATGTTTCCAAAGACACTAAACTAATATGTTCTTTGGGAATCTATTTTTTCATGTATTAAGTATTCCAAAAAATTAATGTAATGTCTATGTACATCAAGCTTTGGGTCTCTACATTTTCTATCAGAATGAAGTTTTAGTTAACCTTTGGAAACTAGGATGTGAAAACTTTAGTGAAATCTCTTGAGATATTTCGAAGGTATGTGTAGGGATGTCCCTAAGGTTAAGTATAAGTATTGGTTATAGTCCTAGAATTACGGTAGCGATATTAGAATTAAACCTAATATTTTATATATTGAAGGTACTCCCCCTTTATTATATTGTTTTCTAGCATGATTTTTGCCTCTTACATTATTCTTTTTGGGTTTTAGACAATGGCTGGAACCTGAAGAAATCATGTTGATCAATGTAATGGGAAATGCAATGATTGTCCTCCTGAATAAACCAATGTTATGGGAGATGGAGGGAAAAATCATATTGTTATACTTACACAAGCTATGAATCATTCTGGACTTCTAAATGAGCAGATAAGGGAACAATTTTTTATTGAGTCCTTCATGAGGCAATGTCCATCTTCTTTCAGTGGGTCTTTTGATCCAATTGTTGCTGAACAATGGATCAGTACCATTGAAAAGATATTTTCCATACTTCTATGTTCAGAACATGAAAAGGTCATTATGGTTGTTTACCATTTATAAGGTGAAGTAGACCAGTGGTGGACTCTAATTAACAATACAAGGCCCCAAGGTGAAATTGAATCCATGGAATGGGACGAGTTTAAGAACTTATTTTTCAATAAGTAATTCCCTCTTATTCTTCGAACAAAGATAGAAAATGAGTTCCTTGAGCTTAAGAAAAAGGATGATGAATCTATTGGTATATATGAGGAAAATTTTACAAGGATTAAAAGGTATGCATCTGGATTTATCGTCTATTTTGAAAGTAAATTTGATCGATTCTTCAGTGGATTAAAACAAAGTCTTCAAAGGGAATTAGCTATAAGAGACTTCGGTAGCTATGAAGAAATTGTGCGTTATGAAATCAAGGTAGAACTGTAAGTTGGTGTTACATATCTATCTCATGGTTTTGACAAAAAACAAAAGATGGAGTTCAAGGAAAAATCTTAGAACAATTTTGAAAAGAAGGTGAATGTTTCTTTATGCTCAAAGTGTGGAAAGAAGCACGGTGGATATTGTCAAAAAGGTACTAGAAAATGTTTGAAGTGTGAAAATAAAGTTCATAAATCAACTTAGTTCTGAAGTAATGGGAAAAAGGTTTCTAATGACATGAATAAATAAAAGACTATAGAGAACGCTCCACCAACACTTCAATGCTTCAAGTGCAAGGAAATGGGGCATTATTCTAATCAATTCCCTAATCCAAGGGTTAATGATGATCGAAGTGAGCAACCTCTTAAGGAAAAGGAAAAAGGGAAGTCAGATGAGGTCACTATTTGTGATGTTGAGTATGACAATGATGTTGTGGAATGATTAAGTGTTTATAGTATCATGGAATCCCATTTATAGTATCATGGAATTTTGGAATATCAATGTATCGGTTTTCAATAATTGTATGGTACCGGTAACCATGAAAAGTGATTGAAATATTTTTGGAAAACGAATTATATGAGCATAATGAAGGGATAAGGAGAAAATTAAATGTTTGATAGTATTCATGAGCTCATGACCGACATAAGGACAAATTGATATCATGGTTTGAGTATATAGAAATTTCGGGATTTTGGTATATGGAAAGAGTTAAATTTTGATAGTATTCATATTTTCACTAAGGTTCTATGTTAATTCATGTTTCAAAAGAATACATGATTAAGGTATTCGCATGTTTGGAATGTGACCAACAAGATATATCTTATAATATATGGGGGATATATGATATTATTCATGTGCTTGTTATGTGACCTTTCAAGTAATCATTTTTTTATACTATGAGCTTAGACCGAAGTATTTTGGATAAGCCTAAAGATTGGAAGGAATTATGTTAGACATAAGATAGTATTGTTTAAGGCTAGAAATTTTTTCGATATTATTGAAGGAATGTTATAATAATGTAGTTTTAGATAAAGGGACAACCTACAGGATGGGAGACTACCCGTCACGTCGGACAAGGTTGTAGGAATCGAACCCACAACTGAAGTGCAACATGCCTTTATCGCCTACCACTAGCCTACAGGAAGTCCCTGGTTAGTAGAAACTAGTTTTATTTTATTAAGAGGTATGATAGATGAAGTATAAGTCCATTTTAGCAATCATATAAGATTAATATCACTGTAGATGGACTTATGTATATAACTTTTTCTAACCTTATGTTTGAGACAGATGGAATCACCTATCATTCTAACGCATGATCTGCTAACACTTCATGGAAGACAAATTCAACTTCATTTCTTTAAGAGATGAAGTGGAAATTATTCAAGGCACAAACAACAGTGAGATTGTACCAAAATCAATTAAGTATTTATTTTAATTCAAAAAAATATTCAACATTAAGGAAATGACCTTGAAAACCAAAAATTTTGTCCTAGTGCCCTCATATCTAATGAATCAGATGGTACCTTATATTATCACAAATTTATGGCTTTGTGATTATTGGATTTTTCATAGCCATGTTCTCTACCACTCTTTATCCAAACATGATGGGTAGATCTCTCTCCCATATCCATATTTCAACTATGTTCTCCTATGTGGAAACCCAGTGTTGAGTTAATTTGGGTAACCTTTATGTTTCATACTTCTCTTTTTAAAATTAAGTTTTAGTATTCCTTTTTACGACGTGGGTTTCTATGAATAAAACTTTCAATTAGTAAATAATTTATAACCCCGAAGAATATTGAGGGAGAAATTCATTTTAAGGGACGTAGAATGTAACACCCCGAGATTTTATGGGATACATTCTTTTGAATTTATTTGATTTTACACTGCACCAAAATTAGCTTGTATTGTACACAACACTATTTTAGCTTTCAGTATATGCAACATTATTCTTGGCTCGCGTTACACACAACTTCAAGTTCGTTTCTTGGAAATTATTCTATGCAACATTAAGTATAGATTTTGTTTAATGTATAAATGAAATACGTTTTGATTATGTTATACATAACACCATAGGGAGGTTCCACTACATGCAACCCTGACTTGGCTTGCATTACATGTAATCGCGACCTTCCTCGATAGCGTGTGTAGTACGCAATACCGGGTTTCACTAAACAACGATATGTTATTAAAATATTATATAAACTAGACGTTCTGAATAGTATTACCCTCTTTTTGAAATTTTATAAATTTTATCATTCAAAATGGACTTCATTTTTGGATTTAGAATATCGAAATTATCCTAGCGTGAAATTTTGGTATTTTTCTGAAAACTTTAAATTTTTGATGAATAGTGAAAAACACTGAGTTATAGTTTAAAACCGAATTTTTATTTAAATAATTATTTATTTTATTTAAATTTATTTGAGGTCAAAATTGATACATAATACCTATATAACTCCAATTTAATTCATTTGAGACATTTTATAGTAATTTTTGATATATAAAAATTTTATTGAACTTTTCACCGTCTTTTACCCACCTCCTAGATGAATTTGCAAATTTACATAAAAATTAATTTTACCGCTTTTGTGAGTGGAATTTTGAAAATCCAAGAGACACGATTAATATCAAGGAGTAAAATGTGGTTCAATAAGATAAAAATAATTTTTGGTGAATATTAACTTTTTACTTTTATTTACCATGGTTAAAATTAATTAGGGTAATTATGGGTAAAAACGATATTATTATTACCCTAACACATGTCCTAATTCTATTGGATAAGTTTAATTCGACCAAAAACGACCTTAGGAATAAAATAATACCCTTTAGGTCCACTTGGATTAGATTAGTACATTTATTATTATTTTATTTAAAGAGGAGTTAAAATAGTTAAAATCAAAGTTTAATAAATAAAACATTTTTAATATAGGGTTATACATAAGATAAATTCGACTATAAATATTCATTATAAATCTAAAAAAAGTTCCTACATAATGTTATTTTATTTATAATTTTTATACATAGAATAATATAATTTTTTTATGACACAACGGTGATGCAGTAATTACGTAATTAATGAAATATTAAAATAATTGATATTATAAATACCAAATAAATGTAATTTGAGACTTTTTATGAATTAAACTAATTTTATAGGATAATATAACATATTAAGGTTTGTTATATGAATTTTGTTCTAATTAATAATACTGTTATGAATTTAGATAAAACAAAATACCAAATAGTGTCAAAATTGACATAAAAGAGTTTTTAAAACAAATATTATATTATTAATTGATATAATGGTCCTAAAAATATATGGTTCGAATAAAATACTTATATAATAATATATATGACATTAATGAACCAATTTTTGTTCGATTGACAGTTTATAGTATTTTTATTAATCATATAGTTTTAGAATACAAGAAGACACGGTAAAGGTTAAATTATTTAACTTAGAGTTAAATCTAAATGATAAGGTTAAAATGGTAACCTAAACTTGTCTAAAACCTATAGGTTGAGAGGATTGTGACCCATCCCCACCCTATCCTCGAAATAAGTCACTTTGGATCCATTATAAACCGAATATGAATTTATTATAAAATAATATTTTATGTTTTTCTTAAGGTGCCCCTCTCCTCCCTTATAAAAGCGAACCTCCTCCCTCTCCTCTTCACACAAATTTGAGCCTTCAAGATCGGAAAAACCCTGACCATTTAACTTCTCCACTTCCATATAAACCTACTAGAGATCCTGTTTTTATTTAAAGACCAACTTTAGTGCCCTAAGATGAGGTTAAGAGGAGGCGCGCCGAAGAAGAGGTAATCTCTTCAACCAATTATTTCAAGTTTCTTTATTATTATACTTCCTCTTCTTTGTTTGTTTAATTATAAAGTAATTAAATAAGTATAACTAATATAATTATATGTTATTATAAATATGAAAAAACCCCATTTCACCTTCTATCCATCCTATGGAAAACGAAATCATCGTGCATGCGTATGTACGGAATACCGTCTCCACACCGTGGTGTAATCTGTTTTTCCACCACCACCTTACTTGGATGGGTATAATGGTGTAAGAATAACTATATATGGTTATTATAACATCATAATTATTCTGATATATTATATCATTTAATCCAATTCCATTCAATAATTATGGAAACGATATCATCACTCGTGCATACGAACGGATTACCGTCTCCACGACGCGATGAGATTCATTCTCCATATTAACCATTCAAGAATGATTATAAAGTGTATATAATGAATAATAATGATATATATGACATAATAATGCTACTGGATTTATGTTTATATATATATATATATATCACTTACTTACTTCCATTCAAGTCAATAAGGAAAGGAAAACAGCGTTCATGCGTACGTACGGTCTACCATCTCCATGAACGGTGTGTTTCATTTCATTTATCTATATAATATATATATATATATATACTGAATATATATGATATATAAATCATGTTTTACATTCTGGATGTAAGTAAATCATGATATAAGTAATAATAATATCAAGAACAAAAAGTCCAAACACGTATGAAAAATGAAACGATTTTACCCAAAACGCTACTTTAACATGGAATTGACAAAAGAACGAGTAATATAAAGTCATAAGTGAACCATATATGATGTCATAAATATTATTATGGTTCTTTTATGAGTTAATAATATGATTAAACCCACTATACAGGAGTCTTGGACACAAACGGAACAAATTGGACATAAGTTAAGGGATAATTTTGAAATATCATTTTCATCAGAGATTGTTTATACGTAAGTATTTACTGTGGTTATATTTTTTTTATCCATTTCCATAAAATGTTTTTCATATAGTTTTTAATATTCTTCCATGTATGTTTAAAGTCATGTTTACCCCTCTTTGAATTTTACTTTGTGTTATGGAATGAATCTTTCTTTTGTTTACCATACATGGTACTTTTTGACTTTTCTATTAAAAGTACGAGGAGAATGTTTTTTTAACTTATAAAGAATGAATAGATTTTTACAGTTTTATAACGCCTTATTTTCTTGAAGATTACTCTACAAGATCTTCTGAATAATTTCAATAAAATCATTTTCTTTTAAAATTTCATAGCATTTTGTGAAAAGAAAATGATTTTGATGAAGAAAGGATAGTTTCCTCAAGAATTAATTTCAAGTGTTTTATAAAAACAATTTTCCATCTAAGATGAAGTTATTTCATTTGTGTATGTTTCAAGTATAATGTCTCTATGATTTACATGGTTTCACTTTTCTTATGATGAAATGATATCCATTTTTTTATATAGATTATGTTATGATGGGATGATGTTTATGAAACCCATTTTATTCTTTGGGTTATGATAAATGATTTATGTTTAAGTTGTGGAACAGATAATATTGATTTCATTATGAGATGGGTGGGACCTATATCTCCCTCCAATGCATGGGGAAAATATTTATATCTCATGAGATAGACATGGCTGGAATGGAAAGTGAATCTGGTTCACTAATACAGGGCTGGAACGACAAGTAAACCCGATTTAGTAATGGACTTTGTCCACTAGGATGGTCTTGGTAGCAATGCCTTGGCTACTATGGAAATCATATCATGTGCTTAACGGTTTTCCACAATTACATGTTTTATTCAAATTCTATTTTATAATGATTGATGTTCCACTATGATCTATGCCTTACGTACTACCATGTTTAATGTCATTGCTCAAGATTTTGATGCTTAAACTTTTTGTTCATGTTTTTAAGTTCAAATGTATGTGGGTTGTTTTATTTTCTCCATTCTTACCATTACTAAGCATTTGAGCTCACCCTTTTTGTGTTTTCTTTTCCCCAAGATATAAATAAATGTTTTAGGTAAGAAAATAAAAAGTAAAGACATTTATGGGAGATTTTGGAGATCTTCCACCATGATTATAAGATTATGTTCTGAGTTTCCAAAGACACTAAACTAATACGGTCTTTGGGAATCTTTTTTTTCAGGTATTAAGTATTCCAAAAAATTAATGTAATGTCTATGTACATCAAGCTTCGGGTATCTACAAAAATTCTAACTATTTATCCTTAAATATTCTTCAAAATCAATATGCATAAATCTATAAACATAAACATTAGTACCATTGATTCATCATTAATATTTATTTATTAAAAATAACTATGAATTAACCAGGACATCATGTAGGCTAGTGGTAGAAGTGAAACTATTATCATCCTCTAGTCATGGGTTTAAAAATTGTGGCCTTTCTCGACTTGATTGGTTGTCACCCAACATGCATGATGTCCTTTTCATAATGAAGATGTTGGGAAGTGGCAGTTCCAAGTAGTTATAGTCTGGACAATTTCCTCTAAGACCATTGGGTCAGGTAATTTCAAGAATCCTATGGGCCATATAAGGGTTCCCTTTCAACTATTAAAAGGGGGATTGTCGAAAAAATGAATAAAAAGAAGGCCTTCGGTCTATTCAGGCTAAAAACAACCTTAATACATAAATACTTTATCTTATGTTTAACATAAAATTTTCATGAATGGTTAACCTTAAAAACCTTCTAAAAGTTGAAAATCCATAATAGTATAATTAAGGTCATGAAATATTCTTAAAATTTATCATGTATACATTAAAAATTATTTATTGGTTGTCACATTCAAAACATGTTAATAACCTCTTTTTATATTATCTTGAAACATGGTAATAACCTAAATTACCAAAAATACTTTTGGAAAACATGCATTATTCTTTTTTCCAATTATTTATAGACACATTCTTTAAATCCAAGAAGTGGTAAAATTCATCCTTTATGACATTGATCACTTTGTCAGTAACCACATATTGGGTAATTAGTGATATTCAGTTTACTTTATCCAAATCAATCATCTCTTTATCAATGATAAACGAAATATTATCAATATCTTGATCACATTAAGGGTTACATTCCCTTAATAAAAATATAACATTTCTAAGTCTTTATCACCTTTGGAAATATCCCCTTTAATCCTTAAAGATAACTTATTCTGAAAATAATTATATATCTCATGATTCATGTAACATAATCTTTGAATTCCAAAAAATAAAAACTTCATTCATCCTACTTTATTTTTAAACCATCATTATGGCTTCATCAACTTATTCCTCAACACTTATTTCCTAGAATATGAAATATAAATCATGTATTAAGGTTCCTCAACCTCAATATGATAATGTTTATTATTATTAATGTAAACAATACTAGAACACTACAAGAAATAGGAGCATTTGTGATGGGTTATTTGCGACGGGATCCCGTCGTAAATAACCCGTTGTGGAAAACAGCTTTGCAATTAAAACTAATAGTGACGGTCCCGTCGCTAATAATATTAATAGCAACAGGAAAGATTACCATCACGAATACTTCTCGGGTTATTTTTTAAAAACCTATTTGCGACGGGCCTGTCGCAAAGAACTTTTGTGACGGGTATCTTTTCAGCCACAAATAGTTATTTCGAAATAACTATTAGCGACGGGCCCGTCACAAATACCTTTTGTGACAGGCTCCTATTCCCGCCACAAATACCTTTTCGAAAAACCCTATTTGTGACGGCCCCATCACAAATACCTTTTCCGACGAGCCTCTTTTCCCGCTGTAAATAGTTATTTCAAAATAACTATTTGTGACGGTCCCGACGAAAATACCTTTTGCAACAGGTCCCTATTCCCATCTTAAATAAGTATAAAAAAATAAAAAAAAATCAAATAATAATATAAAAAATAATAATATTTTAATAATAATAATAAAATTATAATTCAATCAAATATTAAAATAAAAAATAATTCCAATATTTAAAACATTATAATTAATTATAATTTTAAATATATTTAAAAGTCTCAATATAATAAAATATGAATAATATTAAAAAATATTAACAATCATATTAATACTATAATATAAAAAATATAATATTATATAATATAATAATGTTATTATTACTATTAATATTTATGAAAATCTATTATTAATATTATTAAAATAATTAAAATATGAAAATTATCAATATTTGCAAAAAAATATATAAAAAACATTAAAAAAATAATACTAATAATAAATCAAAATTTTTTAAATAATAAATCATAATTTTTTATCAATATTTGCAACAAAAAGAAATATAAAAAATAATAAAATAGTAAGAGTAATATTATTATTAATAAAATAAACAATCATTAAAAAAATAATACTAATAATATATAATAAACTATTAAAATAAATATGAATTAAATAATGCAACATTGACACCAATATAAAAAAGACAGAAACTATAAATAGAAAATAATTCATATTTTGAATTCAAAAAACTTCATAACATCAAAATAAATCACTGGTCCGAAGGAGGGGGGAGCTGGTCACTGGTCCGAAGGAGGGGGGAGCTGGAGGATCTGGAGGAGTTGGTGGAGGAAACTCTATCCCTAATGCATAAGTCAGATGGCGCATGTACTCCATCTACTCCTGATGCTGCTGCTGCCACCGACTCATCTGCTCCTCGTACTCCTGCTACTGTCGTCGGCACTCCTCCTCATGCTGCTACTGCTACTGACGCATCTCCTCCTGCTCCTTATGGGGACTCTCAATCAGCTCAGTCTATGATCACAATTGATCCTAATACTGTGATGCAGAAGTTGATGCATGAGCTCCTCTCGAGATGGACTCCGACATTGCATCACTACCCTAATAAGCCGCAGGATTCAACTGGGAGCTGATACCAACTACTCGGCCATTCTCGAAGCCATTCTGGGTAGCCTACATCCATGCGGCCTCATAAAAATGATGGCCACTGGTCTGATCAAATTTCTCGGCCTGACCCTCAGCCTGGGTCTATGACGTCGCGGCCTCATATGACTCCTTCAGTTGCAATTTGAAATTAAAATTGTGAATATATTATATGCAGTTAATTTTCAAACTGAAAAACAAATAATACTGATCGCAATCTGACGCTAGCGATCACCTCTAATCTCCCCAGAAACTAGATCACTATATATCCTCCGATATACGTCGTACTCCATAATATTGGGCTGCTCGACAGCCTATAAGAATATAAAATAAACTATTAATATTTAAAGTAATATAAAATATTTTTAAAAAATGTACATACCAGATGATGTATATGCGTACTGAATCTACGATTCCCAGCTCGATGAGTCACCTCATGTCTCCCCCGATTCTACCTCCCCAATGATGATCTCCTCTGAAAGACACCACTCAACCAGTGTGAACATAATCCATCCCATACGTGGGATGAAATGTACTCTGGTCTATGGGCTCTACAGGACTCATCAAACAAGATCACTCCAGCTTTTTTCATGGTCATTTTTCTTACATTGTATAAAAACTGATGTAATCGTTAACGCATCACCACCTCCCATGCCTCGTGGATGGTGTCATGCATGGTATCATCAATCGGATACCATAAACCCTACAAATAATTTACAATATTATGTTATAAATGAAATAAATTTCAAAATAAAAACTATTTATTTACGTACCAACCAATGGCCGAACATGGCCTGCTGCATATCAACGGGAATCTGTTCCCACATGGTCCATGGCTGGGAAAAATAGTTACGCAATATAGCACTGCCGTATCCAACTGTTATATGCAGAAAACTGTAAAAAAAATAATTGAACATTTATTATGTAAATAAATTAATGAAATCTTAATAAAATGCACAGGTTATCATACCTTCGTGTGTATGGATCGAACCCAAGACGCGGACGTCGCTCGGGGATGGGGTCAGGGATCATCAGTCATGCAAGACCACGCCCCCTCCGTGTACTCCCTGAAGTACCAGTAGGCTGAGGGTCAGATGACCCGAAATCATCATCATCCAAAGGTAGGTCAGCCTCCGACAACTAACGAAATAGCTCATCGTTCATCTGAAACAGAAAATGAATTTTGTTATCAAATAATTAAAATTTATTATTATATATACATATATATAAGTTATGATTATATATAACTAGCATTGAATTTTATTAATGTCCACCTTCATCATCATCTTCATATTTGATGATGTCATCTTCATATTCCTCCTCAATATCATCGATATCCATTTTAGTTTCAGTTCCATCATATGTTACCATTTCCAATTCATTTGTGACATCATTAACATCATCGTCACTATCATATCTTAATTGTGGGATGTCATCATTGATACTCTTGTTTCTTTGTGAAAAATATGGATTTTGAGTAGTCTTTTGAAAAACTTCAATTCCTTTCACTTCAGTGAAACAAGCTTCACTTTGAGAAAACTGATTGTCTCGAATTTTGATTTTTATTATGCTCCACCAATCACTCGGGTCTCTTGACGTAGCACAATAATTTGCATAATAAACTTGATGTGCCTATTGATCCAGTAAAAATGGTTCATTTACTGCAATATGACTTTTATATTTAATATTGATGATTCCATGAGTAGGATGAACACGAACTCCTCTCTCAGTATCCAACCACCGATATTTGAACATCGTTATGTAATGTTGTCCCAGATAATAGAGTTCAATAATTTCATCAAGCATGCCATAAAAGTCAAATTCATTTTCTCTATGATGAGATCATATCCAGAAAATTCCGTTGTTCAATGTTTTTTTATTCCCCATATGCACGTGTATGAAATCGAAATCCATTCAACACATACGCATTATAAGGTTTAACCATTTTGGATGGTGGGTTACTCAATATACACAGACATTTGTCAATTTTATCAGCATGTTGTGACACCTGAAAATTTGTAAAATAATTATCAATATAATAAACAATAAACTGAATGAGATGTTAAAACATGAATAATTTATGTTACCAGTTTTTGAAACCATAGAGAATTTTTTTTCGCCGTTCTTCGAGAGCGGCTGCTGTAATTTGTGGAAGTTGTTTCTTGATATTATTATCATATAACCCAAAAAAATAAAGTTACTTATTGTAACATAAATGATAAAATAAGTGATAGAAGAACTTATAGTACAAATGATGTCATCTCTTCACAGTTGTGCAGAACATACGTATGAGCTCTGTGGTGTTCATCATCTGAATGTTATCGTTCATGAACTCCACTGAAACCAAGCTCGGACTGATTAAAAACTATTAATTTATTTTCCATTCCATCATCAACATTCCCCTTGTTCCGTCCCATGCGGTTGTGTTTTGAGGGATACTCAGATTCAAAATAGTGAGAGCAGAAAAAAGATATTTCTTCTTGCAAATAAGCTTCAGCAATTGATCCTTCAATAGATGTTTTGTTACATACTTTTTTTCAACTTCTGCATGCATCTTTCGAATGGGTACATCCATCGAAATTGTATTAGACCTCCACAATTTTCTTCATGTGGAAAATGTAATATCAAATGTTCCATTGAGTCAAAGAAAGATGGCAGAAATATTTTTTCCAGTTTACATATAATTACAACAACATCTTCTTCAAGTTTTGTTAGAACATCGTAATCTACTTTCGCTGCACAAATGTCTTGAAAAAAAATATGACATGTCTGTTATCGAATCTCAAATCATGGAATTCAACAGACCTCTTAATCCAATTGGCATAAATCTTTCCATTATAACATGACAATCATGACTTTTTAATCCGCTAATATAACCATTCTTTACATATCTACCCAAATTGGAAGCACAGCCATCTGGATGTCTCAAATCTGCAATCCACTGACAAAATAATAAGCGGCTTTCTTTGGACAGTGTATAGGCTTCTTTTGGCTTCATTAACCTTTGTGTTCTGACATTCTCAAATAGTTCGAGTTCTGGGCGCCTAAAAATTTTGGCAAGATCTAATTTTACCTTTACATTATCTTTTCTCTTACCCGGTGTTTCCAAAACTGTATGAAATAAATTATCAAAATAGTTCCTCTCAATATGTATAACATCTAGCATGTGGCGGACCAACAAATAAGACGAATATGGAAAATCCCAAAAAATGCTCTGTTTTATCCAATTGTGTTCTTTCCCAAAGCCATAAATTTTCGGTTGGTTTATTGTGGGTCCAAATGTGATGAGAGGTAATAAAAATACAACTGATTTTAACTCCGTACCTGATAGTATTTTAGAAGGTCCATCCCTCTCAATTGTACCTTTTCTAAAATGAGATTTGTTCCTCCGAAAAGGATGATCAGTTGGAAGAAATCTGCGATGACAGTCAAAATAATAAGGTTTTTTCCATGAAAAAGCATAAATGCTTTGTTCTCTCCCATACAGTAAGGACATGATTTCGGTCCATGTGTACTCCAGCCAGATAACATTCCATATGCCGAGAAGTCACTAATTGTCCACATCAATGCTGCTCTTAGTATGAAATTTTGTTTCACAGCAACATCATATGTATTGACACTAGTACTTCACAATAAATTTAATTCATCAATAAATGGTTTCAAATATACATCAATATTATTTTTCATATGTCCTGGGATTAATAAGGTCAAAAAGATATAGGGCTCCTTCATCAGCATCCATGGAGGTAAACTGTAGGGAGTTATAAAGACAGACCAACATGAATACTGACTACCATAAGATCCAAACAGACAGAAACCATCACTGGAAAGACCTAGTCGCATGTTTCGAGCTTCTAAAGAAAATGACGGATGAACTCTATCAAAATGTTTCCTTGAATCACCATCGGCTGGATGATTCAACCTTTTACTGGTTGAAATATTCGTTTTGTGCCATGACATCATTGTCGCTATATTCTTAGACATGAATAAATGCTACTGTATGGATGTAAGCGGAAAATATCTCAATTGTTTTACAGGAATCAAGCCAGACTTCCCATGTTGAGCTTCTTTATACCTCGGTTTTCCACATGTGGGACAACTATCCAATGACTCATTTTCACCAGAATATAAAATGCAATCATTTAAACATGCATGAATCTTCTGACATCTAAGTCCCAAATTCCGAACCAGCCTCTTACTCTCATAGTAATTTGCAGGAAAAACATTTCCTTCAGGTAACAGTGTTTTAACCAAAGAAAATATCTGACCAAAACAGTTGTTTGACATTCCATTATCTGATTTGATAGCCATAAATTTTGAAACTGCTTCTAACTTTCTAATCTTGCAACTATGATATAATGCATCCTCAAAAGACCTCATTAACTCATAAAATTCAGATGGTGCCAACTCAGGAGTTGAATCAATATCATCCTAATTTTTGGTATGTTGAACAGATGGACCTGCAACATCATTTACTAAATTTTGAAACCGCAATAGATCTGGAATCATGTTAGTATCACCTTCTCTGGAACTGCGTTCACCGTGTTGATACCAAAAAACATAATCCGGTTGAAAACCAAAATGAAAGAGATGTCCCCCAACCTTATCAAATGTGTCAAACATTCTCAGTTCACATTCTTTACAAGGATATTATATTGTACCTTATGAAACAAATTCTGGATTTTATGATGCAAATGATAAGAAAGCCCCTCCACCCTCAATATATACAGGATTTAAACCAGAACCTTTTGGATTTCTACGTTTATTTATTCATACACGGTCTTCTAATAATGACTTTTTCCGACTTCTTTATTCCATATTTTTCTAAAAAACATTAAAACATTACTGGTTTTAAATAATTTGATATTAGAAAAATTACCAAAAAGAGAAGATGTTAGAACTACTTCTTAATAATTACCACTATTTACAAGCGACACAATTTTCAGTGAAATTACTGCTAATTACTACTAATTATTGGTAATTATCAGTAATTATTAATAATTATTGGTAATTATCAGTAATTATTACTAATTATTGGTAATTACTGATAATTATTCACAACATGATTTGATCTATTCTTAACATGTTCAAATCTTAAAGGTTTTTAAATATTTAGGTCATGCTCAATAAAAAGTTTGCATCAACTGTGTACAATGTTAAATTAGAAAAATCCCCAAAAATAGAAGATATTAGAACTACTTATTAATAATTATCACTACTTACGAGCGACACAATTTTCAGGGAAATTACTACTAATTACTACTAATTATTGGTAATTATCGGTAATTGCTTATAATTATTAGAAACATGATTTGATATATTCTTAACATGTTCATATCTTAAAGGGTCGTTAATATTTAGGTGATTCTCAATAAAAGTTTGCGGCAGCCGTGTACAATGTAAACTCTATAATTGTCATTGCTTGTTTGATCACCTCGCAAGTAGCATTATAATAAGACGACCCAAGTCATGTCATTCACGTCTCTAAGAATCATCTCGCATTACTGTTTATATAGATCATTTTCCTTAAAAAAATTATCCCTTAAATTTTCAAGGAAAAATGGTATATAAATGGTCGTGGTATATGATTCTTATAGATGAGAAAGACATGACTTGGATCGTCTTATTGCAATGTTGCTTATGAGGTGATCAGTCAAGAAAGGACAATTATAGAGTTTACATTGGACACGACTGATGAAAAATTTTTATTGAACATGACCTAAATATTAATATTATTTTTTCATAAATATTAATCATATAATAATAACATATGTTACTAATTATATACTAATTATTCAATAATTATGTTACTAATTATTAATGGGAAGATATGAAGAGACCAGGTGATTAACCACTCGTTCAATGGAAAAGTAAACGTGATTGACCACTCATCCACCTCAATTCTCTTTTCATCTATGTGTTGACGCTTGACAGGAAACGTCTATCTCCACATATAATATTCACATTCACTGGTAGGTTGATTTTGACAGTGAATACAAATATTACATGTGGAGACAGAGGTTTCCTGTCAAGCATCAACACATAGATGAAAAGATAATTGAGGTGAATGAGTGGTCAATCACGTTTTCTTTTCCATTGGAGGAGTGGTCAATCATGTTTGCTTTTCTATTGAATGAGTGGTCAATCACGTTTGTTGCTAATCACATTTGTTTCTAATCACGTTTTTTTCTAATCATTTTTGTTGCTAATTACTTTGCGAATTACTTTGTTGCGAATTACTTTGTTTCTAATTACTTTGTTACTAATTACTTTGTTTCTAATTACTTTATTGCTAATTACTTTGTTGCTAATTACTTTGTGGCTAATTACTTTGTTGTTAATTACTTTGTTGTTAATTACTTTTTTTCTAATTACTTTGTTGCTAATTAATTTGTTGCTAATTACTTTGTTGCTAATTACTTTGTTGCTAATTTCTTTTTTTCTAATTAGTTTGTTGTTAATTTCTTTGTTGCTAATTACTTTGTTGCTAATTCCTTTGTTTCTAATTACTTTGTTGCTAATTACATTATTGCTAATTACTTTGTTGCTAATTAGTTTGTTGCTAATTACTTTGTTGGTAATTACTTTGTTGCTAATTACTTTGTTTCTAATTACTTTGTTGCTAATTACTTTATTGCTAATTACATTGTTGCTAATTATTTTGTTGATAATTATTTTAATCACTTGCTAATTATTTTAATCATTTGAATTAAATCGCTATTTATTTTAATTCCTAATTATTAGAATTAAATTGCTCTTTGTTTTATTTAATAATTATTTTAATTATTTTCTAATTTTTTAATTAATTATTTGAATTAAATCACAATTTATTTTAATTATTTTCAAATTATTTGAATAAATCTATTTAAATCACTATTTATTTTAATTGCTAATTATTTTAATTATTTTCTAATTATTTTAATTATTTGCTAATTATTTTAATTATTTTCTAATTATTTTAATTATTTTAATTAAATCGCTATTTTTTTTAATTATTTGCTAATTATTTGAATAAATCTAATTATTTGAATAAATCTAATTATTTTAATTATTTGAAAATTAATTTTAATTATTTACAAATTATTTTAATTATTTGCAAATTTCTAATTAAATCTAATTATTACCAAATAAATATCCCCCACGAGTGTCAAACCAAGAGTGCAGCAATACCCGTTGTCATGTACCAGGATACCCCGGGTCAAGCCTAAAACTCCTTGTCAGAGTTTCCACTCTTAGGTACATCTATACCAGAGCCACCTCTACTTGTTCGTATCCTGATAAGGATTTATTTGATTGATAAACCAAAAACTATACTTAATTATTAATTATACAAAATTAATTATGACTAATTATTAATAATTATTTATAATTATTTATAACAATATCATTTTATTAATAAAACTAAACATAAATATTAAATTAATTTAAATTTAATTTAATTAGAACAACAATTAAAATTAATATAAAAATTGAAATAAATATAAAATTAAATAAAACGTAAATACCTTTGAAATCTTGAAGCTATGGGCCCCTTTGATTGCCTTCCGACAGTCTCGCAAAAAGAATCGAATTTTTTTTTGCTTAAAACTAAAGCTTAAATAAGAAGAGAGGAGAAGAAGAAGATTTGAATGTTTTCAAAACTGAAACGGTTGGGGGTATATATAGGTTAACGTATTTGCGACGGGTCCCGTCGCAAATTCTCGCCGCCCGCATTATTTACGGTCGTCGTTTAAAAAGGCTTTTGTGATGGGTATCGTCGCAAATACTTACCTGCCGACATAACGTTAGCGGCAGACGGAGTTTCCCTTCGTAAATACCCTGACACGGTAAATACTATTTTTGACAGGTAACTCCATCGTCGCTACTGTTTACTTATTTATGACGGTCCCATCGCAATTACTATTTTCCATGGGTAAAGTCGCCTGCCACTAATGTTATGTCTGTCGACAAGTATTTGCGACAGACCATCGCAAGTACCCTCGTCCGTGAAAAGGTTATTGCGACGGGCCCATCGCAAATACTTATAGACTGACATAACATTAGCGACAGGCGGCTTTACCTATAGCAAATAGTATTTATCGCAGCAGGGTATTTGCGATAGGGAGTAGCCACCCGTCGCAAACACATTTCCTGCGTTTTGGTACAAAATCTGCGCCAAACCTATTGCGATGGTGACATTTTCCCTGTTGCAGATAATCAGTTATTTGTGACGGGAATATATTCCCATCGCAAATAATCCTTTCGTTGGACCTATTATGACGGGAATATGTCCCGTCACAAATAACCCGTCGTAATAAACCCTTTTTCCCGTAGTTAAAATACATCACATACCTTTCACAGGTCATGTTAGGTCTCTTTATCTTTAGAAGTATAACCAATACTTTTACCATCTTCTTGATTACCATTTTTATCTTTCCACATGAGAAATCGATTCACATAATGTTGATACCTTTCACATCTGAAACATTAAATTTTAACCATGATAATTATATTGTTCTTATATTGACTAAAAAAATAAATCTTAGTGTGAGAAACATTTATCATATTGGGATACCATATTATTGTGAAAAAATATTTATAGGGTGTCTAAATCATGGCTCATACTTATTTTATATATGAAAACATAGGTTTATAATAGGTTATTCATAGTCATAATATATTTAAATCCTCCATGATGGTTCATAATGAGTATTTTATTTCCCAATGCATGCCCCCCAGGAGTGTAAAACCAAGTGTGCAATAGGGCCCATTTTCATGTACTAGGTTACCCCGAGTCAAGCCTGGAACATCTTGTTGAAGTTGATACCCCTAGGTATATCTATGCTAGAGACATGTCTACTTTTAGTATCCATAAATGTATGTATTTCTAGGAAACCACTTACTATATCCTTTAGGAAAATTACAATACATTTTCCTAAACGTTAACTCCTATTATACTTGTCATTAGATACATCCATGGACATATCTTTAGTAATATACCTAGGGATATCACTAAAGTTTTCTCATCCAACTTTACAAAGGTTTACTAAACCTTTTATCTAATACCAACTATAATAGATCCATCTTAACATATGTAGAAATTACCTAACTTTTATGTAATATGAAAAACATTACACAAACTGACACCCAAATATCGTATTAGTTTAGTGCCTTTGGAAACATGGAAGCATAAGAACTGGTACATAAGTGAGCTATATTATCTACCACTAGGTTCTCCAACACTATCACCCCTCCTAGAAATATCGTACATGAAATATATATCCATAACCTGGGGAAGGAAACATAAAGAGGGGTGACCATAGATGCTCATTAAGGGTAAAAAAGGGAGACGTGTAAGTATAAACCTGAGTATAGGGGTATGATAACATGATCATAACATTAAAAGATCAAACCTTGTATATAAAATATCATAAACATGAATCATGGAATAATTGTTAGTACTTCATAAGGAAATAATTATAATGAAATACATAACATAATCCAAGAAATCATATCATGGGTATAAAATAAGGAATTGTGGAAAACACATAAGAATAGAAAATATTATTTCTAGGCTACCTACCAAGACATTTGTAACATATTAGACTTGGGATAATCATCCACATACCTACTTCAAAATTCGAATTACCTACCTAGTACCCTCCTATTTCAGGCTTGGGATGTCCTCCCATGTACCCTCTTGTTTTGGGATTGGGATTTCCTCCCATATACCCTCTTGTTTTCTGGATTGGGATTCCCTCATGTGTACCATTTGAGATCATAAATCATTTATCATTATCCCATACATTATAGTGAGATATAGATATCACCCATATCATAATGAAATAATACATACATGTTCCATGAATTCATAAACAATCATATCATAACCCATGAAATGAAATGGCTTTCATAAACATGAAATCATACCTTAACATGTGGAAAAATGAAACGGGTTTGATATTAATTTCATAAAATCATAACCCATGAATAGAATCAGGTTTCATGGAAATATAACCCTTGAATTATAAATATATTTCATAAACATTATTCAGTAAAATTTAAACCATTCAGATAATTAATATGAATGGAAATAATGAATCATTTCCCTATAAAGGCATGAGTAACATCAACAAATGTTATCTTAGATGGGATATAACTTTTAAATATCTTTCAAAAAAAATTCATAAGGAAATTATCCTTTATCATTTTAAAAAACCTTTCTTAAAACATAAAACATTTTGAAAATTTTTTTAATGAAAATAAAATTGAGAAATTTATAAAGGAATCTTTGAAAACATTTTAAAACCATTTTTCTTTGGAAAAATTGTAGAGGATCTTAGAAAACTTTTAAAAAAATTATTGAAAATTTTTAAATGAATATTGAAAAAAAAATTGAAACAAATTTCATTCAAAATATATTTTAAATTAATTTTCTAAAAAAATTTCCTTTTTAACATTAATAGAAATATTAAAAAAAATTGATGGTGGGTATATCCATACATGTCATACGAGGTAAAAAGAACATTCTTTTTTACAATGTAAAAAGGTTAGAAAAATTCCTTATTCAGAAAGAGACAATAAGATTAATTTGAAAAAAATTGTAAAAGAAAAAAATATTAAAAAATTATTTTAATTGTGATATATATATTTGTATAATATTCTTTGAAACCCTTTTTATAAAACATGGTTTTGAGGGAACACAGATTTCCAACCAAAGATAGGGTAAAGTCAGGCATTCTTAAAAACAATTTATTAACTATATTATGTACTAAAGAGTGGTAAATTGGTTACAATAATTGAATAAATCATGAAATGATAGGGTATATGAAAATTCATGAGAGTTATTAAGATTTGTATCATAATATTTCATCAAAGTAAGAATAAACATAAACAACCTCGAAAAGCGATGAGATTGTTTCAATAAACTCTTACCAATTGGTAAATTTGAACCATATTCCCCATGTAATAAAGTATAATTACATGAACCTTAAAATATCATGAAAATAATTATATTCATTATATAACATTTCAATGTAAATATATGCACCTCATGGAAAAATATAGATGCATAACATGGCATGTGTCTCAAAGAAGACAAATTGAGACAAAATTACTTTACCAATTTGGTAACTTTTGAAACATAAACCACGTGAAATAAATTTCATAAAATTGATAGTTAAATACCAATAAATTTAATTATAATAATCATATAATACATTCATGGTTATTACACACACCATAAAAAATAAATGGGTGGTGAATAAAACATGTGTTTGACGGAAATAAAAATTGAGATGAAATTATCTTACCTTGTGTCTTGACTCTTATAGTACTCATTCAATCCCCTAGTATAATAAATATTAATTTATTATAAATATTTTAATGAATCATATTGGTATATCTAACACCATATATTATTTTATTATTACCTTATATTATCCTCTTGTTATCAATCTTATGTTAAGGTTTTGCTTCGGGTAATATTCACTTTGTTCTTCGCATGTGTCTAAATTTGTAATATCTTTGGTCCTTATAATTATATCATGATTTCCAGAATCTAAAACATGATATAAATATAATTTATATTAATTATATTTTTTTATAATAATATATATAATATATAATTATGAAATGGAATATACCATTCATGGAAACGGTAAGGCATACGTACGCATGAATGTTGTTTCCATTTTTATTTTCGTATTAAAAGAAAGAAAGAAAATAACATATACTTATATATGTATATAATATTATTATAATATAAATATAATTTTATATATATCATTTAATTTCACTAAACCCATACTTAATACATTCCATGTAGTGTGTGAACGAATAACATCGCTTGGAGGGGGTGGTAGTCCACACTTCCTCAAATGAAATTATCATATTTACACCAAATGGAAAGTAAAAAAGATATTTGTTGTAAAAGGAATATAGAATATTAAATACATAATAAATATATTATATGATATATATAAATATATTTTCTAAAATAAATTCCACCATGAGAGGCGGTAAAGGAAAAATGAACAATCATCGTTTAGTGAGGTGATAGTTCGTCGTACATATAAACAATATGTTTATTACCCATTAGATGGATGTGTGTGTAAGTGTGGGTAAAAACCATAAAATAATAGAATAATAGTATATTTAATATACTGTTTTTTCTAAATCATTTAATTAGGAGATTTTAGGGGGTGTATAAAGATAATAAAAGGAAGGAGCTTGAGAGAAAACGGTACCTCTTGATCGAGTAACTCCTTTTGGTTTGCACCAAATGGATTCCTTGGATTGATTTCTTCCCAAGGAAAGGATTAAAAGATAAGGGGAGTTTATTTAGGATATATTTTGGTAGATATTTTTCCATCCAAATTGCCTTGATAGGTGTGAAGAAGTGGGAGGAGAAGAGGCCTTTTTATAGTGGAGGATGCGTTGTACTCTTGTTAATTTTTGAAAAGGGAATTCCACCCACATTTTTTCCATGTTAACTGGATCCAATAATAGAAAAACAATATATACAAGTGATTATAGGGTAAAAATATTGACATCCAATGGATTTTGGTAAATTTTATAGGTCATTTAGGCCCTCGGGTTTATGGTTTAGTCCTTAGTTAAACTTAATTTCACCTGAATCAATGTAATTAATTTTAATTAGCTTCATTAATATTTTTAGAAAAAAATAATTTAAAATTATTAGGCATTATAAATTATTATTATTCCAAATATGGAATAAATTTTTCCAAATTACAATCATATAAGTGGCTGAAATTAATTTAAATTTAATCTCGCAAAGGGGATGACACTGCAGATTTTAATGTAAAAACATCCAAATGTTTTCTATGTTTTTATATTAAATTTTGATGTTAAATTTATTAAAATAACATAAATTGGTTATATTGATAAATATATAATCTAATTAAACTTTGAAATCAATTTAAAATTTAATTTAAACTTATAAATAAATTAGATGAAAAATAGATTTGAACTGAAATTCATTATTATCCACTATTCATTAAAAAAATAAAACTTCCTAGAAAAATACCAAAACTTTAAACTACCCTAATTATTATGTTCATAATTCAAATATTAAGTTTATTTTGACATATTAAATCTATAAAAATTACCAAAAATTGGATTTAAAATGGTTTCAGCATTAAAAGGTGGTAAAAATGGCTTAATAAAAATATAGGTTTTAAGCATAAAATTGGGTTTGCTATAATCTTATGTTTATAAAATCTATTGGATGAATATAAAAAATATTTATTTAATATATAAAATTTATATTACATTAATATCACTTACTAATTTTAATTAATTTAATTTATTAGGGTAAACCAAATTTGTGGGTATAATATTATTTTCTTTTATAATAAATTAGTTTTCATATTCATTTATAATAAATGTTTAAGCAATGAATTCATTTTATATATCTATAAAACATATATTTTCATAATTTAGCTGACCCTTTTTGTAAATTTGAATTTAATGTCAATGTTATATTAAATAATACAACGTTATTTGGTAAAACTCAGTCTTGATGGTTACACATGCCATTGTGGAAAGTCATTGTTGCGTGTAACGCAAGCTAACCTTCGTGTGCTATATAGAGAAATATATAATTTATGTTCTGTTTCATGAAAAATTAACTAGATTTTATGTATAATTAAAACAAAAAATAGTGACTTAATACGAAATAAACCATTATTTATTGTTGTGTGAAATTAAAACCACCAAAATTATTTAATTAATATGAACACAAATTCACACAATCTTGAGGTGTTACGGAAAACTGATTAATTGGATTCATCCAAGATTAACATATATGTTTTATTCTTTGGTGTAATAATTTCCTTATCATGATCCAATCCATAATTCTTTATAATTTTATTTGTTTATTTACTTTGGTTGAAATCATTCCCTCAGGATTTTGGGAAATTCTAAAACTAAAGAAGAATATAATTTCCCTTATAAAACTCATTTCAAAATCTTTATTCATTACATCAAAAAATTCATTAAAAATATTTTATTTAGTTGAGATGAAAATAATAATTTCAACATAAATTTGAAAAATTAATAAATCCTTTGAAAATATTTTGATAAAAAGAGTTGAATCAGCTTTTCCTATTTTGAAATCATTTGATAAAAGGAATTTATTTGACCTCTCATACCAATCTTGATGGTCTTGTTTTAAATTATAAAGAGCTTTGGTTTTCTTGAAAATATGATTTGAAAATTTAGGATTTTCAAAATCAGGTTATTGATCTGCAAAAGAATTTTTAGAAATAAGTCAATTTATAAAAGAACCTTTGACATTCATTTGAAAAAGTTTAAAATTAAAATGAATAAAAAATTACATCATGATTCTAATGATTTATAGAAATTAAAGAGGTGAAAATTTTTCAATATAATCAATACCTACTTCTTGATTATATCCTTTAACAAAAAAATTGAGCCTTGTTATAGATGATAATTCCTTTATAATTAAATTTGTTTTCTCAAAAACCCAGTTTGTGTGAATAATTGGATAATTATAGGGCTATTTCACGAGAGTCAAAACATTTTTTTCATTGAAATCTATTGAAATAATCTTTCATGAAAATTATCCAATTATAATTATTAGAATAATTATCAAGGTATTTTAGTTTAAATTGAGATAGAAAAGTTTTATATTAAACCTCATTTAATACTAACATTATATTATGAGTTACAAATTGTAATTCACTAAGAAAAATTTAAAGGGATGGTCTTTGGATTTAACCAATGCCTTTGGTAAAGGAGTAGAATATGGTTCTTTAACATCTTCAATTAATTTATATTAAAATATGGTTCCTTAACATCTTCAATTAATTTATATTATTGAGTATTATCTTGGTTCAACCTAGTTTGGTCAATATCATTATGAATTTAAGGATGTGTTCTAGGAATATTAACATCAAATTTAATTTGAATATATTATTTTAAGGTATTGGGCCTCTTATTTAAACCTCCTATGGATTTAATTGCGTTTTACTAACCAAAAAATATACCTTCATCAGATTTAGGGTGACGTTTTCTTAGACTATCCTTAGTATCAAGGATAAATCATTTGCAACAAAAATCTTTAAAGAATCTAACATTACAAATTTTTCCTTTCCAATGTTCATAGGGGTGTTTTTTCTCATATTGGTCTTATGAGTACATTGTTAAGTATTGTTTTTCCAAAGTCTTTTTGGTTGTATTTTTTTCAAATATGTTAATATATTTTTCAAATAGAACGTTACTTAAGAAACTTTTTGAATTCATGAGAATAAATTTCCTTATGGAGTTTAAGAATGTTTAGATAACTATATTAGGAATGTTTGATTATAAAGTTAGATGATTATAAGATTTTCTCCAAGTTACTGAAATTATAAGTTTTATTATAATTCAAGAATAAGTCCAAAGGGTGATATTGAGGTTACCAAACTTATGGTAATGGTTCAAAGATCACCAGACAAAGTTCACTAGACACAGCTCTCTAGACATAGATCATCATATAGATATGAACAGACATAAAACCCCATTACATAATGGTGGTATTCCCAATACATTATGTTATATAATAATATTTTTAAGAAGTCAAAGTTTTATCCACTAAACAATTACCAACAGACAAATGATTCGAACAAAGATCATCATTTGAAGAAGTTCTTATAGGAAGGAAGTCTGAGTTACTATGGTGGAATCTATGAATATGTAGAGAGTGTTATATAATGTTAACTTAAGCCTTAAACTACCTACATAAAGGTATTAATGGTGATAAATATGAAGTATATCTTGTGAAAGCTATCATATGGATGAAATTAGAAGTTGAAAACTAATTGCAGATATGAATGAAGGTTCAATAGTGTATGATCCATCAGATAGAAACCTAAAAGATCCAATAGATAGACATTTTCATTTCATCATATTGAGACCACTGGATATTGACCAATTACATAAAATTCTATTGTACAAGAAAACACTATATATACATTCATGATGTCACCAGATGGATGATTCTAAGAAGTTTGTGTTGAGCTGAGTTTCTAAGGTAGAATGATCGATATTCGTTTTTTGGTTAGTATTGTTATATGTAGATTTTGAAAAATGATATCAAATAGATTATTTGATCAAATTATATCAGACCTAGAAGAAATGTTTCATCATATATAGATATAAAACAAATTTTGAGGTGGTGTGGTTTTGTGTAATGGATAGAACATAGAAAAAAAATCCCAAACTGTAAAGTGCACTGGGAAGAGGCACCTGATGGAGATATGAGATGTCATCAGAGACACTTATTCTGAGATAAATAGATAGAGGTTTCTTAATTAAGGGAAACTGAAATAAGGTCCAATATATTATTGAAGTTTGTGAGATCAATTATATAGAGAATTATAGTGGTGTATCATCAAAAAAATAAGTCCTTAAAAAGAAAAATAATATACATACACCAGACATAGGAATTCTAAGGATCTTTGCATAAACTATATAAAGTCCATAACTATAAAATAATGGTGTTGAGATGATCCTGAACATTTTTTATATTTACAACGATAATGAAGTTCTCATAAGTTCCTTAAAACTGGGTTTAAATAAGTTTGAGATGTCTCTATAATGCTTGAGAATCATCCAATAAATTTTAGTTGAGAAAAAAATAGAATTGGGTTCCTTCCATTTCTACTTCGGTTGAACCTATAAAAAGGGTGTTGTTAAAAGTAGTTAACTCAAGAGGGGGGTTAATTGAGTTACTATAAAAATTTCTGTTTAAAAGATATTAGTTTTACAAATAACGATTTCTCCAAAAATAGATATAGCCCAGTTAATCAAGGTTATATTGTTATAAGAGTTTAACTGTTTAAACAACTTCTTATAAGATTGATTAATTCTCAGTAATCTTAATTGGTATTATTAAAATTACTTTTGAATTTATCCTTCTAATACAAATCAGATATAACTTCTTTTTAAGACTAAGTATCAAAGTGAATTTAGTGTTTTTCGGGATTGTGCAGTAAAGCAGTAAAACAGAGTAGACTAAATTTAAATAGCACAGCAGATATAAAACAAGTGGTTCAGTCTCAAGCCAAGACCTAATCCACTCTACTTGGTGATAACCTTCCACCAAGAAGTTTATATAAATAAACTCTGACCCACACCCTAGACTGGGGTTAACAATAGTACATGGACTGTCCAGGCCATGCAAGGACCTCTTCCACAGTTCTCGTGGGTAAACAAAATAATGAACAAGCCACATAGGGACCTCTTCTATAGTTGTCATGGGTAAACAAGAGTAAAGAATTTGGTATGAGGATTTTGAAATCCTCGAGTTCAGTGCCGGAGTCAGTGTGTGTGTAAAATACACAGAGTACACACACTGCTCGAATGTAAAATAAAAGAATCACTAAAAGATAGTAAATATGAGTTTAGAATGATCTAGTGATTAGTAGTGCAGCTCTTGACTCCTTGGACAAGACATAAATTCTTCTGAGTCCTTCTCTGGTTTTTGTGTTGAAAAAACAGAGTGTCGTGGTTCCTCTTGTGTTCTTCACTTGTGAAGATTTTCTCTTGATTCCAGTGTACTTCGTGTGTTCTTCAGTAGAGTCTAATTGTATGCATTTGACAATTGCTTCTTTGAAGATATTGCAATGTGTTCTTCGTGGTTATGCTTAGGCTTTCTTTTCTGTTGAGTATTGTGTACTCACGTTTCTTGTATTGTCGCCTGTGTTGTATGTGTTGTGTCTTTCTCCTGGGAACACTTCTCTTTATCTTCACAATGCATGAGCTTTAGCCGAGAGGTTCCACATATGTCGTACCTCATAACTTGTAATATGTCTACAAGAAAACATTAATTATGTCAGTGCATTAAAGACATAAAATAAGACCATTAAAAAGTTAAATTGAATGATGAAAAAATAGTTAGGAAACAGTGTCACAGTAGTTATGCAAACGGTGTCTCCTTCACGGTGTCTCTTTCACAGTGTATCCTTCACTATGTCTCCTTAATGTTGTCTCCTTCACAGTGTCTCCTTCATGGTATCTTGCTTACGGTTTCTGGCTTCCGGTTCCTTGATGAGTGTGTCTCGCTAACTATGTCTGGCACTTAAGCAAACAGAGTGTCTGGCTTACAGTGTCTGTTCTTAGTGTCTTGCTTCATGGTGTCAGGATTAATATGTAACGGTGTCTCATGGTCATGGTGTCTGAGACTTAGGCTTCACAGTGTCAAGGTTCACGATGTCTTGCTCACGGTGCTTGGCTCACTGTGTCTTGCTTATGGTGTCTGGCTTCACGGTGTCTTATACATAGACAAATAACTGTATTTAGAATTAAATAGTAATATGCCAAAAATGAATTGATCTTAACCATTATAAGGTATGGTACAACATGAAACATAAATACACATGATTAATAAAATTTGTGAGATTTGTGATCATTAATATGATTTGTAATTATTATTGAGATTTGTGATCATTAAAACAAGATTAATACACGAGGAGTCCAAAAATCTCCCCCTTTTTGATGATCACAAATCAAGTGTAGTTAAATGGTAAATTGAATTAAACTAAAGATAATATAACATATATAATAACAGATAAATTCTCACTTTTTCTCCCCCTTTTGGGATTATCAAAAAGTTAAAGTAAAGGGGAAACAGTGCATATGTCATTAATAGTGTCCAGAATACAACAGACAGTAGAAATATAAAAAAAATAAATGACATCCCCATCAAAAAAATAGTAGTCACTGGGCTTCTTCAGGGATTGGACTTATCTTTACCTTTATCAGCAACAGAATAAGAATCCATAGGGGTAGTTTCTGATGTATAAGAAGGAATAGAAGTGGTAGACAAAGATGGTAAAGGGAGACCTTCGAAGACTGATGGAGCCAATGTAGGAGTTGTAGAAGATCGAGGCAGTTTCTGGTCAAGGATGACAGGCCTGATCTGACTAAGAGCCTGGCCAACAGACATAGTTGTGGAAGCTAAGGAAAAAGTGAATGTAGGTAAACCAGGTCTGAGAGGAGTAGCCGCTGGAGCAAAAATTGTTGTGATTTGAACATGAAGATACAGTCTCAGAATCTTAATGAAGTCTGTAATAATATCTCCTCCATACTGCATTGCCTTTTCAAAATTATCTTTGTTTTCCATGAACTTTTCCAACAATCTGGTAAACTCTATTAGCTTCTGAACTTGGGTTTTGAAGTCTTGGGTCACAGGAGGTATTGTCAAATTCTCTACAACATATTTAAAGTGATTTTTCATATCAGTTTTAGAGAAAATCCAGTTGAAATAGATGTCCACTTTCTTAGAGATCGCTTGATGAGCATCATTGGAAATTTTTGAGTGAATTTGAACCAGGTCAAGAACTATATCATTATTCTTAACAACTTTAGATAAAGGAGCCATATCAAAGCCACTTAAGACATTTTTAATCTCTTCCTTGACTATAGATCTGAGAAAAGTACTATCCAAGGAAGGAGTGGAGGTCTGACCAGAGGATGTAGATACTTTAACAGCAGTGGTCAATGATTTGAGCTGTTTCAGGACCTTTTGAAGATAGCCAGTATATTCATATGTGAGTCTGTTCAGGTACTCCACAAACTCTCTCATGCGGTGAAACATCTTCATGTGCCTTTCTCTAATATTTTCATCAAATTATAATAGGTATGGATGAATTTGGGACACAATATCTTGAGAGATGTTTGAAACAGAAGGTTCAAGAGAAGTAGGAGCAGGTGCAAGAGGAGGCTCTGATCTTGAATACATTTATCTCTGTAGTTCTACAACCATGCTTTTCAGAGTTGCAAGTTCAGTACTGAGCAACTTTTTTTCAACCCTTACTTCTTGAATTTCATGAATCATTTTGGGTTGAATGTACCAGATAATCTTTTCTAAAAGTAGTGAGGCATCTTCCTGACTCAATTGGGTCACAAGACAAGGTTGAGAGGACAAGAGTTTCTCAACTCCTGCTAAGATAGTGTCACCAAAGACTTTCAGATCATCCTTTATTATAGAATATTGTTGTTCAGGTAAAGGGGAAGGTGCAGGAAGTGGTACAGGTGAAAGATCAAGTGTTGTTTCAGGTTGAGGTTTAGGTTCAGGTTTAGGTGCAAAGTACGTGGTATATTTCAGTTGAAAGAAAGAAGAAAGATCAATTCTAGTGGCAGTAACCTATTGAGATTCACTCACATCATAAAAAATAGGGAATATATACCTATTGTACATAGAATATGACTCAGTAGGTTGATATTCTTCAATAGAATCAGTTTCACCAGTCTCATGATTTTGAGGTTCTTCCCCCTCAATGATTTCTTCCATTTTAGGACCTTGAGGTTGAGGTACTTGATTTAAATCCACTAGTTCATCTCTGATTTCCTTAAGCATCTCTTGTCTAGCCAACTGAAAGGCTATCTCCATCCTCTCTTCAACAGAGGGTATAATATCAAGAACATATTTATCTTCAGGGAGTTCTTCATTATTTTCATCTTCCCTAATAGGGATTTCTTCTATATTTACTTCTTCCACAATAGGGAGTTGTTCCATATTGGTTTCTTCTCTAACAGGGAGTTCTTTTTAAGATGCTTCTTGCACAATAGAGAGTTCTCTTACTACAACCTATTCCAGGTATTTCTGCTCAGATTTTGGGACAATTAATTCTCTTGCAGCCTCAGGTTGGGTTTCCAGATTGACATCATCCCTAGGGGAAGAAGGTTCTTCTTTAAGAATAGTAGGAGGAATAATTGGACTTTCTTCTTCAACACCAACTTCGTCCCTTTTAGGTACTTCAGCCTCTTCTCTATGTGGTCCTTCTTCTTCCTCTTCCTCTTCTTCTTCATCTTCTAGATAAACAACAACTTCATCTAGTTCCAAACTAGGATCAGAAATGTCCTTTGACCTTATTGGATAATCCACAAGATTATACTTCTCATAAATCTTATCACTATCTTTAACCCATTCCTTCTTCCAGGGGTTCCAGTTTATTTTCATCCTTCTGATGGTAGGTTTAGATAAGCAATACTCATAGTCCATAAGTACATCTTCATTGGGTCCAACTACTCCTTTGGCAACAAGTATTTCTGAAATCAGCCGAGATTAAAACAGAGATGTGGATTTGGATGTGACCTTGATCAGTTCACACATATAGTGAATGATGTATTTGCATAGATTTATCTTGTGGACATTCTTCATAAGATGAATCATAAATATATCCTGATACTCTAAGACAGCAAAGTCACCTTTCCTTGGACTGATCAGATTTTGAACAAATTTGAACAACAGCCTTGTCTCCCCATCAAGTTTAGCAGTTATGGACCTTATCTTGGTGCCATTTTCATTTAGGGATTCTAGTTCATTTTCCAGGTCAAAGAAATCAGTTTTAGGTGGGGGGGGTCTCTCTGATAATCATCACAAATCCCTTCATGAGGAATCCTAAGGCAAACATCCCATAACCTCAATGAGAAGGAGCATCTTTGTCTATTGATCCAGCTTCTCACAACAAAACTTTCACCAACATCAAAAGAGAATTGTACATATTGATATAACTGAGCTACCAAACACGAATAAATGGGTCTATCCTTCCTAGAGAACCATTTGATACATCCTTGTTCTATTAAAACTTTTAAAACTAGATATTTTCTAGATAACAACCACTCAGGGAAAATTTTCTTTTCAGGTACAACACTACGGTTTACCATGTTTGGATTCAAGGGTCCTTCGGGCACCAGCTTCGGTGCTGTCTTATTTTTCTTTGAGCTACGCTTCTCAAGATTAGATGAAGATGGATACTTCATCCTTTACATCCACTGAAGGTTTGAGAAAGAGAGAGAGAGAGAGAAAGGGTTTCTAGGTTGAAAGGGTTTGGACAGAGTGATTAGGAGAGAGTTCGGGTGAATAATCGAGTGAAACCCTTTTTTTTATCATTTGGGAATGTCAAACGTCACAAAAGAAAAAATGCGGGAAAGTAAAAAGTGGTGAAATAAAAATTAACGTGATGGGGATTAAAAGAAAAACATAAATAATTTTCATGGTGAGACCACGAGTAGTCATTACGGTGCCATGGTAAATGGTCGTCACGGTGAGACAGTCAATGGTCATCACGATGAGACATTTAATGGTCATCATAGTGAGCCAGTAAGTAAATTTTTTTCAGTCACGGTGAGACAGTGAGTAACAGACTATGAATACAAAGTGTTAACTGTGAGACCATAAACATGAGACAGTAACCGAGAAACTGTGAACACGAAACAGTAAAGTAAAAAAGTAGTAAAGTATTAAATAGTAAAACCAGTAAGATATCTATTTGTGATTGATCATGCCAAGATCATGTATGATGTATTCTATTCTCTCAAAATTTAATGGTTTAGTGAATATATCAGCAAGTTTATATTTAGTGACAATGAATTCCAAGGTGATATCACCTTTTTGATAATGATCTCTCAAAAAGTGGTGTCTTACATCAATATGTTTTGTCCTAGAATGTGAAATATGATTTTTTGAAATGTTAATAGAACTTGTGTTGTCATAATTTATTGGTACATGTCTAAATTGATATCCATAGTCTAGTAAAGTGTGTTTCATCCATAAAATTTGTGCACAACAACTACTAGCAGCTATGTATTCAGCTTCTACAGTAGATAATGCAAAAAAAAATTTGTTTCTTACTACACCATGATACTAGTGACTTTCTTGAAAGGTGACATGTTCTAGAGGTTCTTTTTCTATCTAACTTACATCCACCGAAGTCAGCATCCGAATAACTGACTAGTTCAAATGATTGTCCTTTAGGATAGAATAGTCCTAAATTGGGTGTATGCTTGAGGTATTTGAAAATTCTATTTATAGCATTTAAATTATATTCTTTAGGATTTTCTTGAAAAAGAGCACACATACACACTCTAAACATAATGTCAGGATGGCTAGCAGTTAAGTAAAGTAAACTTCCAATCATTCCTCTATAAGTGGTTTAATCAATATATTTTCCATCTTCATCAAGATCCAACTTATAGGTGGTACTCATGGGAGTGCCACTACTTTTTGTGCTATCTAATACAAAACATTTTAGAAGATCTCTAGTATACTTACTTTGAGTCAAAACAATTCTATCATTATTTTGAAATATTTGAATTCCAAGAAAGAATTTTAGTTCACCCATTAAACTCATTTCAAATTCATTTTGCATCATTTTAGAAAAATCAATACATAATGAATTTTTTGAAGATCCAAAAATAATATCATCTACATAGATTTGAACAACTAAAACATCATTATAAATTCATCTTATGAAAAGGGTAGGATCAACTATTCCTTTTGTAAAACCTCTGGAAATTAGAAAAGTACTTAATCTGTCATACCAAGCTCTTGGAGCTTGATTTAAACCATATAGAGCTTTTGATAGTTTAAAAATATGATTTGTAAAATGAGGGTTTGTAAATCAAGGGGGTTGTTCAACAAAAACACCCTCAGCTATATACCCATTTAAGAATGCACTCTTAACATCCATTTGATATAGTTTGAAATTCAGATGTGCAACATAAGCAAGTAGAATTCTAATGGCTTCAAGTATGGCTAATGGAGAAAAAGTCTCCTCATAGTCAATTCCTTCTTCTTGAATATATCCTTGTGCAACTAATCTAGCCTTATTCCTATCTATATTCCCAACTTCATCTACCTTATTTCTAAACACCCATTTAGTGCCTATGAAAAAAGCGTCCTTTGGTCTTTCAACAAGTTTCCATAACATTATTTATTTCAAACTAATTAAGTTCTTATTACATAGAAATTTCCCAAAATTCATCACTGATAGCATCATCAATTGTTTTAGGTTCAAGTTGTGACAAGAAGGCTTGATGTTTAACCTGATTTATAAGAGAAGCTCTAGTTTGGGTTCCTTTCTCTAAGTCTCCTACAACAACATCTAAGGGATGGTTTCTAAGGGTTCTAACCTTTATAGAAAAATAGGGACTAGTGAATTCAGGTTCATCAATAGATTCAGGTTCATTATGACTTGATTTCATAGAATTTCCAGAATTAGAAGCTTTCACAGATTCTTTCACAGAGGTATTTGAGGATTTTGAGTTGATGTTCATATTTGATACATCATCCTCCAGATTTTCTAGGATAGTTCTAGGCTCATGTGCATCTGTTTCATCAATCTTGATATGGAAAGATTCTTCCACACATTTATTTCTCTTATTGAATACTCTATAAGCTTCGATTGAAATTGAATAACCTAGGAAAATTACTTCATCACTTTTGGATGAAAATTTTTCAAGATTATCCTTAGTGTTGAGAATAAAGACTTTACAACCAAAACCTCTAATGTAATTAGCCTTAGGCTTTCTATTATTCCAGAGTTCATAAGGGGTCTTCTTGAGAATTGGTCTAATCAATACTCTATTGATTATGTAGCATGTTGTGTTAACAAATTCATCCCAAAAGTAAATAGGTAGGTCATATTCACTAAGCATTGTTCTAGCAATTTCTTGCAAGGTTCTATTTCTTCTTTCTACAACACCATTCTACTGAGGTGTTCTAGGGGCAGAGAAATTGTGACTATAACCATTTTGTGAGAAAAAGGATTCAAACTCTTGATTTTCAAACTCATGGTCATGATCACTTCTTAAAGATTTAATTTTAAGGCCACTAAGATTTTCTACAAACTTGGAATACTTAGTAAAATAAGAGAAATCTTCACTTTTGTGAGCTATGAAAAAGGTCCAGGTATATCAAGAAAAATCATCTACTAGAAAATAAAAATAGTGCTTCCCATTTAAACTAGAAACTCTAGATGGTCCAAAAAAATCCATGTGAACCAACTCGAGAGGTTGAGAAGTAGAAACTTCCTTCTTTGGTTTGAAAGATATTTTGTGTTGTTTTCTCTTTTGACAGGGATTACAAACTTTGTCATTTGGAAACTCAAGTTTGGGTAAGTCTGTAACTAGGAGTTTTCTAGTTAACTTTCTAAAGGAGAGAACGTTACTGTTTCCTAGTCTCCTATTCCAAAGCCAAGATTTTTTATGAAATACACTTAATCATGAAGCATTTTGAGAATTTAAGGAATCTAAATTAACAGAATAAACATTCTCATTCCTTGATGTAGAAAATACTAATTCATCTTTAGAATTAAAGACATTACAGGAATCATTTTCAAATTTAACATGATATCCATCATCACACAATTGTGAGATACTAAGAAAATTATATTTTTAACCATTAACAAATAGTATTTTAGAAATTAGAATCGAATCAAAGTTATCAATCTGGCCTAAGACAATGATCTTCCCCTTTGCATTGTCACCAAATGTGACATGTCCTCCATCTACTTTTATCAGATTGTTGAAGCATGAGTAGTCTTCTGTCATGTGTCTTGAACACCCACTTTCCAAGTACCATAGATTCTTACAGGAGCTCTTTAAGTATCTTTCTTATAACATGATCAAGAAAAGACAGATTTTGGTACCCATACTTGTTTGGGTCCAGTAACATTAGTAATAAGTGCTTTAGGAACCCATATTTGTCTCATAGGCTTCCTATAATCATTATGTAAAGTATTTGAAAAATAAACTCTATTTGGTCCACAGAAACTTGAAATAGTAGAATGTGTATCATGACTCGAGCTAGATGAGTTGTGTCCAGAACTGTGAACAAAATTATATGTCCTAGTCTTTGAAACAAAATTCGTTCTACTAAGGTTTCTTTTACTAGGTTGATAACCAATGCCAGTATTATATATTGGAGAAATTAGTTTTCCTAGCATTAGGGTAAGGTTATTTTTACCATTAGTAAAATTTTCTAAGTCACTTTTTAATTGCTCATTAGACATTTTCAGTTCGTTTTTTTTCTTTGAGCAATTGGAAATTTTTCTCCTTTTCAATAGTAAGTTCAGATTTAATAGTTACAGTGAGATCATGTTGTTTCTTCAATGATTTATATTTATCCTTTAATTCATTACATGTATCTTAAATCAGGTTTCAATATTCAAACATTTCTTCATTAGTAGTATTTTCAGAGTCACTTTCCCCTTTAGAATAGTATGAATTATGCATAGAAGAGTTTATTGTTACCTCATATGTGTTTTTCATAAAACACATATTGTATTTGTTAGCATGTTCATCATGTGATGTTTCTGAGTCACTTGAACTATCCTCAGAGGCACTCCAGGTGGCCTTAATTTCCTTTTTGTACTTCTTGTCTTTATCCTCATATTTCTTCTTATATTTGAGCTTTGGAGAGTTATCATTTATATGACTTTTGTGCTTACATTCATAGCATACAATCTCATCAGTTTTTTAACTTCTATTCCAGTCCTTTTTTAGTTTCCTTTTTTATCATACTTTCCCTTGAAGTTAGGTTTTCTGAAAAAAGAGTTTCTTCTTGTAAAATAGTTTAAATCTTCTAGCTAGTTGATCCATCTCCTCATCACTTTCTAGTGATGATTGTTCATTATTGGAAATATCTATAAAATCTTCCTGTTTTCCTTTTTCTTTGTGCATTGAGAGGGTGGTCTTGAATTCTATTGATTTCATATTTGGTTCAACCTCCTCTTATTTGTTGACTTTTAGCTCTTCCTCATACCTCATCACTTTCCCATATGAGTTCCTTTACAGGGAGCCTACTGATGTCGCGTGACTCTCTAATTGAGACAGAGGTTCCCCTCCATCTGTCCGTTAGACATATGAGAATTCTCATGATCTGTTCTTTGGCAGTGATTTATCTTCCTAGAGAAATCATTGTGTTGAAAATCTCATTGAACCTAAGATACATATCAGAAATAGGCTCATCAGGTTTCATATTAAAATTATAATACTTTATAGTATAAGTATTAAGTCTCATTTCCTTTACACTAGATGTTCCTTCATGTGAGACAGACAAGGTAAGCCAAATTTCATGGGTAGTTTTACAAGAAAAAAACCTATTAAATTCTTCATCTCTTAAGGAACAGTATAAAGAATTCATGGCATTGCAATTATTATTATAATCAAGTTTGGTGGGTTCATCCCATGTAATTCAATAAGTCACAGGAAGTTTGTATTCATCTATAATTGATGACCAGATTTCAAAGCTCATACTCTCTAGATGCATTTTAATTTTAATTTTCCATTGAGCATAGTTTGTTCCATTAAATAATGGTGTTCTGTTAGTTGCAGAACCTTCCAATCTATTGTCCATACTAACAAATTACTTTAAAAGAGCTATAAATTTAGAATTGACAGAAATTTATAGATCTTTTAAGTACAACTACAATAACAGTTGAATGTGATTACACAAAGTCGTAATAAATCCACCTATGATACTAAATGTTGGTCAGAGTAGTTAACTCAAGAGGGGAGGGGTGAATTGAGTTACTATAAAAATTTCATGTTTAAAAGATATTAGTTTCAGAAATAATGATTTCCCCAAAAATAGATACAGCCCAGTTAATCAAGGTTATACTATTATAAGAGTTTGACTGTTTAAACAACTTCTTAGAAGATTTATTAATTCTCAGTAATCTTAATTGGTATTATTAAAATTACTTTTGAAGTTATCCTACTAAGAAAAATTAGATATAACTACTTTCTAAGACTAAATATCAAAGTGAGTTTAGTGTTTCTATGGATTGTGTAGTAAACTAGTAAAACATAGTAGACTAAATTTAAATGGTAGAGAAGATATAAAGCAGGTGGTTCGGTCTCAAGCCAAGACCTAATCCACACCACTTGGTGATCACCTGCCACCAAGCAGTTTATATAAATAAACTCTGATCCACACCCTGGATCAGGGTTAACAACAGTACATGGACTGTCCAGGCCATGAAGGGACCTCTTCCACAGTTCTCGTGGGTAAACAAAATAATGAACAAGCCATAAAGGGAACTCTTCCACAATTGTCGTGTGTAATTAAGAGTAAAGAATTTGGTATGAGGATTTTGAAATCCTCCAGTTCAGCGAAGGAGTCAGTGTGTGTGTAAAATACACAGAGTACACACACTGCTCGAAAGTAAAATAAAAGAATCACTAAGAGAGAGTAAATATGAGTTTAGAATGCTCTAGTGATTAGTAGTGTAGCTCTGGACTCCTTGGATAATACAGAAATGATTCTGAGTCCTCTGGTTTTTTTGTTGAAAAACAGAGTGTCGTGGTTCAGCTTGTGTTCTTCACGAGTGAATATGTTCTCTTGATTCCAGTGTACTTCGTGTGTTCTTTAGTAGAGTCAAATTGTATGCATGAGACAATTGATTCTTTGAAGATATTTCAATGTGTTCTTCATGTTTATGTTCAGGATTGCTTTTCTGTTGAGTATTGTGCACTCGCGTTTTTTGTGTTGTCGCCTGTGTTGAATGTTTTTTGTCTTGGTCTTGGGCACACTTCTCTTTATCATCACAATGAATGAGCATTAGCCAACAGGTTCCATATATGTCGTACCTCGTACCTCATACTATGTCTACAAGAAAACAATAATTATGTCAGTGCATTAAAGATGTGAAATATGACTGTTAAAAAGTTAAATTGAAAGACAACAAAATAGTTAGGAAATGTTGTCACAGTAGTTATACAAATGGTGTCTCCTTCACGGTGTCTCATTCATGGTGTCTCTTTCACGGTGTCTCCTTCACGGTGTTTCCTTCAAGGTTTCTCCTTCACAGTTTTTCCTTCATAGTGTCTCCTTCATAGTGTCTCTTTCACGGTATCTTGTTTATGATTTCTGGCTTCCGGTGCCTTGATGACTGTGTCTCGCTATCTGTGTCTGGAATTTAAGCATACAGAGTGTCTGGCTTACAGTGTATATTCTTAGTGTCTTGCTTCATAGTGTTAGGCTTACTATGTCATGGTGTCTCGTGGTCACGGTGTCTGAGACTTAGGCTTCACAGTTTCAGGGTTCACAGTGTCTTGCTCACGGTGTCTAGCTCACTGTGTCTTTCTTACGGTGTCTGGATTCACAGTGTCTTATACTTAGAAAAATAATTGTATTCTGACTTAAATAGTAATATACATAAAATTAATTGAGCTTAACCCTTATGAGGTATGAGATAACTTGAAACATAAATACACATGATTAATAAGATTTTTGAGATTTTTGATCATTAATAAGATTTGTAATTATTATTGAGATTTGTGATCATTAAAACATGATTAATACATGAATATTCCAACAAAGGGTTATGAATTACAATCCCACTTAACACTTTTCAACCATAAAAAGGCTGAAACACTAAATCATTTTTGAAAAAATGAGTTTCTAAACAAGTCAACATTAAAGTTGAATAAGAGATACCAGATCGAGATCCATTAGATGGATAAGAAGTATAGTGAGAATCTAATTGAGTTCATACCTAGTTGAAGAAGGAATATCATCAGGGTTAGTTTACTTTATAAAAAAGATAAGTATTATACCTAGAGAAATTGATGATGGTTAATCTTAAATATAACTACAGACATAACTGTAGTGAGTTGAGTAGAATAAGATGGAGACCAACAGACATAGACCCTCATAAGGATGGTTTTTGGACGAAGTTGACCAGAAAAAAAAATTAGGAAGAATTATAAATGAATTTATAAAAAAGTTTTGAATGATATTATCCAGGTTGTATAATGATTAAGTATAAGATTCAAGGTCGACAGACTCTTAATAGGATTTTTTAAGATCATGAAGATTTTACATGGGTAAAGGTTACCCAAATTTCTTGTGGAAGAAGAAAAGATATTTCTAAAATGGATAAAAAAAGAAGAATGAATGAAATTATAGCTAGGGGTATAACTAGTTACTGAAAATACTTGTTTCTAGGGTTTATAAACAGATTTGAAAAAAGTTTATATGATAAGGATAGTTGGGGGTTATATAAAACTATGGCAGAAGAGCTTATTATTGTGGGTAGAATCAAGCTTAGCTAGAGGAACAATGACTGGGGTGTAGAACCTGTTTCTTCATATGCCTTTGTATTTTTTAAATAAGTAAAAAATATATATATATTGGGAGTGGGAATAACCATCCTTAAAAAGAGTAGGTATTTATACCGAACCTTTTAAATATTACATATTGATCACTCTTTACTTTTATTGCATATGAAATATGAGTTTGAGATATATATTTTAGTGTATTGTAGGTCTAATAAGTTTCATATGTTAGGAAAGGTTTCCTTAAATAAGTTAAGAAAATTCCCAATAAAATAAAAATTATCACTAACCACCCCCCTGTGATTCTATATTTATCTAAAGGAACCTCAATTGGTATCATAGTGTGTTTCCTATGAAAGATCCAACAATGGGAATAGATAATTTTAATTTAGTTAAAAATAGGGGTGTTCATATTTTTTATTGAAGAAACTATCATAGTTTAAATAATATCATGGTACCCTACCTTCTATATCATGGCCATGAAGTCAGATATGAAGAAACTGATAGGATTTCCTCCCATTGATGAAGTTTCTATGACAGCTGTTCATAAAAGAAATTTGAAGATGATGGAAAAGCTTATAATTCCATGTTTATGGATCACAGAGAAACTTTTATTTAAATATTATGAGTTCTCTAATAGCTAAAACAATTTGGGGTAAGTTGAGAAGTAGTTATTAAGGAAATGAGAAAGTTAAGAATGCTAAGTTATAAATTTTGAGGAGCGTGTTTGAAGATATTAAGATGACTGATGTAGAAATTATTGATGAGTAATTCAGTATATTTAAGGATATGGTTAGCTATAATAGAGGTTACAGTGAGAATTTATAAGATTCAATTATTATTAAGAAACTGATGATAAAATTTCTAAATAGATCTTATACCAAAGTTTTATCTTTTGAAGATTGATAATATTTATCTCTATATGAACATCAGAACATTCTTGCATATTATGAGATAAAGAAAAAAATTAATAATAAATCCAATGAATAAATGGATTTTGAAGCCTTGTTAAAATATAATCTTAGAGAAAAAATAAATTTTAGAAGAATAAAATTATTCATATGTAGTGGAAAATAAAGAGTAATTCAACAAAATAATTTCTTTTCTTTCAAATAAATATAATTAGGGAAATTGAAAAGGTAAACTTTCTATTAAATATTTGAATTGTAATAAAAAATTCCATTTTGAAAAAAATATCATAATAAAGAGTATTAATATTCTATGATGGAAGAATAAGATAATAAACCTCAAAAATATAAGTAGAAGGAACATAATAAAAAGTTTCCTTATAATAAGAAGAAATGTTTATTGAGAAAAATAGAGAAGAATAATTCTTTATCCACCAGTGAATATGATTATCACCTCAAATTCTTAGCTGATGAAAAGGAATTGATTCATCTAGAAGTGATGATGGTGGTGAAAAAATTACAAAAAATTGAGTGGATTCTAAAGCAAAATTGGAAGTAGCACTTGAGAAAAACACTCAAATCAAAAAACAATGGAAGATTTTGAAAAAAATGCTAAGGAAATAAATTTTGATAATATAAAGTGAATATAAAATAAGAACATAAAAAATAATGTGATTAGTGATTAAAAAATAAAGTAAAGTGATTTTTAAATAAAATAAAAAGTAATAAAGAAACATCATTTAGTTAGAAGAATATAAATATGGTATAAACTACACTTAATAGGGAAAGTAAGCGAAACATGTCGAAGTTAGATGAATTGAAGAAGATAATAAGTGTTTTTAATAAACGTTTGATTGATAAAGAAGCGGAGTTGTTAGAAACACAATCAATTTTTCTTATAACCCAAATTGAGTTATTAAATATGATATAAGACTTTACAAAATTAGTTGAGGTTAATGGTGAATCTTCCTAAGATAGTAAAAAAAGAGGTTCATAGAAGAAGGTAATTTCAATTTGCAAACAATCCAATGTTATGTCAGTTTCCACTAATAATGTAGGTTCAAAATTAAATATTTATGAAAAATAATATTTCATTAATAAAGAGTATAATTCATCAAGGAAACATCTCCTTGAACAAAGTCTCCAAACTTTTGTAAAAATAAAACTAAATAAACTCAAATTAGTACTACTGTCATTCTAAAATATCATGATTTAGAAGTCATTTCTGGTGTTTTGGAGTTTTAAGGCACAAAGCATACTCTTTCTGGTAGATTATTTCCTTACTAGGAAATAAGTGTGAATCAAGGTGGGTCTATAATGAGTAATGAAAAAAAAATTCTAAGAATGTATGATTATGAAGAAAATAAAGTTCAAAAATGAGGAATATTAAAGCTTCAATAGAGATAAATGTGAAGCCCAAGAAAGCCAAAGAAAGAAATGAATTTAAGAAAGTTGAGTAGAGTAAGAAAGTTCAGTAAGAAAATAAATAGTGTTTAGTAATCTATCCAAGATAAATGGACATTTATTGGTAGATAGAGTAAGTATAGAATTTTGTGGTAGAAAAAGATAAGAAATAAGTTTATGAAAACGAGAAAAATTTTGATAAAAATTTTCATCATTTGATAGCTTGAAATTTAGAAAAGGTGAAATGTATGTGATCAATATGGTAATACTATTAAAACTTATATGACTTTTTACCATCCTTGGAAGAAATCATAAATAAAATGTTAAAACCCCAATGTAACAAATATGTTATTAAATATTAATAAAAGATTATAGATTCATCTAATGTTTCTATAGATGATAAGAAATCAGTTGAGAAATATATAGGGGATAATAAAAATAAATAAATCACATCTAAATAAAAATATATGAAAAATATAAATAATTTAAGACTGTGAGATGATTATCAGTCTAAACGTTACTTGTAATGAACATTGATGTTCCTCCTTATTCTCAATATATGTGTTCATCTGTACTAACTTATAGGTAATTGGAGGATAATAAGTAAGGAAATTGGAAGAGTTTTGTATAAGTTTTAAAATAAATTTTAGTGATACATCATAGAATATTATTACCACCATGATGAATAAAGTTATATAACTATTGATCAGGAACAAAGAAGAAGTTGAGGGATGAGCATCACACATTTTTTGAAAATAATGTTAAGAAAGGTAAAATATTGGGGAAATGGTTTTTATAAACTTGAACCATTCAGATATGTTTTTTGAGATGGGTAATTTATTTTTATCTTAATGAACTTACTCAAACTATCCTAGATATACAAATGTTGGGATGATATTGGGGAAATTATTTCATAAAATAAGTGTTATAGAAAACATTGATCACCTTGATTTTACATTGTTGTTTTCTACACTAGTTCCCCCATATAAATTTAGAGTTATTTAGTGAATTGTATTTTGTTAAAAAATCATTTAACACTTTTTTTATTGTGATTAAAATATTTAAAATTATGAGATGAAGAAAGATAATTCGATTTATAACCTTTTAATTTGATTCTAAATAAGGGGTATAAGTAACATAGGGGGAGAAGAATATGCAAACTTCATATGGGGATAAATTTTTTACCGCACATATTTACTTCCAAGATGCTTGAATTTTTTATGTGGGTATTGAAAACAAACACAGAGGGGTATATTTTGGCGCCAATGTGTGTTTGGTTTCATTTGTTTTCAATATGTCAATATGTGTTTAAATATAAAGATACTTAAGAAAGTTACTGAAGTCATGGTAAGAACTTTCCTTAAACAGTGTAACAAAATTTTACTTAACTATTTTATGAAACTATACTTACAAATTTAGACAATGATAAATTGTTCCTCAAGTTCCTATCATCATAATGTTTTTCATAGTTCAAGAATAAATCCAATAGTGGAGATTATGTTTACTAAACTATTGGAAACAAATCAAAAATAACTAGACAAAGTTCTCAGAACAAAAATATCTAGATGGAAATAATCAGACATAGATCTTCAAACAAAGATCACCGAATATATATAAATGGACAGATGAACCCATTTTATAATTTTAGTATGCCCAATACATGATATTCGTGATGAAGATTTTTAAGAATTTGAAGTATGAGCCCCAAGACATAGACTAACTGATAGATAATCTGGACAAAGATCATCATGTTAAGGTGTTCTTATCAGATATAAGTCCAAGTTACAAAGGATAAATTTGTGGTTGTGTGGAGAGATTTATGTAAAGGTAATTCAAGCCTTACATTACCTTCATAAAGTTATTAATGGTGTTGCACACAAAGGATATCTTGTCAAATTTATTAAACATAGGAAATCAGAAGATGAGAACCAAATGGTGATATGAATGAAGTTTTATTAGTTTATGTTCCATCATATAGAAACTCAAATGATCCGATAAATAAATAATTATATTTCATCATATCGATCTCATTGAATAAATATACTTCAGATTAACATCCATATGAAAAAAGTAAATCAAAAATACTTTCACAATGTCACCGGATTGATGATTCTGACAATTTTTTATTGAGATGAGTTCTTAAGGAAGAATAATTGAATAGAGACTTACTGATAAATATTTTCAGATAGATATTTAAATAAATTATATCAAAAAAGTGTCTTCAATAAAATTATACAAGACAAGGAATAGTTTTTTATCAAATAGTGCCCCTGAAAATGTTGTGAGGCACTGTATTTTTGTGCAATTTATAGAACATATAACAAAGGTGAAAATTGTGAGGTTCATTGGAAGGACACATTGGACAATTATATGAGATGTTATTAACCACACATAAGTTGATCTAAATGTAAATAGGTTTCCTAATTAGGGGAAACATAATGAAGGTCCAACGAATGATGGAAGTTGTGAGATTCATTAGACAAAGAATACTGAAGTTGTATTATCAAATAGAGAAGTAATTATGAAGGAAATAGAAAAGAAAACACAGAAAAAAGGAGTTATAAGGAACCTTAAATAAAAAATGTAAATTAATTAACTACAATATGGTGATGTTGGATGATCCTCAACATTTTGTATCTTTTGAATGGTAAGTAAATTTACAGATGTTCCTTAACATCGAATTTAAGTAAGTTTAAAGAATGTTTGGAGACCCTGAGTTTTAAGTAATCTTTATGAATATTCAAGAAGAATCCAGAATGCTTGATAAGTATCCAATGAATTCTAGTTGAGCGGGAAAATGAAATTGGGTTCCTACTATTTCTACTTCGGGAACACCTATATAATGGGGGTACAAAGTACAACCGTACTTAACAATGTTCACCTATTTGTAAATGATTGCATGATGATGATTTTTGTGGAAATCTGTGTTTCCAACCAAGTTAGATTTCATCTTGAATCATATATACCAGAAAAAGTTCTATCAGATAGAGAATAAGTACAATGAGAAACTGACTGAGGTCATATTTATTCGAAGAAAGAAGTTCATCGTACCAAGACAGCTTCATTGGAAAGAGAAGTCTCATTACTTAAACAATGTATATATATGCATCTTAATATGTAAACTAGAAATAACCATAGTTCAATGATTATTATAGTAGTATACCAATAGATAGATACCATCAGATGAAGGTTTACCAAATGAAGTAGATTATATAAATATTTTCTAAAGAATATTTCTAGATGAATTTTTGGAAAATACTTTAATGTGTTTATCCATGTCGTATAATAATCAGGAGGAAGTTTCAAATAAAACAAACTATTAATATGGTTGTTGAAGATCTTGAGTATTGTACATAGGTAAAGGTGATGCAACTTTTTTATGTAGGAAGATATGATCTTTCTATAGTGGAATAGAAAAGAATAAGGAAAGAGCTTATAGTTGGGGGATATAACCAGCTAATGAAAAGGGTAGTTACTAGGGTGTAAAACTGGCTTTGAAGAATGTGGATATCATAAGTATAGTTTGGGTTATAAAAAATTGTGGTATAAGAGATGTTTTTTAGGGGAATAAGCATGGTTAGGTTGATGAACGATTACTAGGGTGTTGAACCAGTTGTTGTTTTTTCTTTTTTATTCTGAAAATAAGTTAGTAAAATAATCCAGGTTGTGTGTAATAACCAACATATAGAGGAGTAGGTATGTATAATCAACCATTTAAATACATGTTATAATATCTATTTAATTTCTTTTCTTATAAAAGTTGAGTTTTAGATTTATATTTGAGTGGGTCATAACTCTAAAAAGTTTTAGATGTTTATAAAAAATTTCTTAACAAATCAAATAAAATTTCATATAATAGAAAAATTAATCACCAATTCACCCCCTCTCGATGATCCTACATTGATCCAAGGTAACTTCAAGGATAAATAAAGTGGTATTGACCACCTCAGTTCATAAGAATTGAGGAAGTTTAAAATAATTCAAGATAGTCATAGAAATTTTTTGGAGTGTCCAATTTTTCCATTCAACAACCCAAATTTGTTTAGGTGTTCTAGGAGTTTAAAATAACCCTGAGAAGAATAAAATCATCAAATAATTTGTTATCAAATTCTCCACTATAGTTATATATTATAGAATAGTGCTTTACCCATTTTCATTTTATACTTTCCTTTAAAATCTGATAAATACATTACAAGACTCATTTTTATGATCTAAGAATAAAACCCATGTATATCTAGTATACTCATTGATAATTAAAAAGGTGTAATTTTTTCCTCCTATACCAGCAACTTGATTTAGTCCAAAAAATATCACAATGAACTATTTCTATGGGTTTTGAGGAGGAAATAACCTTTTTACATTTGAAATAGGATTTTTATTTATTTACAAGTTATCAAGGTTTCAAACTAAGTTATCATTGAATGAAATTTCTGTTAAATCTTGTAATAGTTGGTTACGATTGAGCTTTTCAAGATAGTGGATATTATAATGACCTAGGAACATATTCCAAACCCAAGATTCATTATTTATTTCAATTTAACACTTATAATTTTTACTTTAAAGATATTTTAAATCAATAATATAAAAAATTTGAAAATGGTATATGATAAATAAAATCGTTTTTTTAGATTTTAAAACATTACAAAAATGATTTTTGAAATTAATTTTGAAATAACTATCACATAATTGAAAAATACTGATTAAATTATTCTTCAAACTATTAAAAAATAAAACATATTTAATTATAGTAGAGTTAGAGAAACTTATTATACCAATATTGATAATTTTACTATTTAAATCATCTCCAAATATGAAATTTCCTCCATTAAAGTTTTCTAGATGATTGAATTTAGAAGGATTACTACACATGTGCCTTAAAAACTCTCTATAACAATACCAATTAGCTTCTCAAGTTTTCTCTTGAGACCCTTTTACTATAAAATATTAGTATGTTAATGATTTTGGTACCCATATCATGGGCCAACTTAACTTACCAATAAAGAATTTGGAATCCAAATTTGTTAAGAAAGTGTTTTTCCATTTGAAATAGAAAATGAGAGATGAATGATATTTGGTATGCCATATCTTTATTTTTTATAATTTAATTCATAAATATGATGACCTAATTTCTTACAATATTTAAAAAATTTATTTTTAATGTTCCTTTTAAAAATGCAGTAATTTTTTAATTTTTGGGATGACTAGATTGTTTTGAAAAACCAATCCGAGAATTAATTTTAACAAAACGTTGGGATCCCAAAATTTTATTCAAGGTTTATTTTCCTTTGGTTAAATGATGAATATTTTTTTTAAGATTCTTAATTCAAAATTCAAAATGATAAACATTTGGTTGTTCATTTAGCTTTAAACAATATCATCTTTTTATTTTAAATGATGATCTTTTTCAAATAAAACATTATTTTAATTATTTTTTAAGATCTTTAAATTTTTTAAATAAGTATGAAAAAACCATATTAAAGTTGATCTAGAGCATAAATAATATCTTCATAGCTTAAATAATATGTATAATAAATAAAAGAGTAAAAAATAGAACATGTAGAATTTAGTTTTTTACATAGCTTTATGTTGGACATGAGACAGTTAGGACTTTCATTCCTTCATCCATATGTTGAAATTAAATCATCTCTAGCACTCTAAGAAGAAAAATTTAGAGATTTATTACCTTTATTCTTTTCTTTATACTTTTTGTTCAGTGGAAACTCTAGCTTGATGTGATGCTTCTTTTTCAAAAAAATCAAGTAACTTCCATTTATTGGTTTTATTTTTTGAATTACTGAGTAGAGATTTTTTTGTTCATGAACATGTTCTACCTTTGATTAATTTTAGAAATATTAGATTTAATTTATAACAAGAATTTTTTGACTAATTGGAATGTGATTGACTTTTTTATTTTCCTTGACCTTCTTTTAATCCTTTGTAGATTTTTTTCTCATAGTTATCTCAAATTTCTTGAGAGAACCGATGAGCTCCTCAACCGTCATGTTCTTTATGACTTTATCCTCTTGTATTGTGGTAAATATTTCTACCTAAATACTTTGTTAAACCCAAATTATTTTCTTGAATGAGTTTTCAATATAAAGAAAATCATAAATAATATTTTTACCATTACAAATATTAATAAATAGAGAAAACATTCTTGTGATAGATTTGTTGATATTCATAGAGAAACTCTCAAAGTATTTCTTAAACATGTATAATTTGTTTTCCTTGACATCTTTAATTACTTCATGAGTTAATTATAAGAGTTTTTTTTCCTGAGCCACTTTTCATGTAGAAATTTGATTAAATTCAGTTTGGGATAAACCAAATGTTAGGAATTTATTGATTTGCCATATAATTAAAAAGTAGAAATATCATTGTGGGTCCATTTATATTCTTTTTAAGTATTAAAAATATAACCTTGAATAAAAATATTCCATATGGTATAACCAATAGACCTAAGAATGGAAGAAATTCATGTTTTCCAATCACCATAATTATTACCATAAAAAGGGAGCATAACCCATAGACTGTACTTTAGGAACCCTTTGGGGGTTCGAAAAATCCATTTTAAAAAAATAATGTTTCAAGAAAAATAGTTTAAAGATTTTGAAAATAATCTAATCATTGAAAGAATTTTAAAACAAACTAATAAAGCAATTCAAGATCCTTATGATCTTTATTGTTTGTTAGAGAGGTAAAATGGAATGACAGAAGGGGGTGAATTTCCCGATAAATTTTAAAATGAAAAATAATTATTTTTAAATTCTAAAAACCTATTTTTGAAATATTAAAGATAAATTTAAACATTTTTAAGATATTATAAAAATAATCAATGTTTAAATAATAATTATAAAATAATATATGTTTATAAAAGTAAAAAAATTAAAAGAGTGTTTCATAAATTAAAAAATTAAGTGAATTGATGGGTTAAACAAATGATAAATTGAACAAAAAAATTAATTAATAAAAAAAATTAGAAAGTAAATAAGATACACAATTTTGTGATGATGTTTGGAAATAACTCCAGAAGAGGCCTTATTTATACCACCTCGATTTCTTGGGTATTTAATGTATTAGTACCTTAGATATAATTATATCCAATATACCAAAAAATCCCTTGTTTTTCTATGTTTTAGAAATAATATAGAAATATAATTGACACTATATTTCTAACTTGTATTTATAAAAACCTCTAATATAAAATTCCATTACATTTTAATGGTTATGGAAAGAAAAATAGAATCCCTCTCTTTAAATGTAGTAAGAACCAATAATATAAGAAGGTGGAAGAATTGAGGATTTATTAGAATCAATCATGTTTCAATATAGTCTCAATTATCTCAAAAATAATATGAAGAAGAACTATGATAGAATAAGAAAAGGATGAGAGTGAGGAGATATCATAACAATCCCACACTCTGGATTGTAGAACCAAGTATTTATAAAATGAGAGCACTTGAGAGAAAATTAGTGATTGTATCACATTGGTGTTGGAGAAAGGATGAGAAGTTTAGTTTCCAAGGTCACCAAGGGGTATAATTATAGCCTCAAAATGCTCCAAGAAACTTCCAGAATTCATCAAGGGGTAATGAAGCAATTAAATACTAAAATTAATAACTTTCGACTATTATTAAATGCATGGTTAGACTTGTTGTCCCAACACCACTGGTTGCTCTGTAGCCTCAACTAGGTAGTTGGTGGGGTTACTTCTATTATCCAGGTTCTTACTGAACCCACATGATGGCTAGTGATATCTCACCAAATGGTTGATGGGAAACATCTCCATGCACTGCTACTGTCTATCTAAGTTGGCTAGATAGTTCTCCTCCACCAACTAGTCGATGGGTCTATTGATGGATTGGAATTCCACTATCCATGCCACTGGTTGGCCGGTGTTTCCTGTTTCCTTAAGCTTCAAAAAGTGTCTCATTCACCTTTTTAATGGCCTTTTATAGATCTTTTATCATCCATACAATGATTTAACACATACAATTATATTCTTCAAGGATCCTTAAAGGTTATTACAATATTCTAAGAATATTTCTTCTAGTATAACTAACAATCTATTAAAATAAATCGTTAACCACTTTAAAGAGTTTCTATGATCATTAAAACTAAATAAGGTGGGAATCCTAACATACTATAAGACATATATCATCGCAACACATGAAACATGGTAGATATATAAATAGTATTGACCAAATAAGTTCAAAATTACATATAATCTATAAGAATGATCTAAACCAAGAACAAATAGTAGATAAACTATCTAAAATCATGGGGTAATAATATCTCAAATGAAACATGGAGATAATGCCTCATTTCTCACTAATAAGTGGAGAGATAACTAACTATATGCACAATATTTAACGGACTTTCCACTTTAACCAAGTTAGTTATAAGTGGGTAACAACCTATAATTGATAGGACGAACCCACAAGGAATAGTGCATATCTAGATGATCTAACATAGGAAGTACATGAAAGATCATAACTGACTATTATATGATGTATGAACCAACTTTTGTGTACCACATAATGGCATCTCTGAGATATGGTCAACTAATGGGTTGTCAGATTCTAGAAGAAAGGATACATTGATTGATACACTAAATCTAGTCTCTAATGTCTGATAACTTGAATCAATACCCCCTTTAACATTGTTGCCTAAATTCTGAAACTAGTCCCTCAAACGGCTACTAACTCTAAACTATATCCCTAGAATAAACCCACTTTGATACCACTATGATCTAACTCTACCAAACATGACCCTTCTTAGGATGGTAGTAATGCATGAATCCAACCCCAATCACAACTCTAATAGTATAGGGGCTGGTGATTATCACTGAGTTAAAAATAACACAAAATGGGAGGCCTTAGCCTATATCAATCTGTAATATACACAAATATCTCTAATGTATGAAATGAAACCAGTAACACCTAAAAATATATAAATAAATAACTAAAATATATATAATACATGTGTGAGACATTAAGTACAAATTCATTTCCACAAAGGAAAATACAAAGGAACTGTATATACGATAAAATATTGAATCCAAAAGATACAAGTCACATGAAAGATCCTACACATTTAATTTACTCTTAAAAGAATCTATAGATACAATAGTCATAAAAACCATTAATATACACCATGCTCAAACATGCATCACTACGTGTCACCAGGTATCTACTCCAAACAAGCAACACCAAATGCAAATTTTACAATACCATCATTGAACCTATGCATCATACACAATGATTAAACACATTTTGGCATAAGGACTGTACATGGATGAGTGTAAACATAACCAATAAGATTCCATAAAAACTAAATAGTAAAGACAAAGTAATAAGTTAGCTCAAAATCATGGTATGAAAGGTGACCAGGAGGGAGACAAAGAATAAATATAGATATTCTCTAAAACCCCAAGTCATAGTGATAAAACAGAGTCTTAGGCATCACTATTTCATTCCATGAAGTTTTATCTCATTCATATTAACACTAATCAGTAGAGTTTTGAATCTCACAAGTAAAAAGGGGGATACTCTGAGTCTTGAAAATCTCATAGAAATCTAAAGTCTCTTTTTAGCTATCTTCTATATGTCAAAGGAAACTAAGGGGTACTCATGGAGTTATTAGACCCAAAGTAATATATTCTCCTCTAATTTAAATATTACACATAACTACTTGAATCTATTAAAGGGGGATTGAACATCACTAAGAATGCTCATCAGTCATAGTAATACTGCACACTAGGGACTATCAAAACCAAAACAATGAATAAGAACCCAAATTAATAATTTAAAAAAACCCATGAATCCTCATAAGAACTATAGTGCAGGATCTTGAACTCATTGGAAGACCCCCTAGTTAAGAGTAATTCTAACTCCAGTGGAGGATCCCAGCCCTGAATAATATCCTAGACCTAGGAAATACTGGATTTGTAGATAGTGGATCCAAACCTTGAGTATATGGAGGGAATACTGGCCCCACCTATAAAAACCCCATATATAGAGGATCATAACACTTGAGTATACAGGGAATGAATACTGAACCTACATGAAGGATGAGATAAAAGATCCCATTCCCCATGTATATAGTGGGAATACCAACCCTATCTATAAACTAACATAAAAATTTAGATTCCTAATTCCCAACCATATATAAAGAAAATACGAATCCTACATGTAGGATGAGAATTCTCTAATCATTATGCATGAATCTCATTATTGGACCTATATAGATAAATATAAAATTTTATTGTATCACATTAAAAATATCCCTTGATGACCAAATAAATAGCAATATTACAATCTAAGTGAAAAAAAAATACTTAAGATGGACTATTTATTTGTTGAAAATGGGAATTTGATGAAAAATATATATTTCATCATATTAAACATAAGAGACATTACATGATGTTCCCTGAGGATTATTCCATGAGTCAAATCTAAGTATCACATATTAGTCTTGATTCTTTAATCTGGATGTTTAGATCATGAATCCAAATATGGGGTTAAAATTTACATCTTAAGTAAGATGTCATAAACACACACACACTGATATATATATATATATATATATATATTTGATAGCATGGGTGGGGGATTCACGAGGGTTCCCTCTTTCTCCAATCACACCACCCCTTCTTCCCTATCTCTAATCAGGACCCTATCACTTTAATTCCCCACCCCCATCATATGCTATTAGCATACCACAATGACCCAAGGGATGATTTATCTATGTTGCATACGACTTTTATTCTAGGCCGAATACCCCCAGACTATTTTTGATGCCTCCCTATATAAACTGAAACAGCTAACACCACCATCATATCCACTAATCACTCAGACTACCATGCCCATAATGGAAACCCCTGGTCATACTGGCCACCTCTGCTCACCCCGACCCTCCAATCGGCCACATGTTCTCACACCGATGACTGCCTCAAGATCATGTAACTAAAACCATGCTAGAATCTGTAATTCTCCATGCATCTATTACAAAAACCTAACGGTATCCTTCTTTGATGACCATGTTTCTCCTAAAAAACTAGCATGATATTAGGTATTCAACCATCGAACCAAAACAAAAGTGATAAAGGTCAAAAATCAAAAAAAAAACAGTAAAGGAGGATACCTGCTGGGAAGCCTAGTCACCAAATACAAACTCAAATTAGTGTACATTTAATAATATGGAACATGTTTTGATATATATATTATGGAATAATTGTAAATCACTCATGAGAAAATTTCAATAAATTTTTTGAAAAATAAAAATCACATTGATCAATCGTTAGAAATTAAATATTTCAATTCATTAAAAATAAACAAAGTAATATAGTCAAAAAATATCACTTAAAATATTCAAATGAAATTTTTTATAATCATTTAATTTTGAATAAATTATTTATATTTAATGATTTATGTTTATTTAATTTATTCAATTTATGACTAGATTCCATTTATGCCCTATAATTAAGTCAATTTATTATGAATAAAAGAAGAAAAAAACAATTAACAAGGAATATTAAATAATAAAAATATCATAACTCAAAAAATGATCGATCACTAATAAAAACCACATTCATTTACATTTGAGAAAGTCATTTTTATGGAAAATTCAATTTTAGGTTTCTATTTTGCTATCCATTATTGACTCCTCCAAGATCAAGTCTTAGAAGGAGTTCTCTATTTCCCCCAAAATCTCCCTATTGGTATTCACAAATCCAAGGGTTCACAACTCACTCTAGGATTTAGTGATAAGGATAATTATATGAAAATATGTTCTTGGTTATGGGAATTTAATAACCATTAATTAATTAATTAATTATAATTATAATTTCCCTTTAAAGAAATTAATCCATTAATAAAGAAAGACCTTATGGGATTTAAAATAAAACAATATGTATTCCATCCCTAGGGTAAAACCTTCATTTTAAACAAAAAAATAGTGTTAATTTCCCCTATAATTTTTTATTAATAAGATATGATCAATTCATCATAATTACATGTGTGCAGGATAAAAATAATATAATATTTTTATCATATTATTCTTGGGGATTCACAATGCTCGCAATTCCACATAGACTCAATCTGAGAGTAAACACTACACTCTATATTCAATGTGACCATTAGATAAATTATCTAAGGATTTATTCTAGGATAAATTTACAATTTTACCTAGATGATCATCTTGAGACTCTGAAACCCAAAATTATGTTATGTTGTGGTTGGAAACAAACCTATGCCTCTACAAATTTGGAGAAAAAACTTTCCATTAATCTCATGTTACCATCATTATTACCTGGTTTATACATATTCATAAAGAATTATAGTATTATTAATATAGAGACTCAACTCAAGATTATTTTTCTATGATTTTTCTAGAAAATATTGATTGGTGGGACCACGGTTTCTCACCCCTTATTGTGTACAAGGTGAAAGAAAAGGCTGAAAAGGTAATAAATAGTTAATATTAAATGTATAATTAGAATTTTTATTAAAGGAGATAAAATATTCGTAGGGATGGAAATAAAAAAGAAACCATCTACTTCACATGTGGCAAGAAAGGTCACTGGAAGTGGAATTATAATGAATTAAATAATAAGCAAGTAATAATTATTACTTTGGGTATATTCATCCTTGAATGTACTATTTCTATTTCACTTATTGGTTATTAAATGAAATATTAAATTCATGTATTTTTATCTAAATAATAAAACTAAATAAGTTTATAAAAATTACTAGAACTAAGGTTAAATCTAAAAGTAGAAAATAAAGGGTGATTCATAAGTTAACAAAGAGAGCACATGACTTCATTTTATTAGGTGGATCGATTTTAGTCAGAATATTATCTTTTATTGGGTGTTATAAAAAAATTATCCTAGTTCCTAGCTAGATACAATTAGATATTATTTAATTTTTTAAATAAAGGTTTGTATGGTTCTTCATAGTCAACAGTTTTATAAAACTTGAATAACAAATATCCAATATCAGAAATGAATGATGAATATAAAATATGAGAATCATACCTAGTTGTGTAAATATAATTATTTTTTAAGTAAAACTAATGTAATTTTCAATGATATAACTAGAAGGGTGTTTATAATCTTTATAGTTATAAATCATAGGTATTTAACATAATAATTTATTAAGTTTTAGAAAAAGAAACCATTAGAGAAAATAGTATAGCCACAAATCATATAGAATTAGTTTATTAAGACCATGCAAACTATTATCAGAATAATCTTGAGGTAAATTTATATACTTCCTGGTATTAATTATCAATATTTTAGAGATGTAAAATAAAATAAATGAATTGAATTTGTAAAAGATAAAATATTCTATGTGCAAGCTTGTTAGAGAATATATTATCCAAATTCCCATCTATCATTTGAATATAGACTGAAGCTACTCCTAAAATAACATTAACTTATACACATCAAATATATGATGACAGTACAAGGATTACTGGTGTGTATTCTTATATGTATTTTAATTCTTTCATAATACCTTTCAAGGTGTGTTTCAAAAATAATAGTGTAATAACTAAACCATATTCTAACTATAGAAAACAATGGATGTTATATAAGTTATAATATGATATGAATCCATTATGTCTTATATTAAAGTGTTTGGATGAAAACCATTTGATAAATTTTATTTTAAATACAAACATAAATTAATAAATACACGAATTTAATCTCATTTATTTATCCTATAACTACTCAGGATATAACCACCCCAAGATATAAATATATTGGTCAAGATTGGATAAATTTTTATAAGTGGAGAGAACTTAACCTTTGATATTATAGGAGAAATCAAGGATTTGGGTTCACATGAGTTGGAATGGGAACACTAAATTCCAACAGAATTAGTGGGGTGATTTGTTCTGTATATATATACTATATAAAAAATTTAAAACCAAATAAGTGGTTTTGTATTCATCAATACAGGTGATATATTATTTTGTATGAATAATGAATCTTATTAGGAAGTAATAAATAGAAACATGATAAGATTGGTAGATTTATAAGAATTCATAGATGGATCCCATTTACGAAAAATCTAGTTCTATATTTTGATAGTTTCTCTAGTTGATATAAATATTTATTCGGGCATTAAAGAAAAAACTAGACGTGGATAGTAAAAGTTGGTACAAATAAATCTCAATTGGTTATTTAAGGTTCAAGTGATGTCTATACATATCCAATGAAAAAAACTTATGATAGTCATTATGTTTAAACCCATTAGAATTATACTTCTATCTACAACCTTATATGAACATTATATTGGGAGATTAGTTGTCAAGACCACCTTTTTTAGAGGAAACCTTATGAAATATGTCTATATGATGTAACCGTAATGTTTGGAAACACTAAATAAATAAAATAAGAAATTAAAGCTTTAGAAATCCATTTATGGATTAAATCAAGAATTGTGATCATAAAATAACCATTTTAATGAATCCATCCAATATTTGTGTTTTATTAAGAAAAAATGTGTGACAAGTGTCTATAAGAGGTTAGTGGTAGAGTTATGGTTTTCCAAGGAAAATATGTTGAAAACATATGAAAAATAGATATTAAGTATTGTAGTTTTTTAATTCTAAGGAAATGATATTTCTATAAGAATGAATTAAGGTAACAACATAGTTATATATAATAATATCTATAGATATAAATACATGGGGTTTATTAGATATAGTTTTAGTACATACCTTTACAAGGTATTGGAAAAAATAAAGTAGAACAGTACTAGGATGAATTTTTGCCTATGTCACATGGTAGAAATATCTCCATGAGGATGTGTAAATGAACATTAGGAGATTATTATATTGAACATAATTATATGCACTTATGATTAGTTAGGAATCTGTCTCATATACAATAATATGTACTAAAATTTTATATTTCTTATGCATATATCATCAAAGGGAAATATCAAATTAAATTAGGAGAACTACATGGTTGGATATCAGAACTGACATAAAATTCTTGAAAAAGTAAAAATGGATTAATCCATTATAATTAGAGAAGTGGGAATACATGTTTACAATGGGATAAAAAACTAGTCTTCCTTAAGATTAATTTGATCTAGTAAAACTGTTGTGTTAAAGTAATATTCAAGAAAAACTTATTACAGTTAATGGTTTCTATTTCTACATAGGATGGGTATGCTGACACTTATGATATGACTTAAAAAGTGATTTAGAATCATTATTTTTATAGGCTATAGTTTTTGATAAGATTTCAATAATGACAGAGTAAAAAAGGTAAATACTTAGTGATTTCATCTCTTGAGTGATTTTCTCAAAAGTGTGAAGTTTGAATAAGATGATTACTCATAGGAGAATGTGTCAAGCCCTAACAGTTATATCCATACCTTAGTAGCAGTATGTTTAACATGTTTAACCTAACAAGGCTATTAGAAATTTGATATAGTGAAAGTGGGAGTCTATTAGATTTAGTTACCTAGAACTAACTAAATTTGATCTTTGGATTACCAAACCATTCAAATATCATAATATTGTCGGATATCCTCTCACAAGATGATTATTATTCTCTGTAACATTAATGTGATGGGGAAATAAGAGTATTTATCACCTAATGAGGTTATATAATTTCCCCACTATAATGAGAACCTTGAAAGACAATGAAAATGTTATTAAACATATGCTCTATGGTCTGAATTATACCAATCTAATTGGAGATAGATAATGATTTAATATAAGTATTTATAGTATTATAAGACATTAGTACTTATTCTCTTGATGTTTTTACATAATAATCTCTAAGAGAATAGGTTATAAGAAAAAAAATATCCAATATAAATTCCAAATGTTATATGAATCATTGGATATTACTATATATGTCCATATATATTGGTCCATAGATTTGATATAATTGTTAATGTATAACATGAATCATTTAATTTGGTGTTTCGATGACAAAAATGACAACATTTACTCATGATGAAGTAGGATATGTTGGGTGTTCTATAATTGATATGGCATTAATAAACAAGTTAAGAAACTATTTGTATATTTTGAATTATCAAAGATGATAAGTATAGTCCTTTTATTGAGATGGAACCATCTGATTAAATCCATTTCCATGAGATTTCATTAGTGAGATTAATAATATTATTCAAATAAATATAAATCAACCATATTGGTTGATGACATAAACTATGAAACAAACTTGATAAGTTATTGAGATAAAAGGATTATATTAAATAGTAGTCATTCATATGAGTTTGTTTCCGTTGTGACTTTAACTTCTTTCTATACAGGTTCCATAACATATTACTAGATTTTATTCTTGGATTTTAGGCCAGTTCACCTAATCCCACTAGGAAAGAGGCCTAAAAGGTGATACAAAATGTGTATCGATAATATCTGTTGGATTTTATTTGAATTTAATATTTAGAATACATTCTATTCCTATCTTTTTTAATAATTATTCTAGTTATGTTGATTGTATAAATTTAATGGCTATTTATTCAAGATAGAATATATGTGACTTGTATATTAAATAAATATTATATTCTTCTAAGAAAATATAATATTTATTTATCAATTGTTTATTATTCACAAAGTAATAAATAAATATTTATTTATTTATGTGAATATTAAAACAAATATGTATTTACATGTTTAGTTAATATATTATTTATTTATTTATTGAATTAATAATAGTAAGATATTTATTTATGTCAATAAATATTTATTATTTAAGGTTTGATAAATGTCGAGGAGGATTGGAGGGTTGAGTTTAGGGCCATATTGAAATGATATATTTTATTCAATATCATTTAATTAAATATTTATTTATTTATTTAATAAATAATATTTTAATATTCATGGATTTGTGTATTTCATGGAAGATAATAACATTATTATTATTATTTAATATGGGGTTTATTTAGGATAAATAATTTTTAAGGGAATCTGTCTGATAAGTAATTATTAACCATATGTATATAACCCTAATTGTCATTCTAGAATTAAAAAAGAACTATTCACACAATGAATTCTCCTAGAGAATTCTATAAAATCCTGAGTGAAAATTTCTCAAGAACTCTCTCAATAATGAGAGAATCCCCCCCCACTCTCTCAAGACCGTGAGAACAATAAAACAATTATTCAATCCTGAGATAATTATTATTGTGATTAATATAAAATTATGCTAGGAATATGATACCTCTTCACTAGAACCAAGAATTCCATTGACTACATTCCAAGATTTATAGAGCATGTGAGGATACTGCTAGAGGAATTCGGCTTTGGATTCTTCACCACAATTATGCGAATATAGAAGCATATACCCAATTAGTCAACATTGAAGAAAGAATTATCAATAAAAGTGAATTGTATATATAAATTAATTATAAATTATATATGAAACGATCCTCTCTATAAAGAATACATGCTTTCTTAGTTTATTTATGAGGGTTTTATATGAACAAAATGATGAAAAATATTATTATACATGGGACCAACCACTTTTGTTATACCCCAAAACCATCAATGTATACACTGATATATCAGAATATATTTTATGGGATTCATTAGTGGTTCCTAATTGAGATTCATTTATCACATTATATGTATGAACCTAGATTGATATAAAAATACCATTTCTAATATGTGTAACACCCCATGTCATATTGACCAATTAGAAGGGGTAAATCTGTGGTTTCCTTTTATGAATTTTTTTATTTTGAACTCAAATACTTTAACTTGTTGTGTTTCTCGATCCACTCAATGATATATCACAGTATAACCACATATTTAGAAAGTATAATATAGAGAAAAATTCATGGTATTTAAATGGTTATGTTGAAATGCCTACTCCTTCCCATGTTGGTTATACTCAATAACATGGATTCTTCACTATAATATTTTAAAAAATTAAAATGGTTGATACAGAATGACACTATATATTAAATCATAAATAGACATAGGAGGTTCTTTATATTTCATCACATGGTATTACCATAATCCATACTATCCTACTCTAGATTCCCACTAGAGCCTCCTCTTGCTCCCAACTCTAATTGAGAGACTTATTCTACTCTCATATCCAACTAAGATACTTATCCTACTTCCAGATCTAACTAAAATACTTATATTTTTCAATTTACTAATAAAACCTTCCTATAATCCTAAATTAAATCGAGATACTTATACCTTTCCTCAAGGAATGATCCACTACATTATAATCCTTGGATATTCCTCTATGAGCTTGATAAATTACACATTATTGTGTACACTTTAGGTACCTTTAACAGGCACTGGTTAGGTCTCTCGGTCTTGTTCAATAATTATGATCAGTTGTATGATAAATTTCCTTAGTACAACACTAGAAATAAAATTAATCATTCTGATGTTGAATTCCTTCCCTCACTAAGATGTGTGAAATTAATTCACATAATTTCTTAATGATACTCTATGCATGAATTTCATGGGATTCTCAACCAAAATCCTCGCATAGAAAATTATTATTTCTTATTGTATTATGTGTTCAATTTCAAGTTATGTTTGGGTTATATCTATAAGTGATTCATGTGTGAATACATGGAATACCTCATTTTCATAATCCAATATCTTCAATCATACAAACACAACTACATGCGAGAGTAACCGTTTTTCTGCGTGCAAGTAAATCACATAATTTATTTACAGTATCTCTCCTTCTTTTCACAATAGTAACATGTAATACATGATACATTTAATTCCCTATCCCTTCGTTATTCCTAAAAATATTTATCTTTATTCACATGAATGTGTTTCATAATTTCTCAAAATTCTTTGTGCAAGTAGTGAGATTATGTGTAAGGGTTTCTTGAATCCCAAATTAATTCACATAACACATTCTTCCTAAATATATTATAGTGTGTTAAACAAAAGTCGAATTCCTTTGAGATATCCTTTTATACTTTACATAATAGTACCACTAAAGGGGTTAGTATACATAAAATTAGAGTGTTATTCAGGTTTTCTCATTGTGAACTATAAGGTTTTGCAGTGCTCTTTTTCTTTGAAAAAATTATATCTCTTCTCTAATGATCAGTAGACTCTCTCTCAACTCTGCCTCTATTTATATAGTCGATTTGAATGGACTCATCTCTGAGAATTATTCCATGAAAATGTCCCGATAAATAATTTCATGCCAAGAATACTTCAAATCATTTAAGATCTAAACATCCATATTTTTTAATGTGGGTTTCCATCTCAAATATATGTGAAGAATAATGATGTATTCATGATGGATCCTCTTGTGTGCATGAGATGATGATCACATGCTTATTTAAAGAATGTATTCACCCATGTTAATCGAATTCTCTATCTTCTAAAACTCCATTTTCATTCAGAAGTGTCATGTTCCTCAAACTTATGAATGCATGAATAGTAAATTATGTATGCCTGAAGATTCATCAACTCATAATCTCAAAATCTCTACCTCATAATGATCATGGAAACCTTGGTCTTGATTATCATAAGTTAAACCATATTCTCTGGTGAACTGAAACCTTTGGGCATCAGAGGAAATAGAATATGGTATATATTTTATTAGATCATCCATGTTGATTGAATCATATGGTAGAAATATGTCAGTATCTTTTAATATGGAGGATTAGTGTGGCATGCTTCAACCATCACACATCAAATTCCTGAACGAATGCATGCTTCAATATATTACAAGTGGTGTGCACTTCACCATAAATCTGACACTAGGGTTAGAACCTAGATACATTGCACACACCATACAACCACACCACTATGCAGCCCCAAAAATTGGATTTGACACCTCCCTTCACACTTTGGTGCAATCTCTATGGGCACTATGCATTCCCATTCACCACCATGTTACTATACATGAAGGTTAGGCCAGCTACCATGCATTCTTGATCCTTGCTCCCACAAGTGCATGTTTGAGTTGGATTGGATACCTTTTATGGTTGTCCATTTTTATCCCTTAGGATAATACCAACCCATATTTTACACAAGTCTTATTCATGAAAATATATATTTTTTCATGGATTTTCCTCATGAAATTATGGAGTTATACATGGCAATCTATATTTTCACTTGTTCATTTTTTTCTTTCATTGATGTAAATAATATATAATTTCATTTTATTATATGTAGTTGAACAGAAGGCCAATTTAACAATTGTCATAATTCATAAGGATAATTGTTCAAGAATGGAATCCAATGCCATAAATTGGTTCTATAATAATTCTCCACATGTCACCACTTCTCACCATCAACTCACCAAACGTATATTGACACATCATTTAAAAAAAATCAATAATGAACCCAAAAGGCTCACATTTTTTATTTTTTTCCATATTTATTCACTTTATAAAAATAATTATGTGTTCTCAAATATTTTCTCCCCCTTATTAACAGTCAAATAAAAAAGATAAGCTGGTGGATTCTCACCTCATCTATTATTGTTTTTAAAAAATCTTCTTCTCCCATAAAAGATTATTTTTGGAACAATTCTGAGAGTGTGTGATATTACATGGTTCTCTTTGAAAATATACTTTTGTAAATCAAATAAAAGTGTATATGGGATAACTTGATGTAGAAAAAATAATATAGATACAACTAAGGTTTTCCATGATGTACATAAACTACCATGCATAAGAAATCATTCCTAGAGTTCTCAATTATCATTGAATGGGTTTCCAATAATTATATATTTCAATGCAATGAAAAATCTTGCACACACTTTAATAAAAACATTATAAAGTTTAGGTGAAGAGAAATAACTCCCCATTTATCTCATATTTTCATCATCCAATTACCCCTCATAAACTAATGAATATAATCACGAATGATGGATAGAGGTGTGACTGAAATACCTCATCCTTCTAGTTTGAAATAATTCTATAATGTCCAAATTCACTATAATTTAGTAAAATGCTAGATTCTTTTTATTATTTCCCCCATAAGGGATGAACTCTTTTCTTCTATTTCATGGAATCATGTAAACTTCATTTGGTACAATATCTTCATTTTTTCTAGAATTGATATGCTTAAACAACTCCTTCAATTCACTGTAATGATATTTCAAAACACATAAAATAATAGGAAATATGGAGTAACATGTTGTTCTTCACGAGTAACATTCAGGATGAGATCCACCCTTCAACCATAACAATTCTTTTCTCCAAATATTAGTCAAATTCTCTTAAATTTTTTTTTGTAATAACTTTTTCGACCCGAGTTCCAGTATCCACTTTCTTTCATTTAGATTTTAATTTTTTTCAACTACCTCTAATTTCTTAACCAATTTTAGTTTATTTGGCCAAAAAACTAGGCATTATATCTTGAAATTATCTATCTTTTCATAATATTCACAATAATTACCACTATTTTTCAATTGAATCATCTTCCCTTTCGTAATATAATGAATATTAACTGGTAGTCTTATCATGTATTTCTCATCTTTGTGACCCTTCAGCTTTAATCTACCACAAACTTCTTCTAAGCATTCATATCTATTCTGAATTTCCAGTTTGGATGGATCTATGGTCACACGATTATTTATATGAGAAAATGTTCTCATATATTCAATTTGTCATCCCCTCGATACAAAGTAACATATTTATTCAAGATTAGGCATTTCCCAAATAGAACAAGTTCAAGGGTGGATACAGTATTAAAGACCGAGTGCATCAACCCTCACAATATTGTTACATAAATAAGGAAGATAACCTAGGCTAGAAAAAATTGAACATTGGTCCTTGTTATCCACCCAAGAATCTAGAAAATATACTACTTTATTCCCCTCTTGCTAGGTATGAGAGACTTCCACCCAAAAATCTATGGATTTTCATTTTCTAGGAAGATAAATGATGGACCATGGGCACTCAATCTTCTCCTATAACACTCCATACAACACCATTGAATCCCTCTCAACCACTTATAGTGAGATTTTATTATCCTAAAAACGTTTGAGACCCTTCCACATATCCTTGGACTTTTCCACGAGGGATTCCCCAAGTCCAAAACAGCTAGAAAAATCTAGAATAACTGCCCCTTTAGCATCACAAATCCCCCCCCACACACACACATAATCCCTGAGATGCATGAGTCGTCCACATTAAAATTGAAACCAATAGTCGATGAATTTCACCATACCAATATACCTTTCATGCTAGGGATCCAGGAAAACAAGCGAGAATACCTCTCGAATGAGAACCTCTTCAATGAGTCTGACTTGTCCCAGCATCTTATGAGAGGGACTAGGTCTGCAATGGTACAACATATTTTGATCACCAGTCCTTTGTGAGAGAAGATGAGACCACTTTTATGCGCTTGATTATACCTTAATATGTATTCTATCTAGGCACTTATTTTTACACAGATTATTCAACATGAGACTTCTTTTTCTTTGGGGCATTGAATTTCTAGACATATTTCTTTCTCCCTTTTATGTAAGAGAGTATATCTTACTTTTCTTTTGTTTTCTTATTTCCTAATATTTTATCACCCATGCTTGTGGATTTCTATGATTTTAACAAATTTTCATGTTATGAAAACATTCCAGATCCCTGTGCCTAGACTTTTAGAAACCCCAATAATAGTCTATGAATCTCCTTGTCTACTTTTCTAATGTAGTTTTTCTAGACTTAATAGATAGTGAAACTTTATATTTTTGAGTTGCACCACCACTATTTTCGGACACTTATTTGGGAATATATCTTCACACATATTTTATCATCCACTCTAGATATGGTTGGTTAGTCAGTATTTTTCAACATCCATACATTCCTAGATTTTGGTTTAAAACCTATACCATCACTTGAAACAAAATTAGTATATAAGATAGTTTCTAGATTATGGGATACCTTCTTCTTGGATGATATTTACATTTTATTAGAAAATGATCTAATTATATTCTTGATTTATTGATTCCTATTAAAATTTTTTGTAGAAATATCTTCTTTTTTCTAGAAACTTGGTAAGTTCCAACGTGTAGTGAATCCCTATTCTTCAATTTCACCTCTAGATAAAAAAAACTTTATTTTAAGAGAGTTCATTTCATCCTCAATTGATTTCATAATATCCTCCCAATCCTTTTACAACTTCTTTATTTTTTATTCATTAAATGTTCTTGATTCATGTATAGAATTTTCAGGATAGTTAAACTTGTTTTATTTATCCTCTAATTGAAAAGCTTTGAAACCCAAAGAATCTTTGTTAAATATTTGAATTTCATGGAAATATGTCATAAAAACTATATCAAAAACAAATTTCTCATAGGCATACATTTTCAATTCTTCTTTGTTGTCAAGAATATATTTATCCATTTCTTATACAATTTATATGAGAGTAATTAACTATATAAACATATTTTTTAGTGAATCCCCTTGTTATTAAACTTCTCTTCTAGTTGTGATTTATGATAAATAATTTCATTGAAACCTCTAAAAATACAATTTATAACTTCTTTGTGAACTTTTCTGAAATTTTCTTTGAACTCAAAAATAATATCTCCAAGTTATCAATCATAAAAATATCTTGAGTAAGATTCATTATAAGAATAATCATAAAAATAATTATTTTTAAATATACCACTTTAATTACCTTTAGTTGGTGGAATCTCTTAATTTTATATAAGATTTTTTCTAAAGATTACATGACTATATTTTCTTCTTATTCTTCTAATTCTTAGAAGAAAGTTCTAGATAAGTATTGTAAGAAGTAACTCCATTTTTTCTCCATCTGAGGCATTTATCCTATTTTCCTAAATCTACAATTCATAAGAACTCATTTGTGTCTTTAGAGAAATAATTTCCTCTAATATTACTTTTAGAGCCCTATGTCAGCTTGACCACTGAGTGGGGGTGAATCATTGGTTAACTTTTACAAATTATTTTCTTTTGAATTCAACCTCTTAATCTTGTTAAGGTTCATGACGCACTAAATGATATCTCATAACCTCACCTCATGTGAGAAATGACAAGATAAAGAAAATCACACAATATTTATAAGGTTCTAATTAATTTCTTACTCTTTTCTATATTGGTTATACCCCCCAATATGGATTCTCCATCAAAATATTTTTATCTATTACAATTGTAAAGAACCAACATTGGTCAAATATATTATCCACCTAAACAGGGACATCATGTAATATAGGTAAAAAAGGATGACATAAACCATTGTTAAATATAAGAAAAAACATAACATACAACCATAGTATGAAGATAAAACAGATGAGATACTACAAATGCATACAATCCAAGCCAAAAAAGACTAAACCAAAAAATATATCAAACCATCACATGAACAACAGTCACCTCATGACTAACCCGAACTGAAATAATCAACAACAAGAGAATCCAACATACTATAATATTCTCTTCCCTTTACCATAATCCTGCAATACACATCTACAAATACTGAAATCAAAAATTATGGGGTGAGCCAAAGCCTAGTGGATACCACCATAGTTTTTAAACAATGTTTAATATTAAGAATTAAATAATTATATATTTTAAAACAAAAAAAATTTACATAGAAATTTCATAAAATAAATTCTATTTTAAATCATTTTCCCGTTAGTTTTCATGAAATCCTTTCATATTCTAAAATCAAAAATATAAAAAGTAGAAGTGATAAAAATTGGAAAGCATATCCATGAATCAAGAGGTACACATATCCATGAAATAACCTATCATACAAATCTAGGTGATATAACCAATTATAAAAACTTTTGAACAACAATCCATGATAAAAATAATGATGCGATAAATAACCAATAATGAAAAAACACCTCATATGTAATGACCCAAAATTATATCAATGAGATTTCCCTTCCTATGTTTATTTAACATAATATAGATCATATATAAAACACAATATAAACTTTCTAAATGAAGAATTAATTAAATAATAGTTATTTCTTGAAGATAATAAACCCATACCGATAAAATAGTAACCTGACCATAGGAATAGTAATATGGCCCTTATGAATAGTAAATTGGCCTAATGAATAGTAACATCATCCATGAAAGTAAAAATAAAATTTATGCACCATATAAATGAAAGTATTATATAATTATATCATAGTATAAGTAAATGAATATTTTAAAAATTATGTAAGTCATAAATATTTAATTACAATTTCATAATTAATAAAATGATTTAAAAGAAACATAATTTTCATAAAATGTTTTCATAAATTAATATTTTTTTGTCTTATGATTTTAGAATATTTTTATGAGACCTTAGTAAATTTTTTCATGTGTTAAAAAATCAGTTATAAATTAAAAATCTATATTTTCCATGTAAATGGTGGTTTTAATTAAAAATTAAAATCCCCATATTTAGAAAATTATTTTCATAAAATGGATTTCATTTTTAAATTATACATGTCAAAAAAATTTAGGGTGAATTTTTTAGGATTTTTCTAAAATACTTGAATTTTTATGAATAGTAAAATACTTTAATTTATGATAAATGTTAAATACAAGAGTTTTTAGTCATTTTTTATGTAAAGATGAGGTAAGAAAAATTAGTTTCAAATCACATGCACTAGTGACTATATTTAGTCAAAAGAATAAATAATATTGGATTTCATGAGAAAAATAATAAAATAATTAATAAAATAATGAGAAATCACATCTCCCCTCCACTATAAATAACACCTCTCACCACCCCTTATCCTCACACCTTCCAATATTTGAGCCCTGTAAAATTTCTAGCCAAAAATATTCCCAAGACTCTCCCTAATTTATAGGATCTCTTGGACTCCTTAAAAGAACAAAACTAATCCCTTTAAAGAGGATCTCAAGGACGAGTATTCAAGAGGTAAAATCCTCTTCCATTTCCTTTTCATTTCTTTTCACATTATTTTCTTTTATTATTCTATCCTCACGTTATAACAACCCAGATATTTTTATTACATTCATACATAATTTAATTATATAAAATTACACTTAATACCACACAAAAGATCAATAAGTCTAGTGTCTTAGGAAATTAGGAAGATTACATAACAACTTAAAACATGAAATTCAATATCATTATTGAAAAATTCCTTTACATGACCACAACATTCCTTTGTACTCTGCATTGTATAGGATAACATGAGGAAATAGATAAGAAATGGGTGAGCTATAAATCCCAATAAGGGACTAAACATTTAATAACTTGAATATAGTAATATTTTTTAGGCAATTCATATCAATGAGGCATAAAGGAACATGAATCATAAAGCATGATATAACATGACTTTCATAACATGGAAATGTGGAAACAACTTAAAACACTACATCATAGTTCAAGGATAAAAATACAAGAAATAATAGTGGAAAAAATTCCCATAAATGAATCAGGTAAACCCCTATCCCCAAATGAAGTATCCTGATACTAAACATAACCCAATGTATTTGAGTGCTATATAATTTCAGGCACACCCATCACTCTCATTTCATTCTCTTACTTAAGTGTTCCACATAGATCATAAAACATGGATTCATTATTCATCATAATTTTTTTCAGAAATAAAGGAGTGTGGAATACATACATGTAAGTCGTAAATATAAATTTATATATTAATAAACGTGAATACCCTTGATATAGGAATGGGTATGGTATTCACCACATGCCGATTTTGGCATGGAAAATCCCGGTGCAATTTCAACAGCATAACGGTGTGGCATAAAAATTCATAAAAAGGTTTGATGAGAGTGTAAGTGGTATATCATCATATATAAATTAAATTTACAGTAATGGGGTCATATACATACATGTCCCAACATAATTAATTTTGAAATATAAGGGTAAAATAATAAATAAACTTGAAGAAAGAGGAGAAATGGAAAATCTATTACGAGGTTTTGGCATGGTAACTGGTGTACATGGGAGGCTTTAATGAGAGAGAAATGGGTATATCACAATTAAAACATTATAAGTTCAGTATTGGGGAGTTTATAAAACATACCCCATCGTTTTTAATTTAAAATAAAAGGGTTTGACAATACAATGAAACATGGATAAAAAATAAGAAAGGAAATCTTACATGAGTATGTGACTTCAAAAGCTTGAAGAGGGACTTATTGAGAGCTTGGGGAGCATTTTAAGAATTATAGATAGGGTATTACATAGTAAGGAAGTGCTCCATATATTATTTTTTTTGAATAGAGGTGGGAGTTTGAGTGGTTTTATATAGGAAATTAGAGGGTAAATCTTTAATATTTCACAAACTTAGGTTTTGGAATCTATATAATTAAATATTTAAAACCACAAACATTCACATGGTTTTTTCACACGGTTTTTTTCAAAGATGAGTGAAAATAATTATTTTATAAGGCCAAGGGTTTAATATATTAAAATATTATCCTTTCTTATGTGGAGGTGAGTCATATTATTAATGAAATGAATTTAAAATCATAAAATATATTATACATTTTTAGAGGATTCACTAAGGATTTATAAAATAATTCAAACACACATAAAATAACATTATTTGAAATTTAAAACATATATTTTTTCTTATATCTCTTTTATAGTGTTTATTACATCACTATTAGTCTATTGTGATGTAATAAAAGACAGTATATTTATATGATATTTAATTTTTACCCAAAAATTTGAATGTCTCATAAAATTATGAAAAATTCACCATTGGATAATTTCAATATCCTGATTCCGAAAATATTATTAATTTTATCTCAATAATTTTATAAATATTTGGATTTTACCTTTTTAAATGAAAATTTACATTTATTGAAAATTTATTGGTTTTGATAAAAAATAGATTCCAAACCTTAATAAAGATTACCTTCGACTTCATAAAAATTATCTGGTAATTTATATTTAATAAAAGTAATTTAATGATAATATTTTATTAAAATATTATTTATTTCAAAAACCCATTAATTCACCAAAATATATTTATTAATTGAATTTGAATATTAACCAAATATAATATTTGTGATTTAAAAATTATTTAAAAAGTAACAATAATAGAATGAAAGTGTATTCATTATTCTATAAAAAAAATTAACTAACCATGATGTTATGGTATTGATACATATCCCTTTATTAAACTAGCATACGCCCTAAGAGTAAGGTGTGTGATGTTGGGGCATTCATGGTGGTGTTCAGTGAACATGGTTTGGGTTGTGATCTCGATGAGCATTAACTTATCCCATAAATGGTTTCTATCATGCTTAAGTTGTTAGATCTAATCTTGGAATTGGTCAAGAAAAAATCCCAAAAACTATATCTCCATCAGAAGCTCCAATAAAAGGGATTCATAGGGAAAGATCCTACTAGTTGAGGAAATCGCCTCCTTTGTCTATGTCGAAAGGATTTATTAAGACCTTATATTTATACTAGTCATATGATCAATATTTAATGGATATATTATCAATAGAAAAAATACATAACAGTCATTTAAATTCAATTGGATATAATAAAACAAATGTAGTTCATGTGTTTTTATATCTGTTTTAAAAAATAAGTCATTTAATTAAATCAAAAAGGGAAATTTCATTTATAAAAGTACAGTTTGTTACACACCTATTTCAAAATGATCATAATAACTCTATTGTAATATATATACTAGAATTATATCATGTTAATGGAATATACTTCACAAAACTCCTTTCTCTATCTCTTTAATTTTAAAAATGAAATCATCATCCGTGAGGTGCTGATTTACAACCTTCGTGGATGAGGAATTTTCATTCTTCAATTTCTCCATCAAGGATGGAAATGAAATAATTTTTATGGTTCAAACATAATATAATATATGAATTAAAACCTTTATTATGTTCTATAAGTAACATTTTTACATAATACTAAATGATAAAACAAAATGAGTTCATTTTGATCAATAACCATCGTAATAATGTAAAAGATTATCACTAAATATCTTATCTAATGATTCATCATCATACCATATAAACAAATGATATATGTAATAGTTTAAACTTATGGATTTTCATTAATAATAATTATAGATAATTATACCCATTTCGCATGAACTTCCATGCTCATATAAAAGTATAGTGATCGTGAAACCCGAGGAAACGAATGCCCTGGAGTAATAAATTTGTGTCTTATAATTCATGAAAAGGTCCATAAAATAACTTAATAAAATTACAATAAATAAAATACACATACATAAGGTTATGAATTAATTAACTAATTTATTTAATTTTATTATCTAGGATGTTAAGGTCAAGTGAAGAACACATTCAGACATAAGGTAATGTTTTTTTATTTCTAAACTACCATTTTCATTTGGGTTATGCTTTGTTCCTTTATACACTAATGTAATTATTCATTATTTTTATATAATTTTTCTACATTATGTTTATATGTTCCACATATATATACCCATTTCAGTCCTTCTTTTATTAATACGATAATACATTTTTTACAAGGCTATCTTCCAAATTCTTCTTAATACTTAGACCCGCTTAAAGAGAACGCCTCGATTTCTTACCCATTTTCAAGTACCATCTATAATATATTTTAATAAACCATTATTTTTATAAAATCAATAAATTTTTCATTAAAAAATATCTTAGTTAATTCTTGGTTTTATGCAATGATTAGCTCAAAAGAAATCTTCTTTGGAGAGTAAAAATAGTATTTCTCTTAAGAATTACTCGATGATTTTATTAGGGTATTTTCTTATATTTCTAAAACTTTATTGAATTTTATGATTTATTTATATTGATATATTATTAATTTCATGTAAAATGTATTATAAAATGGTTTATGACTTGTTTGACTGTGGATGTGCTATTGTAATACCATTCACCATGTTACTCAGATTGGTTAGTGATTATGATTAAAATTGGGAAAAGTTATTTAAATTTCATATGTTCATATTGTTTATGTTTAGACACATTCATATGAGTAATTCATTGGACATATAAAGTGATGGTTTGGGCCCGTTATATCCCCTTTATGCATCAGTAGGTCTCATTAGACAAAATATAATTCGGTTTTGGCCAATCCCTTACCCTAATATTTTCCTATGTGTTAACCAAGGACTTGACGATGTGTTTCAGATATCTGACATTATTCATTCCCTCATTTTGATATTATAAATTGATAAACCATGTGATTTTTGACTAGTACAATATCCATGATCAAGATTAATTATCTTATGATCAGTTATATGGATTTATTTTCTTGTCTTTTATTCCATCCATATTATGCTTAATTTTTTTAAAGGCGTGTGTTTTTAGTTATTCACCATGACTAATGTTTATGTTTATGATAACTTACAATGCATTACTTACCCTTACTAAGAATCTAAGCTAACCCATTTCTTATGTTTTATTTTTTCCAGGATGCTAGAATGAATATTATTATGAATTACTTTTAGGAATAATATAAGAGTTTATGCGTGTTTCCAATGGAGTTGCAATATTGTTTTTTCTTTCAAATTGTAATGTAAATATTATGTTTGTATCTTGTTTTTAAAAAATACTAAATTATTCAGTACATTGGGATGTGATTCCCTTGAAAACATACAGATGTATTAATATAAGGCACCGGCTTTGGGCAACTGGGGTCGGGGTCCTTACAGTTGGTATCATAGAACTTTTAGTAGAAACCATAGAAACTAGATTTAGATAACATCATTTAGGGAACATAGCCCTAAGATATAATTTTAGGATAAGAATAAAAGAAAAATCCAATAATTTGGAAAGGTAGTGATTATGTGGATATTCTTAGAAATACATCCATGTCTGGATAATACAAGTGGACATGGTTCTGTAACAGATGTACCTAAAGAGTAACGACTCTGATAAGGTGTCCTGAGCATAACTCAAAGTAACTTGGTACACAACAATGGGCCTTACTACACACCATATTTGAAACTCCCAAGAGATATTCTTAGGATAAGTCATATTTTTTTACAAACCATTATGAAGGATTTAAAAGTAAATATATCCCCAAAGAAACCATATTTATTATTATGAGATTAGTTATGCATAAAAATTCAATTTATGTTTAGTGTTTTTCTAGTTTGAGATTATACATTACAATTCATAACTTAATCTAGTGTATGACATTATTAAAAATGGCACCTATTGGAAGGAATGAAAACCATATCAATTCACGCATCCCATGTATGGATTTACTTCCTATGCAAGATAATAATCTTGGTATTAGAGTTATGACTGGTGATGAGAAACTTATAACTATACTGGGATAACTGACTCAGATTATGAACAATAATCTTACTCATATAAAGCATCTTGATCCACAACATAGAGCAAACATTTTAGACTGCTTTATGTGACAACAATCTGCATCATTCAATGAGACTAAAAATTCATTATAATCTATGTAGTGGATAAGTTCATTAAAGAATATATTTCTTGCTTAATGAAGTAATGAAAGGGAAAATATTTCAAGAAATTTTATCTTCTATCAGGAGATGTAGATCAATGGTGGTCACTAATCCAAAACATGAAGGATGAGGAACAAATTAAAAATATGGAATAAATGGATTTTAAGGAAATTTTCCTATAAAAATATTTTCCTCATGAACAATGAGAAGATATGGAAAGACAATTCTAGAATATAATAAAAAGGTGGATGATAATGTTGCTAAGTATGAAGCCAAATTTACATGGATATAAAGGCATGTTATGGATTAAAATGTAATCCAAAGAGCTAGATTGACCAATTATTTGATGGTTTAAAACCATTCATCTAAAATGCACTGGTCTCCTAAACTTTCTCATCATATGAAGATATAGTCTCATGTTCTATCAAGATACAAAAATAATTCTATACATCTTATGAATTTAAGTTAAATCAAGATAATAATAGGGTGGTGGAGGAAATAATGGATAAAGGGATGAATAAAAAAGGTAGTTTTCCAAAATGTGATACTTTTGGAAGAAAAAACTCCATATCCCAGTTAAAATGAAAAGGTTTCTATTACAAGTGTGGAGAAAAAGGACACCAAGATTATTATTACAAGGGAAATAAAGAAGCTACCAATGTTCAATTCTAAAATTGTAGGGAGTTGGGACACTATGAAATTGATTTTATGAAGTGTCAAGGAAATTTTCCTCAGAAAATTCCATGGGAGAAAGGACAAGATTATATGATCACAACAGGTAAGGTTGAAGTTCCTAATGATGTGTTTGTAGCTACATTAATCATATCCTCAAATTTAGCTAAAACTTTATTTGATTCTGGATCATTTTATTTTTTTATATCTTACTAGTTTTCATTAAAAATTTGATATTTTCAATTCTCCTTAACAAGTGAGTTGTCAGTAAAAACTCTTAAGGTAAGTCTCATTGTAACAAATATGTGTTGAGAAATTCCCATTATGACATATAAATGTTATTTATGTACTGATTTTGTAATCATACCTATGGTCAACTTTGACATAATCCTTGGCATAGATTCTATTTCCAAATATGATATGGAAATCTATTTCAAGAAGAAGAAAATTATGATTTGTGAGAAAGGTGTAAAATCCCCTATATTTAGAGTAGAAACATCACCCTCTAATTCTCTTCTTGATCTACCCCTGTAGCTCCACTAAATTCAATTATTAAGGATAAATAGAAAATAATATCTATGGGAGAAGAAAGAAATATTCAAATTTAGGATGTAACTATTGTGAAAGAATATATTGATGTGTTTCAAGAGGATTTACCTGGACATCCTCCAAATCATGAAATTGAGTTTTTTATTTTTTTTAATTCATGGTTCAAGACCTGTATCAATGATTCCCTATATAATGGCCACAATGGAATTAGTATAACTAAAGAAATAACTAGAGGAATTGAGTAATAATGTGTTTATCCACCCTAGTATTTCTCCATGGGGATCCCTTGTTCTCTTTATCAATAAGAAATATGGATCCATGAGTATTTTCATTGACTATAGATAAATCAATTCTATTACAATAAAGAACAAGTATCCCCTGCCTCATATTGATGACTTATTCGATCAACTTCATGGAGAAAAATATTTTTCAAAGATTGATCTTTGATCTAGATATAATTAATTGCATGTGAAGAAGGAAGATATTAAAAAGACATCATTTCGAACTAGGTTTGGGAATTATGAGTTTATAGTAATTCCTTTTGAACTGACTAATTCACCCTCTATTTTCATGGATATAATGAACATATTTTTCAAGGGATGTCTTGATGACTTTGTTGTTGTATTTATTGATGAAATATTAGTGTACTCTAAAAGCTATGAATACCATGAGAATAAATTTCATATTTTTATGAAGACTCTTAGAATAAATGAATTACATGGGATGTTTAGAAAGTGTGAATTTTGGCTTCAATCATTTTTTTCTTGGCCATTTTTTCTCATAGGATAGAATATCAGTAGATCATTTGAATAAAAAGGTGGTTCATGAATGGACTACACCAATGAACATAAGAAAGGTATGTAGTTTTATTGGTTTAACAGATTATTATTGGTGCTTCGTTCAGAACTTTTCCTGGTTATCTAACCCATTAACCAAGCTAACTCGTAAAGGGGTTAATTTTGTATGGAAAAAATAATATGAAGAAAGTTTTGAATATTTGAAGGGGAGATTAGTTAATGCTCCCATCTTTACTCTACCATCAAGAAATAGTGGATTTGTGATTTATATTGATGCATCAAATAAAGGACTCAGGTGTGTCCTTGTGAAGAATGGTAGATTTATTTCCTATGAATTAAGGTAGTTAAAAATTCATGAACAAAACTATCAAACTCACAATCTTGAGTTAGTGGATGTAATAATTACTCTTAAAATATGGATACACTATCTCTATGGTGAAATATGTTTGATATATACAGATCACAAGAGTTTAAAATATATTTTCTCATAGAAATAACTCAATATGATGCAAATTATATGGATCAAGATACTCAAGGATTATGATTGTTCAATACATTACCACCCTAGTAAGGTTAGTAAGGTAGCAGATGCATTAAGCTATAAGGATCATGGAGTTCTGAAAAAAAATGAGGATTGATAAGGATCCTGAGTACATTGATTTATCAAAGATAGATATGGGAATTATCAAGGAAGGTGAAACCTCGTCACTTTTTCAATTGGTTTCCCAACCATATTTACTAGAAAGGATTAAAAGTTCTTATATTGACAATGAGAATATTCAAAAGAAAATTAAAGTTATGAATGATGGGATGTTTCCAGACTTTGGGTGTGAGTATGGAATTCTAAAATTTGGGATGATTATATGTGTTCCCTCTATACCCTTTATAAAAATGGATTTTGTGATGATGCCTATAGATCTAATTTCTCTATACACCCTGGTTGCACAAATACGTATAGATATCTAAAAGAACATTTCTGGTGGGATAATATGAAGCATAAAATTGTTGATTATGTATCAATATGGTTATTATATCAATAGGTGAAGGCTGAAAGACAACATACTATAGGTTCCATGAAACCTCTACATATTCCTACATGGAAATGGTATGACATCACTATGGATTTTGTCATGGGATTACCAAAAACCCCCTAGAAATAATGACACAATATGGGTGATTGTTGATCAACTTACAAAATCTGCACAAATCCTCGCTATAAAAGAGGATTTCCCATCGGAACACATTTCAATACTCTATATTAATTAATTTGTAAGACTTCATAGAGAACCTCTTTTTATTGTATCTAATCATGATCCATGATTTACATTGATATTCTGGAAAATTCTTTTAAAATATTTGGATACTGACCTTTTTTTTAGTACTACTTATCACTCTCAAACTAATGGGTTGCCTGAAAGGACCATTCAATCATTATAAGACATTTTTAGATCATGCTCCCTCAACTTTCAATGTATGTGGGATTATTATTTTCCTTTTTTAGATTTTTTCTACAATAATAGTTTCCATTTGAGTATTCAAATGCAACCATATGAAGCTTTTTATGGAAAGAGATGTCATACACCAACATGTTGGGATGAAGTTGGTGAAAGGAATATTATAGGCTTAGAGGATATAGAGGGAAAATAGAAAAGGTAAATATTATTCAAACCTATATCAAAATATCTCAAAGTTGGAAAAATATCAATACTGATTATCAAAGGAAGGATTTTCAATTTCAACTGGGAGATCTCATTTTATTGAAATTATCTCCATGAAAGGGTGTTATAAGATTTTGGAAGAAATTAAATCTAAGGCCTAGGTACATTGGTCCTTTTGAAATTATAAAGAGAATTGGATCTGTGTATTATCTTTTAGTAATGCTTCCTATCCATTATAAGGTACAAAATGTGTTCTACATCCCCTTTTTAAGGAACTACATGATAGACCCAACACATGTAATCACTTATAAAGGAGTAGAATTGGAACCCAACTTATCTTAATGGGAAGAGACTATCTGGATTCTTGACAGTGAAGAATAGGTGTTGAGGAATCGGATGACTCAACTAGTAAACATACTTTGGAAAAAATAATAAAATTGAAGAGGTGATGTGGGAGCCTAAGGAGATTATAATGAAGAACTAACCAGATCTTTCTGTGGGGTGACAATCTGAAAATTTCTAGAATGAAATTTTTATAGGAGGGGAGAATGTAACGACCCAAAATTATATCAATGGGATTTACCTTCTTATGTTTGTTTCATATAGTATAGATCACATATAAAACACAATAAAAATGTTTTAAATTAATAATGAATTAAATGATAGGTATTTCTAGAAGTTAAAGAACTCATACCGATTAAAGAGTAACTTGATCTTAGGACTAATAATATGAACATTATGAATAGTAAATTGTCCTAATAAATAGTAACATCATCCATGAAAGTAAAAATAAAATTTAGGCAAATTATAATTGAAAGTATCATATAATTATATCATAGTATCAATAAATGAATATTTTAAGAATTATTAATTAAGTGATAGTATTTTTGTAATCCAAAAATATTTAATTACAATTTTCTAATTAATAAAATTATCTAAAAGAAAATTTATTTTCATAAAATGTATTCATAAATCAAAATATTGTTGTCTTTTGATTTTTGGATAATTTTATGTGATATTAGTAAATTTTTTAATGTGTTATAAAATCAGTTACAAATTTAAAATCTATATTTTTCAAGTAAATGATGATTTTAATTAAAAGTTAAATTCACATATTTAGAAAATTATTTTCATAAAATGAAGTTCATTTTTGAATCCTACATTTCAAAAAATGTTTAGGGTGAATTTTTGGGATTTTCCTAAAATACTTGAATTTTTATGAATAGTAAAATATGATAATTGACGATAAATGTTAAATACATGAGTTTTTTAGTCATTGTTGATGTATGGATGAGGTAAGCACAATTATTTATAACTCACATGCACTATTTATTTTATTTAGTCAGAGTAATAAGCACTATTTTTTTTATTGAGTAAAATAATAAAATAATGAGCAATCACCTCTCTCCTCCACTATAAATACCACCCTTTATCGTCACACCATCCAAGCACCGAGCCTTGTCAAATTTCTACCTAAACCTCTTCCCAAGACTCTCTATAATGTCCAAGAGCTCTTCGTCTCATCAAAATACCAAAACCAATCCCTTTAAGGATGTTCTTAAGGAGGAGTCACTACAACATAAATCGACTTTAGCGGCGGTTCTGTAGCGATGGTTAACAAAACCGCCGATAAACCTTTTTGTAAAATGGTATCGCAGCAGTTTATAATAAACTGCCATGAAAACAACTCTTTTTTTTACACTCTTGACCCTTCCCCCCGACCCCGACCCTAATTCTCCCACCAACCCCCCGCGACCCCGCAACCCCCCTTCTCCCGGCGACCCCCTGTGACCCTCCTTCTCCCGGCAACCCCCAGCGACACCCGGTGACCCCTGACGACCCCCTGGCGACCCCCCCCCCCCCGCGACTCCCTTCTCCCGAAAACCCACCGCAACCCCCCTTTCTCGGCGACCCCCCTTCTCCCAGCGACCCCCCTGCGACCCAAAAACCCGCTATGACCTCATGACCCTGCGACCCCCCTTCTCTCAGCGACCCCCCTTCTCCCAGTGAGTTTACTATGAGAAAGTATTGTTTTGGATAATTTTTCATGTTTACATTGAATTCATATTTTTTTGTTCTATTTATGAATAAAATATATCAGTTCAATTTATCTTGGGTAAATATAGTTTATTTTAGTTCAATATAGTTTTGTTTAGATCAATTTGGATTGGTCTATTTTTTCAATTTATAGTTATTTTGTATTTTTTAGTTAAAGTAGTTTTTTGAAATATTGAATATATATGATTTGGTTCATTTCAATTAAATTTTATACATTTTTTCATTTTATTCAGTTGAATTTGGTGTAGTTAAATGAAATAAAATAAGATTTATATTTTTTTCATAACTATTGTTACACTTTAATTCATTTAAGGTTTGATTGTATTCAGTTTGATTCAATTTAATTTTACTCTCGATAGGTTGGTTCATAATTTTTATGGTTTTTTTGATCTCTTTTTCTTTAATTTTAAAAATTATGATACATTTTAAAGTAGTGATTGTCAATATGAATATTTATAAGATATAAAATTATACAATTTAAATTTTTTATAATGGTTTTGTTAATTTTATACAAGGGTTTATTTTTTAAAATTGAATGATTCAAGTGTATTGATTTAGGTTAAACTTGTCCAATGAAATATTTTTTAATATAAAATGATTTTTTAAATTTTAAATCATTGGAATAAATTTATGCAATCAGTGTATATGAGTGGAGATTTAATGGTCTTAAAATTAGTAGTTTTAGTAAATACCCTTGTAATTGATTGTTTAGACCATGAAATGATCTTACAAGAAATTGGTTTCTAAATTTTTGATTTCAAAAGGTTTGAAATAAATGTGTACATGTTATAAATAGTTTTTTTAAGAAATTGTGTAAAGGTTAGGGTTGGTTGGTTTTAATATTTTCTAGATCAATTTATTACAAATATTTCATATTTATTTCTTATTTTTGGACATGTCATTGTATTTTTGTTTGGTAAAATAGTCCTAATGGGACACTGAATATTGAATACTTAGATTTAGATCTATTCTTTTGGATCAATACATGTCATTTTAGTTTTTTTGTTTCATTTTGACAAAATTTCTTTTGATTTGGTTTTGTTAGGTGTAGTTTTGTATGGGTCGATTGTGTTCACTCCCATTAAATTCAATTAAATTTTATTTTATTTTTTCAATTATAATTTTATTGGATTCAGAATGTTAAATATGGTTAGAGTCATTTCTTTTGCATCTATTTTTATCCAGTCTTGTATTATTTAGATATATTCAATGAGTGTTACATGACTTCAGTTCTATATTATTTTGTTCATTTATATTTGGTTCATTTCAATATGGTTTAATTAAATTAATTTCCAATAATTTTAAATCTAATTGATGTAGAAAACATTTTATTTTAAGAGTATATGATAGAAATGAGAGTGTGGGGGTGAATTTCTATTTAAAAAACTAAACTAACATAAAACCCAAACCACATTTGTTAAAGTAATAAGACTCAGAGATTGTCTAATGATTAGATTATAGGTATCAGACTTATAAGCCATCCAATAAATCAGAGTTACAAAACATACTTACAAATGATCTTTTTAAAAAATATTAATAATTTAGAAACATAAACTTTATAATATAAATTTCACATAGGAATATAAAACTTTTTAAAACAAGTAACATGAAACCTATGCATAATGAATCTATTAATTCAAGTTGGTAATGATCAGGTTGGTTATGGAAATAATTATTTGGGGCTAGGTGAGTCTTTTCTTTGTTTCTAAAGGATTTTATCAATTTTTTTGTGGACATAATTTCCCCTTGTGTTTCCGATGATAAAAATACTTTTGATTCTATATATGTGTGCTCTAGGGTGGTAGATGCATTTTATGATTGATGTCTAGGGTTTTTATGGAAAAAATGAAAGGATGGTGTTTATTAACAGAGGGGATCTCTTTTTTCCATTTATTGTCATATGTTTAACAGGAATAGATGCCTCAAGTTGAGAGTTGTATTATCATGTTTGTTTGGTTATTGTGTGAAGTTTTTTGATGTGTTGTTTATGTTTCAATTTAGAGATGGGAATTCCCATATTTCTTATTCATTGTCGAATGATTTGATTTATTGTTATCAAATGGATGATTATTTTGGTTCCCAACTACTTTTTGTAGTTTCTATATGCCCTATTGAGTGTATCACATTGTGGTATCTTATGATTGATCATTGAATACCATGATTATGAAACTTATAATTTAATTGACATTAAACTCATGGGATGAGAATTGATGTTGTTTTATGGGATAATGGAAACTATAAGATGATTAGATTAATTCTTAGAGGATATTTTGATGGAAATATAATAATTTTAATGGAAAATAATAAATCAAGCTGGATCTAATGAACTAAATTGATTAAATAAGAATTTTTATTGAATTTAACAAATGAGTGGATAGTAATATCTCTTAACTATGTCAAAATGTTTAATGGTGATGAATCATGATAATTATGTTCATGAATTGAATCTAGTATCTAATGGTGTAGTAAAAAATTAAATGGATACCAAGAAACCTCAATCAAAAGTGCATAGGCAACACAAAAGTACATCCACACAAACCCGAGTTCATGTCAGGCCTACTCTACTGTAACAAAATACACACCAATCCTAGTTTGGAAGCACATTTCAAACATTATAGTCCCAATAATGACCTTAATATACTTAATACCAAGAATATAATATCTAATATAGCTCTAACATGTGCAATTACTCATGTGAGCACATCAAAAATAGTATGGATTTCACTACACCATAGCACATAAACTTGAGAATATTCTCCTCAAATAAGTACAGTTATATTATTCCTACTTTATGATAAATGGATCATATTTATTATATTATGTTTCTATAATATTACATTACTTTATATTTGAATCTATTTCTCTATTTAGTAGTAACTATGTGTTTTAATTTTTTTTAATATTGTGTAGGCACATTGTTATATAAATGGATAAAAGTCGGATCACATTACCGAGGAACACACCTCAGTATGTTAAGGGTTTGAAGGAGTTTTTAGATTTAGAAATTTCTAATCAATACTTAGAATATGTCCATGTCCATAAATGTAAATTTTGAAGATGGTTGAAGAGAGATGAAGTTTATGAATATTTAATACTGAAGCAATTCCCTTATCAATATTTGTGATGGACTTGGAATTGAGAATCGAACATTACAGAAATATTGAGCACTGATGTTAATCCATAGAATGAGGTCCCAACTTCATAAAAATTGAAATGAAATGAAAAACCTCATAAATGATTCATTTGGCACTGCAATACACCACTATCAACATCAAAACATAACAGAACAACCAGATAAGGGTGCTACAAATTGCAACGTGACAAGTGATGTTTTTGAGACTGTAACGCAACCAAATCAAGATTGTAACATATCATTGGATCCTCCTCTTGATTATGCGGATCAAAATGTAAGATAAACTTCACTGAGGAAAATGTGTTTTTTGATTTAGTTGATGATGGAAATCAAGAGTTGTATAGTGGGTGTTTGAAATATTCAAATCTTTCTTTTCTGTTGAAGTTGTACTATATCAAATGTCTATGTGTAATTACAAATAAGGCAATGTCCATGATATTTGAATTGATTCATGATGCATTTACTCAAGAAAAGATACCCAATTCTTTTTATGATATGAAAAAAAAATTAACTGGCTTGGTTTGAATTATACAAAAATGCATGCGTGTCCCAAGGAATGTATGCTTTATTTGGGAGAGGATTCAAGTAGAAGGAATTGAAAAAAATGTTCTTCTTCTAGATGGAAGTCAAAGGGTGATGTTTGAAGTCTTAATCAACATAATTTCATGGAGAAGAAGAAAAGGAACACACCTAAAATGGTTTTGCGTTACTTTCCTTTGATGCCTCGATTGTAAAGATTATTCATTTCATCGAAAACCGCAGATCACATGAAGTGACATTCTGTAGATAATAACAATGATGGGTTAATGAGACATCCATGAGATTCCCAATCCTGGAAGACATTTGATTCATTACATCTAGGTTTCTATGCTGATCCTTGGAATGTTAGATTGGGATTGGATGCCAATGTATTCAACCCATTTGGGACTTTGAGTACTAGTAATAGAATTTGGCCAGCTTTTTTGATCCCTTATAATATGCCTCCATCGATGTGTATGAAACAAACATATTTTATCATTTTGATGATTATTACTAGAAAATAAATGCATAGAAATGATATTGATGTATACTTTCAGTATTTGGTTGAATAATTATAGGATTTATGGAGCAATGGTGTTGATACATTTGATGCTTCTTCTAAAACAATGTTCAAAATGCATGCTGCTTTAATGTGGACCATTAGTGACTTCCCTGGGATTGGGAATTTATTTAGTTGGAATAATTACATGGTTTTGGAATTTCCCATTTATAACTTTGATTTTGAGCCCAAATGGATACCTCATATTAGAAAATGGTGCTTCTTGTGCCATCAAATATTTATTGATGCATCTTATAGATTTTGGCTGAACAGATCAAAATTTAATGGTTTCATTGACCGTAGACCACCTCCAAAATTTTTAACTGGTTCTAAAATATTGATACAAGTTGAAAATGTTGAAATAGAATTTAGGAAGGTTCATCATTTAAATGATAGCGGAAAATGGGTCTGAAGTGCATTTTCAAGTGAAATCAGAACACAACAATGGAAGAAAAAAAGTTTATTCTTTAAACTTCCTTATTGCGAATTTAATTTGTTGTGACATAATCTTGATGTGATGCATATTGAGAAGAATTTATGTAATAATTTGATTTTCACATTACTTAATGAGCATAGAAAGTTGAAGGATCATCTCAATTATCACAAAGACTTACAATTAATGAATATAAAACGTGATCTTTGTCCAGATGAGAATGAAAAGTATACTCTACAAATTTTTGCAATGAAAAATAGGGATAAAGATATATTCCTTCGAATTTTAAAGAATTTGAAGGTATATTATGGGTATTCAAGTAACATCTCTAGGGGTTTTGACTTGAAGAATCATAAGTTACATGGATTTAAAAGTCACGATTCACATATTTTGTTACAATAGTTACTACCATTGGCATTGCATACATTATTACCTAAAAAAGTTACCTCTGTTGTACTCCAATTATGCACATTTTTTAGGAAAATATGTGAGAAATTTCTACATCCATTTTAGCTTGACAACCTCCAGGAGTGGTTTGTATTGACCCTGTGTGCAATGGAGATGATCTTTCCTCCATCGTTTTTAACTGCCATGATGAATTTAACTGTGCATTTGTTTGAGGAAGCTAAATTAGGAGGCCCCATTCATTATCGATGGATGTATACAATTAAGGGTTATTTTATTTATATATTTTTAAGTCAAGTAAATTATTTTTGGAATTTAAATAAATTCATAATTATTATTATTTTATTTCACAGATATCTTGGGCATTTGAAAGCATACGTGAGAAATAAAGCTCAACCAGAAGGCTCTAAACTGAAGGCTATTTGGCTGAGGAGTGTCTTACCTTTTGTTTCAGATACTTGGATGATATTGAGACATGATTTAATCAAGTTGGATGTGTTGAAGACACATCGGATCAGTCTCAAATACATCATAAATCAAAATTATTTCCTGCTATTGGCTGATCGGTTGGGAGGACCTCAAATGTGACACTGAAAAAATTTGAATTATTACAGGCACATAGATATGTGCAGCTAAATAGTGAAATTATAGATCCATTTATTGAATATTTGTGGATGCGAACAAAGAGAAGAATGAAAGTCCTAACATGAAATGAGAAAGATAAATGAAAGTTGTGAATAAAGAGCTTGTAGAATGGTTTTCATGACATATAAGTTCATAAATTTTTCAATAAATATGAATATTAGATTGAAACACACATTTTGTAAATCTAAAAAATTATATTTCTTTTTTTAGATCATGAATACCTATACTTGAGCAGAGTTGTCAGAATATTTGAATTTTCTTGCTAGAGGTCCTATAAAACAAGTTAGAAAGTTCGACGCTTAAAATGTGAATGGTTTTAGATTTCGTACAGTTGATCGAGAAGTGGGTTTGATAACATAGAATAGTGGTATATTTACATTTACTGAAGTAGGATACTATGGAAAGTTGCTTGATATTATTGAATTAAACTTCCATGGGAATTTTTATGTTGTTTTATTCAAATGCAATTGGGTCGATATTATCAGAGGTGTTAAAAGAGATTCCTTGTAATTTTCTTTTATAAACTTCTCTTGCTTGATGGATGTTGGTGATCATGAACTGCATGATCCATATATCTTATCATCGCAAGAAAAAATTGTATATTATGTGAATGATGTTATGGATGAAGGGTGGAGTGTAGTTGATCATGTAATACAAAGAGATTTGTATGATATGGGTGACGAAGTGGAAGATTTGACCTCTGAAATTGAATCTCATAAACAACAAGAAGAAAAATTGTTTGTCCATCATGATATTGAAAATATCAGTCTATCAAGGATGAATGAATTGGATGAAGTAATGGAGCAGGAAACTGACATGATTGAAGGGGAAAATTATTGTATGTATAGTTATATATTCATTCAGCCACCACTTATTTCATTTATGTTGTCATTCATTATCATTGTTATATATATTTTGTTTGTTAGTACTAGGATTCTATTATCATTTTTAAATTTTTTTTCTGCATAATTTTTTTGTAATATATATTCCAAACATAATTTTATTTTATTAAATGATAGGAATTCCAAGGAGGAAGTGTTACACTATTTCATCTACTACTGTGATAGATGACGATCCATCTATCTCCTTCCCCATGGAATCTGAGCCACCAGCTACCTACACCCCTGCACCATCTCCCCTTGCACCATCTCTCACACCCTCTATGGGTGTCCCATTAAAGGATGAGTCGTCGACTCTCCCTTTAGGAGCCTCAGTAGTGGACGGCAGCACACCCCGTCCAGTTCATCACGGGCATACTGGAGGGTCACTGTCATAGGTACAAATTTTAATATAAATAAATTTATTTCATTTTGTTGATACTAATTGTCTTATCATTGAAGATAAAAAAATGAAACCGTGGAGAAAAATATAAAAAGTTTCAGATGTTTGGAATATAAATGGCGAGAAGATATTTGTGCCATTTGATTCATTTGAGGTCTCTACGGATGATGTCGCGGGGTTACTTGGCCAGATTCTAGGCCAACTGGCAGTAGAGCCCATTTCCCTACCTATTTCTTATGATGATTGGAGACATATGCCTCCAAGTTGAAAAAATGAAGTTTTTTATTCCCAAATAAAGGTAATTTTAATACATTATGGTTTAATTGAATTTCATGTTACTAATATGTTCAAAATGAATTTACGTATACAGATGTTCTTCCACTTTATAGTTGATGATGTGATAGCACGAAAGTGGACTTTGAAAAATATTGGTAAGAAATGGAAAGACTTCAAATGAAGATTATGGTGTAATGTCAATGATACTTCGTTGAACGTGCAACAAATATATGAGAAGCTACCCAATGGGGTACTGAAATAACAGTGGAATGTTTTTGTTGACAGACATCATGATGAGAAGCGGATGGTATTGAAATATATATTATTATATTATCCTCATTTTACATTTATACATGTATATGAAGATGAGATGAAATCGAATTCATTACTGTTAAATTTCATTTTATTTATTTCATGATCTCTCAAGATAGAATGCATCAAACCAGGCTAAGAAAGTCATCCCTCACACTACGGGGTCAAAATACTTTTCTAGAAGTGAAACAACTCTGGTAATCTTTTCATTAGTTTAAATATTTATAAGACAACATTATCTGTTTAATATATTAAATTGTTGATTTATCTTTGTTTAATTCAGTCATAGAGTTTAGGGAATGATGCATCCCAAACTGAAGTGTGGTTGGATGTTCACAAAAAAAATTAGATGGAAGTTTTCTTAATGATCCTGCAAAAGAAGTTGGGGTATGAAGTCAATTTTTTATTATAATAACTTATTATCAGTTTTTACTATCTTAATATATATTGATATTTGATTTATATGTAAAAATTAATGAACTATGGGATGCCAATCCAGGGCAGTCCTACTGAGTCTCCCAGGATGACCCGGTTTCTAAAGTCCTTGGGAAGGAGAATCCTGGTAGAGTTTGCGGGATGGGTTTCGGACCCATACTATCTGAGGTGTTTGGCAGGCCACCAGGGATTCTAGCTGCATCTACTCTTGATTATAGTCAGTCCATACCCAAAGATGCTCAAAGGTAGATTACTTCTCTATGAACCACAGTTCAAGACCAGGGGGCTCAGATATCCACTTTGTAGAAAGAGATGATTGATATATATCAGTATATGAGAATATATGCCCCCAGTGGTAGTGCATCGAATGGTGGTAAGCAGGTAAATCACAAAAAATAAAAATAATTTAGTTTTCAATCTTTTTTTGGTTTTAATTTTAAATATAAATATGAAACAGAATTTAATTTTTAATATAATGTTCTTACAGGTGATAGTAGAAAGTGGATATGGAGGTGGAGAGGGTGATGATACATGTTCATCATCGGACCGTGAGTGGTTTTATTGTTGATGTGTTGGACAAATATGGGAATAGTTGGTTTGTATATGTATCATGTGTGGCAGATAGTTTCCACCAAACATTTTCATGACCTAACATTTTCTTGATTTCTCATGTTTCGTTTTATGCATTTTATGGATTTCTAATGTTTCCTTTCATGTCTTGATTTCTCGAGTGTGGTCTTCACCATATATGTCGATTCTTTATTGTGATGATTAATTTTTTATGATTCATTTTTTATGAGTATTTTTTCCATAGCATTTTAGGACTAAAAAGGCCAAAGATTTTATTAATTTAGAGTATGGTTTTATGTTTGTTATGGGGTGTTTGACTCACTTTATGAGAATTTAGGTTTTGTGCCCATTTTTCTTACGGATGATCCATATAGGGTTGTATAATTTTCATTCAGGAACAATCATGTTGTTTTATCATAGGTGAATATATTTTGGTTGTACACCATATCAAAAATAAATCAGGTTCTTATTATATAACATAACTCGAGGTAAGGTTTGGGCACAAAGCAGGGTAGTTCAGTTTGTTGACCCAATGGAAAAGTGTTTGGGGGAAGGAAGTGACAATTTGTGACCTATAATTAAGGGAATAATTTCTAGATCATTGGTGTTGGTAATTATATTTTCTATCATTGGTGTGGGAGGTATGGATACATGGGGAGACTGTGTGATAATAATTAAGTTGAGTGTAGATATTGTAGTAGGATGATCCATCTACATGATTTTTGTATATCTTTTCCTATAGTATATAGTGAATGAGTGTCTCCAATAATTCCACATTTAGGATTTTGGAAATCAGCTTCATGTTAAAAGGGAGATAAAGTTTGGCTAATCGATCAGTCTGAAGTGGTGGTCATGGTCAAAGCATCCAGACACAAGACTTACATCGCTAGCATAGAGGACCTGCTCAAGGTATCTAGGCTATATATTAGGGCCACAAATCAGTATAATTGTATAAAGTGAGACCAATATGTGAGGAAAAAAGTGTTGGACCTTCTATAGTGAGAAGTACTATTTTGGTAGCTTCCCCTTTTGTATCTAGTTTTTTTTATATAAGTTCTTCTCATTCCATCATATTTTTGCATGTTGTGGAGATCCTTGGGCTCCACATTCAGTTTTCATATGAAGTGATGACACTCAAAACTTTTTTGGGGATTTGATTAGAGAATTTATGTTAGTGTAGAGAGTGGACCTTGATATAAGTGGGTGTTACCTTTTATGGGACCTCATTTTCCTCGAGATGATGGTTTTGACATTATTCTTGGGATGGAATGGTTGTTCCCCTACTATGCTTACAATGATTGTTATCACCAAAGGGTGTCATTCACATCACCATAGGGTAGGCTTTTTATTCAGAAGGGTGAATAAGATGTACAAGAAAGATGATATGGACTCGATCATCATGGGTTGGGTGTGATGATATACTGAATTACTTGATTATATCTGGAGCATAATGAAGGCATTGGAAAAATTTACATGCCAACAAGGCTCATTGAATTTAAACCTGGTCATGGGAATCCCTTTTGTAGAGTTACCAAACAATTCATTTCCTACGTTCTCATAATAGAGGTAGAGGAAAGATGATGTTGAATAATTAATGATGATGCAATCACACAAAATTAACTTCATAACATAACTGCATACATGAGTTTATGTTTGTAGTTTCTCTTTGTGAATTTTTTATTTATATTACTAAAGGATGTGATTTCTTCTTATACATGGAATCTCTTTTTATTCTCTATATATATTACTAATTTTATTTTTCCAATATACATATTCATATATGTTCTTATTTTCTAGTATACATTACTATTTTTGACTTATATAGAAAGTAATTGTGACATGGATACTGTATGCACTATTTTTCCACTATGCATTACTAGTACTCACTTTTATAGAAAATAAGTCCATTCTTGTATGCACTTATTTTCAAAGAATTCATTTTGGAAAAAATTCAAATTATTTTTATGTGAACGTGTAATTGATTGATCATGTCATGCTAATTCACAGGTTGGGTTGTAGTTCTTTATAACCTTGTGGTTAGGGAAACAAAATAATGTGTCAAATCAGATGTTCATTAAGGGTAAACGTAAGAGTTATCAATTTATAATAATATGAAAGCATAATATAAGAATAATGATATGAGAGAATGACCACAAATTATGAATATCATACACAATTCATCATATACCAGGAAAGCTCAGCCAGGGACAAAGTCCATGACCATTTATTAAATAAAAGGAAAACGTACAGTAAAAGAAGGTTTAGGAGAACCGGAAACCTTACAACCAAACAATCCCCCAAGCACAAACGACATCCGAAATTCAAAAATAAAAAACCACGAACCCTGATCCTTCCTCGAGCCGCGCGAAACCTCGAGAAGCGTTTCACGTGACAGCTATTACACAGCCAGCGAAAAATCTGGAACCACGCACATCTCCACCACGTGCATCCACCACTGCAGGTCGCCGACGAGACCATCAAGCATCATCGCCGAAAAAACCATCACAGAACACTACCAAAAATCATCACCGTCACAAAACCAGCATCGCCGGTGAGAGTTAATAATCATCACCACCACATAAAAAAGAAAACCGATCCACAAATCATCAAGAAGAAACGAAACCACCCAAGGAGGACCCAGTCCGTCGCCATTCATACCGACATAGCACACACAGAAACAGATCCACAAACCAGCATCATCACCAAAACCCGTACAAAGAATAAAAGATGAAGCAAAACCCACCACCACCTTCTGAAACGCAACTAGTGGCCAGATCTGCCCAAAGCACAAGCTCCTGACACCGAACACAACGGGAACCCCATAACGCAACACAGATCCCGCACCCTGGGGCATCATCACGCCTCCAAGACAAAGAGGATGAGCGACGATGCAAATGCCGAGGATGATGACGAGTCCGCGCAAGCAGAGGGCAGTCGCACCGTGAGTGCACCTAGCTGAGAGCTGAGGAGAGAACAGCCGCTGCGGGGAGAAGGCGGTGGCAGATGGGAACCCTAATCACCACAGAGCCCCTTACGGGCACATATCTACACAATTCATCATATATTACAAGTGGGACGTATGATGATATGAATTGTCCTGTCAGGGTTGGAATTGTTATGGATAGAATAGGTTGAACCTAGGCTTGTCATTGTTTTCATGAAATATGATAGACAAGCTTGTTTATAATTTTTTTTAAAGGTATAATGGCCATGTGATATGTTTATCTGCATTCCTTGACTGAAAGATGCATCTGATCATGCTTAGTTAAGCATCTTTTTTCATATTGACTAGTATGTATTCTATTAGACTATTCATATTCTTGGAATGGTTTGTTTTTCAGGGAACTGGTGTAGGGGATGCAGAGCTACTATTTCTTTTTCTAGATCATCTTTTAGCGGCAGTTTTAACTGCTGCTAAATGAAACTGGTCAAATTGTAGCGGCGTTTTTAACCACCACTAAATATAGATATTTTTCTCGTATCAGAGGTTAAAATCGCCGCTACAGTGTCCCACCATATTCATGTATTCCATGGCTGTTTTTATTATCTTAGCGGCACTTTTCTGGCAAGGGGGTGTTTTTTATTCGCGGCGGTTATAACCGCCGCGAAAAAAAAGAGCCACCGGCTATAAAATCGCCGCTTAAAAAACCAGAACCACCGCGAAATGAGGCACTTACGACGATTCATTTAAACCCCTGAAAAATAGATATAACCACCGCTAATAGTTTCCAGACATGAAATTTAGTGGCGGTTTCCTAAACCCGCCGCTAATAGGTTATTTTTCTGTAGTGAGTATTCAAGAGGTAAAATCATCTTCTTTTTCCTTTTAATTTATTTCCAGGTTCTTTTATTTTCTAATTCTCTCCTCATCTCCTCTATCCAAATGATCATGATAAATCCAGTATCATATATATATATATATGTATATTAATGATATCATGTTAATTTAATATCATTTATCAAACACCTTTCTCTCTCTATTATTTTCAAAACGAAATCACCGTTCGCGAGGTTCCGATTTGCAACCTTCATGGACGATGGATTTTAATTCTTCAATTTATCCTTCATGATTGGTAATGAAATAATTTTTATGGTTAAAAAATACTATAATATATTTATTACAACATTTCTTATGTTCTGGAAGTAATATATTTACATAATACTAAATCATAAAACAAAATGAGTTCGTTATGATCAATAACTGTCGTAATAATGTAAACGATTATCAAGAAATGTATTATCTAATGATTCATCCTCATAACATATAAAAAATTATATATATAACCATTTAAAATTTTTTATTTTCATTAATAACAATTCTGGAGAATTATACCCATTCTGCATGAACTTTCATGCTCATATACAGGTATACTGATCGTGAAAACCAAGGAAATGAATGATCCCGAGCAATAAGATAGTATCTTATAACGCATCAAAAAGTCCATTAAATAACATGATAAAATTATAAAAATAAATAAATGTATATAAGATTATTAATTAATAAATGTATTTAATTCGATTATCTAGGACATTAAGGTCATGTTCTAAACACATTCAGACATAAGGTAAGGGTTTTCTTCCCAAATTTCCATTTTCATTCGAGTTATGCTTCGTTCCTCTATACACCAATGTAATTATTAATTATTTTTATATAATTAGTATAAATTATTTTAATATGTTCCAAATACATATATCCATATTATTTAATATTTATTTGATGGGATAATACATGTTTTACAAGGATCTCTTCTCAATTCTTCCCGATACGCAAGCCCAATTAAAGGGAACGTCTCAATTTCTTACCCATTTTCAAGAACCATCTAAAATCTATTTTAAGAAACCATTATTTTTTTAAAATCACTAATTTTTTCATGAAAAACTATCTTATTTCATTTCTAGTTTTATATTAATATTTTTCCAAAATAAATCTTCTTTGTAGTGTAAAAAAGTGTATTTCTCTCAATAATTCCTCGATGATTGAGTATTTTTATCTATTTAAACACCTCTATTGAATTTTATGCTTTATTGAGATTGATATATTATAATGTTAATATACCATATGTTATTGATTTTATGTTTTATTACTGTAGATGTTCTATATTGATACCATTCACCTTGCTAATCAGATGGGTTAGTGATTATGATTACATATTAGGGAATGTTATTTACATTTTATATGTTCATGTTGTTTATGTTTAGAACCATTAATATGAGTAATGTATTGGACATAGAAAGTGATGGGTGGATCCCACTATATCCCCTCGATGCATCAATATGTCTCATGAGACAAAAAAAATTCGATTTTGGATGAAGCCTTACCCTAGTATTTTCTGATGTCTTGGTCGAGGCCTTGATGAAATGTTTCAGATGTTTGGAATTATGCATTCCCTCATTATGATATTATAAATTGATAAACCATGTGATATTTTACTAGTATAATATGCATGATCAAGGTCTATTCTCTTATGATCAGTTATATGGATTTATTTTCTCATCTTTCATTACTTCCATATTATGCTCAAGTTTATTTTTAAAGGGATGTGTTTTTAGTTACTAACAATGATTAATGTTTTCCTTTATGATAACTTCCATTGTATTACTTACCCTTACTAATAATCTGATCTCACCCTTTTCTTATGTTTTATTTTTTTCCACTATGTGAATATGAATATTATTATGAATGACTTTAAAGAATAATCTAAGAGTTTATGGGTGTTCTAATGGAGTTGTAATGTTGTTTTTTCTTTCAGGTTATAATGTAAATCATATTTTTTTATCTAGTTTTCCAAAAAAATACTTAACTATTCATTCCTTTGGGATGTGACTTCCTTGTAAACATACTAATGTATTAATATAAGGCACAAACTCTGAGCAACTAGGGTCGGGTTTCTTACATCATATATTGGGGTCTAGCCTATGGGACACTTTGTATTATACAGTCACAAGCATAAATTGGAATATATTGGATCGAAAAGATATCGAGTACTACTAGGTTATTTCAGAAAAGGTTAACTCCTGGTGGTGAAACACACACTAAGGATACCCATGTCTCTTTTCAATGCACTCATGGTACCCAATGTGCAATTGTACAAATCATTTTCAAAACAATGATCACATTTTAATAAAACATTTTCAGAGAAAATCAAATCTACTTTGGAGTTTTAAAACCAATTTCCAAATCAAGAAAATCCATTTTCAAAGATAAACTCCTTTTGAAAACAATTTCCTTTACAATAAATATTTTGAAAAAATTTATCACTTCCAATAAATTAACAACCAAAGGAATTTATCAATAAAGATATGAAATTCATAAAATTGACCCATATAAACACCTACCTCAACTTGGTAGAAACCAAGATTCCTTCAGCAATGGTGATTGGAAACTAAGAGAAAGGACTTATAAAGACAAGGAATGCTGAGAAACTGAAAAGGATCGATATAAAACACTATCTGATCACAAATCTGAACACAACCAGAGGAAAAACCATAACTATAACCAAAACCCAAGAAGAACTAAAAGTATTAAATACCCAGAGGGAATAAATCCAACCTAAATGGTGATAAATCATAAAAAAAAGTTATATGAAAGGAAATGAGTCACCCAAAATCACCTAGGGTGAGCTTTGGGTCAAGAGAGGTAAGGTTGTATGTATAATGAAATGAGAATCATCTATTTACCACACTAAAAACCACAACTCATGAAATTTTCATGAAGCTTAGATACGACATGATGTGTACTACCATTAAACTATGATTAAGTGTCCAACGAGTAGCAAAATTTCTAAGAGGAAAATTCCAACAAATAACTAACATCTTCATTACAGGTATCATCCCAATAACATTTTTTCATTACACATCCAACAAAAAAGGAAACCAAAAATAAAGGTAAAAGCATACATAGAAAGGTAACATAGCGTTACAATCTCCCCACTATAAATGATTTTTCCCATATAAATCCCTTAAGATCCTTGATCTAAAAAATGAGAAGGTCTTTTTTTCCTCATCAATGAATCCTACTCACATGTCTCATAGATATACTTTACACACTTTCACAATACCCAGATGAGGGGTTTCATTTTACTACATAGTACCATATCTTGGAAATTCATAACCTGAAATGGTTGTTCAACCAATGTGGTATCGAGCTCAAGATCAACATCCTCCCATATAATCACATGGGAAGGATCTTATATATACATCATGAACTGGGAAAGCTAAAAAATATTGTTAATAGAAGTCAAACCAAAAAGAAATCCCAACTAATAGTCCACCCTCCCAAGTTGTCTAATGATATCGAAGGGGGCCACCAACCTCGGTGCTAACTTATGTTGCTTACCCAACCAACAATGTACCAAGTGAGTTGAAACTCTAAGAATGACCCAATCACTAAAAATCCATTGGTTGATGAAAATGGTCCATATATGATTTTTTATGACTTTGTGTTGTGATCAAATGACTTCAGATCAATGACATCATCTCTATCATCTCCTAAACAACACTCGTCCCAACTAAGGACCACTCTCCCAACTCTACCCATCATAAGGGAGATCTATATAGAAACCCATTCAAAGACTCTAGGGGTTCCATATTTATCAAATCCTAATAGCTTTTATTATATGAAAACTCAACAAAAGGAAAATACTTTTCCCAAGATCCTCCAAAATCAAGCACACAATCCCGAAGCATATCCTCTAGAACCTCGATAGTCCTCTCTATATGTCCATCCATCTATGGATGATAACCTGTGGTAAATCTAATGTGAGAACCCATCACATCCTAAAAAAATTTCTAGATCTTATATTTGAACCTCAGTCCCTATCAAAAACAACTACAGCGATAACTCCATGATGATTCATAATCTCTCAAACATACAAGTCCCCAAGATGCTCCACTTTCATAACCTCCCATATAGGTAGGAAATGAACTGATTTCATGAGTCATTCAATTATATAATCTCCCAAATTTCATCCTTCTTACTAGTATTATATGAGAAAACTAATAAATAATCCATGGAAATCTCATCCCACTTTTATACCAGAATGGGTAAGGGCTGCAACAACCCCACAGGTCTCTAGTGTTCCGCCTAAACTCTATGATAAGTAAGGCACTATGAAACAAAATCCAAAATCAACTATATCAACTCCTATAAACAGTAATAATGCCTCAAATCATGATACATCTTGGTATTACCTGGGTGCATAGACCAATAAAAATGTTTTCCACTATCCAACAACTCCCATCTCAAAGAAAATGGAACATCCAACCTACTAAGAAAGCACAAATCTCTAATAGAAGACTGAGAACACTCACCAAGGGTATCCCCATCATAAAGGATTTCACTAAATCATTAGAAATAAATATCTATCACCAACTCAAGACAAACTCGATCATCAAAAGATGAGTCAGATTTCATCAATGCTAAGAATAGCTATCCACCAACCTCTTCCAATTATAAGATCATCTCACAAATAATATCATCAAAAACCACTCCTCAAATGATTCCATCATGGATTGTTTCAGTAATTTTATACTCAACACATGAGCAACTACATTACCTTTCTCAAGGGTATAAGAAATATCAAAATTCAAATTATGAATATACTCTACCTTGAATCTCTATCACAAAATTTATATACCTATGAGTGAAAATATATTTAATTCTATTATGATTAGAATATACCATAAAATTCTCCCCAAATATATAGTTACACCGTGTTCTGAGTGCATGCATAACTGATGCCAACTTAATATCATGGGTAGGTAAGTTCTTCTCAAGAGGGTGTAACTGGATAGAGATATAATCCACATCTTATTTCCCCTACATAAATACACATCCACAATTCATACCATAAGCATCACAGAAAACATCATAACCTGATCCTAGTTCTTGAAGAATCAAAATTGGTGTTGAATTCAACCTCAAATTCATCTCCTCATAAGATCTCAGACACTTTTAATTATATTCAGACCTTACGCCCTTACAATTTAAATATATCATCGAAGATTTGATCCTGAAAAGTACCAAACAAACCTTCTATAATAACCATCCAAACCCAAGAAGCTCCAGATCTCAAAAAAATGGGATACTCCTAAGAAATAACAACTTATTCCCTTTTAGGATCTACTAAGATTACCATATCAGATATCACAATCTCCAGAAACATCACTTCCTGTATCCAAAACTCACATTTGGAGAGCTTACCATATAGATGTTTTTCTTTCAAAGTTTGAAGAATGATATCTAAATGGTCCATATGATCCTCCTATGACATGGAGTTTACCAAAATAACATCCATGAACACAATGAAAAAAGTTTCCAAGTGCCAATGGAAGATCTAGTTCATCAAATCTATAAACACCATAGAAGAATTAGTAATACTGAATGAAATGAATAGAAATTCGAAATTACCATATTTACTCATAAATTCTCTCTTAGGTATATTATCTTCTTAGACTCTCAACCGGTGATACCCTAATGATAGTTCAATCTTAGAAAACCAATAACACCTTCTAAGATGGTCATATAGATCATCAATCCTCCGTAAAGTATATTTGTTCTTAATGGTCACCTAATTCAAATTTCGATAATAAATAAAATGTATGAGGCTCCTGTATTCCATATTAGAAAAGAGGATAGGAAAAGCCCATGTTGACATGATAAGATGAATAAATACTTTAGCATATAGGTCCTTAAGCAGGACCCTGAGTTTGACCAACTCAGTAGGTTCCATATGGTAAGATGAAATATAAATGGGTATCATACCATCAAATAGTTCTATAGTAAACTTGAATATCAATGGGCTTTTAAGACACAATAATCATCCATAAAGACCTCAGGGTACTCAGAAAAAATTTCATGAAGTTGACGACCCACACAAGGGTCAACTGGATTAAGAAACATCTCTGAAAACTGGCATGAGATTACACCAACATATGGAATAATAGGTCCTTCCCTTCCCTATCTAGAGTCCTACTCACCTTGGAAAACATGAGTGACCCCATCGACAGATAAAAACTATGCCCAACGGTGATAACAAACTATATGGTCCTTAACACCAATCATCCAATATATGATGATAATCATGTTGAATATGTCAAGATCAAGACCCAAAAATTTCCACTCCACTTCAACACTGGTTATCATCACCCAAAATAAGGAACGTCTGAAACTTGGTTCGGACCTAATTCCAAAGTAGATGGAAAATCCAAAAATATTGGAATAAAATATGAATTAAAACCAAAAAAATAAACTAAATTTGATGATATAAAAGAATGATTAGAACCTATATCAAACAAATCTAGCACCGTATAAGACAAAATAAATAGTATACCTCTAATAATAGCTAGCCCTACTTAATATTCGTATGGTTAACACTCCACTACATAATGTTGACTAGTCTTAGCTACATGAAATTCTCCCTTGAACTAAGGATTATAACCACCACATTTGGAAGAATCTTTACAAATCTATGAACCCTTGATGAAATTTGATTCTATTATACTACCATGAAATAAAATTTCACAAAAACATTGTTGATGGGCATATCATCCAAAAAGATAAAAATTACAAGGAGTATCCACACAGTTAGGATTGGTATGATTGTTCCTTCCACATTGGTATAAGAAAACCTATTGATTCCCTATTATATCCCCTGAAACTGGTCCTGAAGAAAACTAACCACCATTATTCTACCTTTTCTGTCTAGAAGATACATCCTGGATAACCAGAGAACTAGATGAAGATCCTCCCAAACCTGTCTTCCCAGATAGGTTTGCCTCAACCAAAGATACCTTGTCAAATACCTCCAAAAAGGTTAGAATCCACAAGAGTATTAAAATCAACCAAATATAAGGCCTCATTACCAACTCAAAACATTAGGCATTTAGTTACTCATTAGTGAAAATATCTGGATCTAGATGCACCAACTCAGAAAAATGGGATGAATACTCCATAATAGTATTCTCACCCTACTCTATGGTTAGAAACTCCAGGGTCTCTACCATCTGAAATGTATTATTGTAAAACTGCTTCTTAAATATTTTCTTGAAGGAAGACCAAGTAAGATACTCATGCAACTTACCTTACATGATGGAGTCCTGCCATCTCCCTACCTGTCACTTGGTTATATACATGGAAAACCCCACCTTAGGGTCTTTAGGAGTCTCCAAGAAGTTGAAGATTCTCTCTATCCTCTCAAGACACTCCTTGGATTATTGGTGTCCTTTTTATCATGAAAGAGGGTTGGATGCTTCTTTGAAACTTAAGATCCATGATTTACCATGTATACCAGGTTCCTAACACCCACTTGACCCAAAGTCTAAACAGTACAGATAATATCTTCTACCAAAGTAGGGTACACTGGAGGATTCACCTGCAGAACCTATATAATAGCTTCTACTCTAAGATTTGGAAGAACTCTTCTCAAATTAATTTTCTAAAAAAAAGAGAAAATAAAACCATTCATGAGAAAATTCCAGTATCATAGAACAAAATTTAGGTATAGATAATAAATCTTTAAAATATTAAGATTTTAGAACTACCATAAAAAGCCTTACTTAAAAAATAACTTGTTAATTTAAATAAACTTCCCATTTATTTCATTAAAATGACCTCATACTCCAAGTCTAAATCCTAGTAAAAAGTCCCTAACCACCCATGGAAACTTGATTTCAATAAAGGATGTTATCTAGACAAGACCATTTTCCACACCTACTATCCAAATTCTGATAGTCCTAACTCTAGTTTACCAAAGATATAGAACTAAACTAAGGTGTTGATAACACAATTCATGCTGAGAATCCCTCTGATACCAAATTTTAATGAACTAAACTGGGTAAACTAGACAAGTCATCCAACCCCGGAAAACATGTAATATAGATAAAATAGGATAACAGATATTTTTCTTGAATATAATAATAATCAATACATACAACCATAGTATGAAGTGGAAACTGATGATACACCTCAAATACATATAATTCAAAACAAAAAATTCTAAAGTAGAAAGTATATCAAAACCCCACATGACCAACATTCACCTCCATACCAACCCAAATTGAAAGTAGTAATAATAATAGAATCCAACTTATTACATGATTCTCTTACCTTTACTTGAATCCTGCAATGCCACATCTAAAAACTCCAAAAGTCACCAATAGGATGTGAGCCAAATACCATTAGGATACCAACATAGTTTCAATACAATTTCTAACATCAATAATGAAAAACTTCTATTCTTTCAAACAATAAAAATCTTACAAAGAATTTTCATAAAATAAATCTAGTTTTAAATCATTTTCCATTTAGTTTTCATGAAAGAATTTCATATTCTCAAACTATATATTTGAAGAGTAGAAGTGATAAAAATAGGAAAGCATATATGTGAATAAAGAGGTACACATATCCATGAAATAACATATCATGTGAATCTATATGATACAACCTCTTAAAAAACCTATGAGCAACAATCCAAGATAAGGAAATCATGTGATAAATAAACAATAATGACAAAGAATCACACATATTGGGCTCTAGCTTATGGGACAATATGTACCATAATATCATAATCCTAAATATGCATACATTGGACCCAATGGATATCAAATCTTTCCAGTCGATATCACAAAAGGTTACCTAATAGTGGTGAAATGCACACTATGTCTACCAGTGTCTCTTTCTCATCACACCCAAGGTCCCCAATGTGAAATTTCCCATATCATTTTTAAAATCGTGATCACATTTTCATAAAAGGATTTCAAATCCAATACAATCCACTTTATATTTTGAAAACCCATTACCAAATCAATAAAAACCATTTAAAAAACCTTTTTAAAATATTCACCATTCCAAGAAATCATCTGGACCAATTTACCACTTCTAGTAAATTGAAAACCCAATGTAATTTAACAATAATTTTATTTACTTCATCAAATTAACCCACTTTGTAGAAATACCTACTGGAAAATGGAAGAAACCTAGATTCCTTTGACAACAGTGACCAAAATCTAAGAGAAAAACCTTCAAAAGACATGACACACCTAGAAACTAAAAAGGATCGATAGAAAACACTACCCGATCACAAATATGAACACAACCATAGCTAAAACCATAGATGTAACCAAAACCAAAGAAAACCTAAAAAGATTACATGCTTGGAGAGAGTAAATCCAACCCCAATGATGATCAATCACTAAAAAAGTGATCTAGATGGAAATGAGTCAACCAAAATCACCTAGGGTGAGATCTTGGTTGAGAGAGGTAATGCTGCTGGTGGAATGAAATGAAAATCATTCATGCACCACCTTAAAAACAATAACTCACGACATTTACATAGTGTGTAATATCATTACACAGCCTGTAATCCATGAAGATTAGATACACTAAAAAATTTCACCTTTCTATTAAGAACTATAATTTTTACATTAGAGAGTGAGAACCTATTACATGGAAATTAAACCTTTCATGTCATGTATCCAGTTCATGACTTTTTCCCAGAGTTCATTTCATATTGTGTACTAAAATTACACGGCATTTACGTGTCTATAAATAACTAAAAATTGTAGGTTTAAGGGTAAAATTCCAAAAAATATCCAACATCACCATTATAGTTATCCTCCCAATTCTATTTTGATATTATAAACCCAATGAAAAGGTAAACCAAAAACAAAGGTTAAAACATACCTGACAGAAAGGTAACAGATCATTACAAGAATGATCGATATATAATCACATCATATCTTAACTCCCAAATCTATACATGTGATTTTTTATACTTTATCACACAATTTTACCAAAATCCCCATTGGTATACTCTAGATTCCCATTAGAGTCTTCTCTTACTCCAAGCTCCAACTGAGAGACTGCTTATGTTCCTAGATCTAGCTGAGAGACTTGTCCTACTTCCATCTCAATCTGAATGACTTCTCTACTTACATATCCCACTAAAATATTTTCTCAACTCCCATATTGAACCAAGAAAATTCTATATTTCTTTAAGTATTGACCCATTGTATGATGATCCTTATATATTCCTCCATAATTTTTTTTAATCACACTTTCTCGTGTACAATTAAAGTACCTTAAACAACCACTGATTAGTTTTTAGTTCCTTCTTAATAATTATGATCACCTATATTTTATTAGATGGTTCTGTGCAACACTTCTCAGACAATTATTACTTCTTATGTTGAATTACCAACCTCACTTATATATGTGCAATTAATGCACACAATTTCTCAATGATACTTCATCCCTAAATTGCATGAGATTCTCAACCAAAACTCTACCACTCAAAAATTATTCTTTGTTATTATTTTATGAATTAAATTTCATGTTTTTTTGTTTATATACTTAATTTATTCACATGTGATTTCATGGAATACCTCTTTTCAAAAACCACTGTCTTTCTTTGATAATCTCGAATGGATGTAAGAGTAAATGTTCTTCTATGTGAAGGAAAATTACACAACTTCTTCACAAATATATATCCTTTTTTTTTGAAATATTGACATGTACTGGATTCAATGATTCATGAATTATATCTTCCTTATTGAATTAAATGGGTCTCTATATTCATGTGGAGGTTTCATATAAGTCATTGACATTCATTGATCAAGAAGTGAGGTTATGATTTATGGTATCATGCAGTCATGGATTGATTGGTAGAAAAAGTTATTCATGATGCTATATGAATGTGTTAAACATAGGTTAAATTATCATGGGGTCTCCTTTTCTATTTCATTTAAGTGTATCATGAGATGGATTCTTCTTCACACAAGAAAATTTTTCTGTGGGTTACATCTTTATGAACTATAAGGTTTCGTGGTGCTCTATTTCCTTTAAAAAATGAGATACCTTCTCAAATGATTGGTATCCACTCTCTTGGACCTGACTATGTTTACATAGGCAAGTCCCACCATCTAATATCTAAAAATTATGTTTCAACAAGGTTAGTTAAAAGAATTCCATGTTACTAATATTTCAAATCTAAAAATATCTTTACATTCATATTTTCAAATGTGGGTTTCCATCTCAAATATACACTGAGAATAATGGAATCTTCATTATGGATCCTACCATGTGAAAATAATTATAATCACTTAATTCTTTAAATCCCATACCCATCCATGCTTATCGGTGGCTCAATATGTCTCCTAAAACTCCATTTACATTCACCAATGGAATGTTCCTTAAACTCTTGATTTCATGAGAAGAATAGCATGCATGCATAAAGATTCATCACCTTATAATCTTGCAATATCAGCCTTAGAAAAATCATGGAAACTGTGGTCTTGATTATTATAAGTTTGACCATTTTCTCTGGTGAATAGATACCTTTGGGGATCATTGGATATAGAAGACGTTTGATTGGAAGATCTACATTGATCGAATCATATGGTGTTGATATGTTCATATATTTTAATAAGGAGGAATGATTTCATGTACTTTGGTATCCCCAAATTAAATTTACAAATGGATTCATGCTTATATGTATTTTAATTCATTCCCACTTAACCATCGAGATGACATTGTGGTTTTCACCTAGAAATAATGTACACACCAAGCCACCATGGCACCATATCTCCCCACATGGTGGCTCTAGCACCCCCTGCACACTCTTATGTGAACTTGTTGAGTTCTATAAATTCACATTCACTTCCCTAATAACATTTGGGATATCCAGGATGACTCTTATGTGATTTTTATCCTTGCTGACACAAGTTCAGGGTTGAGTTGTCTTGTCTAGATTTTATGGTATTATAATTTTTTTCACTTAGAAAAATACCAAACCTTGTTCTCCTAAAATTTTCTCCATGAAAAAAATATATATTTTTGAGAGGTCATCCTCATGAAATGGTGGAGTTTTTCATGTCCATCTACAATTATTATTCTTCAACTTCTTCCTTTATTTATGTAAAAAATTTGTCATACCATGTTGGAATATGTCTTTGAACTTAAAACTGGTTCAATAATCATAAAAATTCATAAGGATAATTGATTGAACATGACATCAAATGCCTTAAAGTGAGTCCATAACTACTCTCCAAGCATCACCACTTCCCACAATCTACTCACCAAACACATATTGACACATAATTTAAAAAAATAAAACATTGGGCCCAATAATCCCACATTTGTTTTTTTGTTAATATCTCTTCACATTTTAAAATTCAACATGTGTGGTCAAATCATTTCTAACTATTATAGAAATTAAATTCAAAGGATAAGTACAGAAATTCTCATATCATCTCCTTTTGTTTTAAAAAAATGTTATTCTCCATTAAAATATTGTTTCTAGAATACTTCTAAGAGAGGGTTATATCACATGGTTATCTTAACAAAGAGCCTTTAGTTAATTAACTCTAAGTTTATGTGGGCTAACCCAGTGTCAATAAAATAGAAAAAAAAATCCAGGTTTTCCACACTGTCTATAAACTACCATTATTGCGAAATAATGTTCAGAATTATAAATTCTCATTTAAGAGGTTTCTAATAATAATATTTTTCAATGAAATAAAAAATCGTATACACTCTTCAATAAAAACATCATAAAGTTCAGGTGAAGAGAAATAACTCCCCTTTTGTCTCATATTTTCATCAACTAAGCACTCTTCCTTAACTATTGAATATAATTAAGAATGTGGGATGAAAGTTTGATTGGTATACCTCAACCATCTTGTTTGAAATATTTTTATAATTTCTAGATTCACTATAATTTAGAAGAATCAATGAATTAAAATCTATTCATGATGTCTATAATTGATAGCCTCAATCATATCATTTAATTCCTAAAAATTCTAGATTAAAATGTATAAAATAATAGTAGTACGAGAAATTAGGGCTAGAGCCTTGGTTTAAAACCACGACTATAGGTCCTAAAATTGTGGTTGTAGGTAATGACTATGGTTTGAGGAATTGTGTCTAAGTTTCGTTTGAAATAGGCCTGGACCTATAGCCACGATTTGGAACCGTGTCTATAGGTATTCATTCATGGTTCAAACCATGGTAATATTACTATATCCATAATTTAAAATCATGGTTATACCTTAGAAAGGACACACTATATTTCCATGGTTTCTAACTGTGGCATTATACCTATTCCCATATTTAAAAACTATGGCAATAGACCTATAGACATGGTTAGAAACCATGGCTATAGGGTTTGAAAATACATAAAAAAATAGCCCATGTCATCTTCCCTACCCCCCCCCCCCCCCCCCCGCCCCAATCCCTCCTACACATCCCCCTCCCCACCCCCACAGCCCCCCCCCCACACAACCCCCCTCTCCCCTACAAATCCCCCCCTTCACACCCCCACTCCCCTTGGGGTATCCCCCCCCATGCGGATATCCCCCCCTAGACACCCCACCCCCACCACTCCACCTGCAGCGCCCCTCCCTCCCCCTAAACAACCCCCTCCCTCCCCCTACATCCCCCTCTCTTTCCCTGGATATCCCCCCTCCCTTTTCCTGGATAGCCCCCTCCATTTCCCTGGAAATCCCCCCACCACAACCACTCCCCCCTATAGCCCCCTCCCCCTAGAAAACCCCCCTACCACTCCACCTTCATCCCCCTCCCTCCCCCTGGACACCCCCCCACACAAACACCACTCCCCTGGCAGCCCCCCTACATTTCCCTAGATACCCCCCCCCCCCCACTCCCCCTACAGCCCCCCTTCCCCCCTACAAATCCACCCTAAGACAACCCCCACTCATTACCGAGATAGACCCCGCACCCCCACTCCCTAGAGTGACCCCCCTATTTCCTAGACAACCCCCCCCCCCCCACACACACACACACCCTACACCCCACCCTCCTTCCTAGAGAGACCCCCCCCCCCAGACAGACCCCCACCTTACACCCCCCAACTTTCCCTACACAACATTCAATTGAATTATGAAAACCAAAAACATGCTAATATGGCTATTATAAAAATATTTCTAGTCAAATGAACTACACTAACTAAAAACATGCTAATATGAATATAAATAAATCAAACATCATCAATCCAAATTGAGTAGATTGGAACCAAACCAAATGGTTTTGAAAAAGATTAAACAGAACCAAACTGAAAATAATGTAACCAAACTGACTCAAATCAATCAAAACTAACATCAATAAAGTGTAATTAAGCTTGAAAAAAAATTAAAATAATGAAACATATCTGATTAAATCTAAAACTAATTTAATTAAATTTAATATCCCCAAATCAAACAAAATGAACCTGTTAAAATTGACATAAACCAAAAAAATGGAAAAAAAATAAAAAAATAACTAAAAAAATATAACCTGACCCAAACTAAACCAAGGATCTAGGTCTTGTGATGAACTTTTAGAATGACTCATGCATGCAGGTTGAGAGTATATCTCAATCATGTGGTGCTTTACTATCCTCACTGTTGCATCTTCACTGTCCTCATGCCCGCAGGTTGAGGACTCATGATTGCGCTATCCAGTCATGTGATGCTTCATTGCTAATGGATTCAATGATGTAGAGGCTGTCTAAGAGGATATCCAATAGAAATCATCTAGATCCATCATTGATACAAATTAATTTTAATAATTTGTCCAACACAAAACTATACCATGACTTCTCTTCATCAAAAACATAAAATAAATAAAAACAAAGAATAAAATAATGACACTAAAAGGAAAACTTCAATCATGGGGTATGGACAGCATGTCATGTAGATGAGGATAGGTTTTTTAGTATTGATTCATATAGAAAATATATATATGTTATCTAGTATAAAATTATACAACTAGGACCAATACATGATTGTATTTGAACAAATCTAATACATAGAGAAGAGAAATATAAGGCTGCATTTCAAAGAGTTTTCATCAAGGGAATCTATATGGAAGAGGGGAAACACAAACACACTAATGGAACAGACCCCCTCCCCACCCTACACACACCACCCTCCCTAGACAGACCCCCACCCTACACACTCCCCCTACACATGCTACTAAATATTTTAGAAGCAGAGAAGAGAGTTGAGGAGAACCAAAAAAACCTATTGTAGACTCTTGATATCAGAGCATGATAGAAAAATCAATGATGCATGAATAATTCATACCTTTTATACTAAATATGAAGAAAAGATAATCATATATTTTTCAATAATTGTTATATTTAGGATGATGTTATGAGAAATATATCATATTCCATTATGCTATATAAACATAATGATCTTATAGAAACCCACTTTGATTGCTACAAGTCGGGAAAAATATTGACAATAATTTAGATCTTTCATACTAAAAAGAATAAAGAGATGAGAATCGTACCTTTTTAAATGATTTTTATATTCAGGATGACGTTCTGAGAACTCTATCCTCTTTCATTTTAAAAACATGAAGACCATAGGTTGCAATTGTAATCAATGTGTTCAAAGGAGTGATAAATGATTTTCTAATTCAATTATGTATGTTTAAAATTAAAATCAAGAATGAAGCCCATAATAGTGAAAGAATAAAACAATTATAGTTTGAGAATATATCAAATGTATAAATATAAAATCACTATACCCAAGATGTTTTCCAAAAGATTTTATGATAAATTCTACGATGATAAGAACTTTAATTTTGAAAATGTATATGTATTATAGTGTATCTATAAAAATAAGAATCACCATAAGAACTATAATTTTGAAAATGTATATGTCTCCCATGAAACCCCCTCAGTCCTCTTTACTAGGACTACGATATCCCTCTAGTGTTGAGATGGTCCATAATGTATAAATTTGTAAATCTTCTCTCTTTTCTATTATTTAAAATCAATCAGATAAAAGATTCCATTTATCCCTTACATCCATTATTAATCTCTAAGAGACATAAAATATCTTCTAAAAACAACACAATACTAATTTGAAAATCTAAAAATATATCCATAATCATTATTAATTCCTAAGCTGGTCTCCCTTCCATATTTTGAGTCTGTTTATGAAGAATCTTAGTGATATTTTTCTCTACTTCAGTCAAATACTCATCCATTAGAGAAACATGATCAGATTCTCATTCCATGTTTCCCTCACCTATACACTTAGTATTAATATCCTTCTCATGAGTCTAATCAACTAGTTTTATAGGTGCCATAATTTCAAAAAAAATAACATAGAATATATAATTAAATATTTAAATTTTAAAAAAATAGAAGAAAATATCAGAAATCACTCCCTTCAGATAATCATAACATAATATGTAAAATCTAACTAATCACATTACATCATAACATTAAATTCAAAAAAAATCTGATAACTATTTTATCTTAAACCAATCATGTTTACTTTCAGAGTGTTTGGATCATGTTTGTTAACAATTTAACTTGAAAATAGTTTAGAAAGGGTAAATCATGATACATTTATGGAGAGATATTTTCTAGAAGTGTTTGGACTTGGTTTTTTGATGAATTTGAAAGTTTGGAGTTGATAGAGAGGTTTTCTAAGAAAAAAAAATAGAGTAAAAGAATATTTCATATCAAAGGAATAAAATTTTCAAATGAAATATTTTTCAAATTAAATTCTTTCAAAAAGGAAAACATTTCATGAAGAAAAATATTTTCAAAAGGGAAAATATTTTTTGGAGGAAAATATTTTCATGAAGGAAAATATTTTATGAAAGGATGAACCTTATATAGAAACCATAATAGAAATTAATTTGTGAAATGAAGGTGTAATAATCATGTGGGATGGAAAGGAAAACATTTTTAAAAGATATGTGGAAGTTTTAATGGGTTTAGAATGGAAAATCTTGTCAAAATAATGGAAACAAATATCATTTTTATGAAAATTGGTTTTAGATAAAAGGGAAATATTTAATCTTATATGAATCATGTTTTCTAAGTTCCATTATATATAAATATTCCCCCAATAACTTCACTAAGAAAAAATGATGCATCAGAGGAACATTAGGGTGAATATGTAATTTCATTTTCAAAAAAGTGGATTTCAGAATAATATAATTACTCATTTGTTATTTTCCAAAAAATGGAATTAACTTCATGAGAAGTGATTAAGGGTAATGACCATTACAAACTTTTAGGTATACCATGCAATAATATTTTCAAATTATACTATCCAACCAATGTCATATGGTTGTATCATTTGATGGAATCATTCTTCCTATAAGTAGGAATGAATTTCAGCTTCTAAACTTTTGGGAATTTTAGACCTTGTTCACTGCCAATCCACCATCACCTTCCAAACCATTCGACACTATATTCCCAAAGTTTCTCCATCTTATTGAATAATTTATTTTTTCATAAAATGGTTTTCACAGCCAAGCCTTACAATCTCCCAACTGAGAATCATTTTCTAAGCTTCCCCACCAAATCATGTATAATGTTACATGGACTTCCTTCCACTCTTTAATATTTCATTATAGCTAATATTGTGCCCCAATAGGCCTTTATATTATCCTAACCCAATCTAGGCATAAAATTTCTTCAACACATACTGGATTATGACCTTTGTTAACATGTCAACTAAACATTGAGTCTCTCCTATATTCCATAGATCCAATAGTTTTTCCTCAAACAACTTATGAATTTTGTGATAATTTAGATGAATATGATTTTTCCTAGGATGAAAATTTGTATTTTTTACTAAATAAATCCCACTTTGTGAATCAAGGAATAGAATTTAATCATCTTTCCTCCTTTTGAGAACACCCCCCCCCCCTCACAACTAGATGAGATCCTTCCCAACATCTATCAATATGGAATAATCTAATTTTATTTTTGAGATTGAAACTACTGATTAATGTTTTTATACCCATATAATTATCATTTCTATAAAATTAAACACATATCTGGTAATTATTTTCTAGTTTTCTTTATCCATATCATTTTCAAAGTCTGGAAACCCTTATAATGACTCATCTATTAGGAAGTAAACCATCATTATTTCAGAACCTTTTAATTATTGGATAATCAAATTCACATCCTCTCAATGTTCTCTTCCATGATTAAACAAGTACTTACTGACAACTCTCATTTCTTTCATAATTTTAGGATGAGTAAACACCATGGTGTACATCATTCTTATGATTGTTGATTTAATGGAATATTTTTCATTTGATTTACCTCATCTCTCAATTTTTGTTAATTCTCCTTTCATATATTGATGTTTCTAACCAGGGGTCTGGTTATTGATTTTCTACTCTCCTATGTTGAAGTGATCCACCTCTTACTGGACATAATACAACTAGCTCTAGGATAAAGTACCATCACATAATTCTCTCACAATCCTCATACCCAAAATCCTTTTCACTATAACAAGATCCTTTATCTAGAAGCTCCTGGAAAATTTATCCATCATTTAATTAAATTATTTATTTACTAAAATTATACTCAACGTTTCATCAATATATTGAATTGGGATGATGAAACTCCCTTCATAAAACAAATTTGGATAATAGAAATGGTTATCACTTCTTTTTATGAAATTCCACATAATCATGTAGTATTTAAACTTATTATTACAATTCCTTAGAACCTACTTTAACCCATAAAGGCTTCAGTCGAGCATGTACATAAGGTATTAGATTTTATTATCCTTGATTCCAAAAACACTCTCTATGTATATATCCTCATCTAAGTCCCTATAGAGGAATATTTTCTTCACATATAACTACTCCAAATGTAAATTAGGTTGGGAGATGGTCATCAATACCTTATGAATAGTCATATGTGTAACTACTGGTGAAAAGAACTCTAAGGAATCCATGCCTTTTGATTTTTTGTGACCCCTTTACAACTAGAATTGGAATGTACCTCCAACTGTCATACAATTATTATTTCAACTAATACACCCATTTTTTAATGAATTTTTCCAAAGTTGACCACTCTTTCATTCTATTATTTAGGACACATGGAGGGAATAAATCTCATCCCTCATGGTCAGCTTCCCCAAAATCAAGTGTTTTAAACGTATATAATTTTTGGTAACTCAAACTCCCTATCATCCATTAAAATAAAGTAGTTCATATCACAAACATACATATACACTTGGAAACTCTATTTGGTGGATCTTATAATTTTTCCATATTTTCATCTTCCTTCCAGTATTGAAACTTACAATGTTTATATTATAGATCCCTTTCTCAATATTCAATAGTCATTGAGTTTTCTGGTACTTTTGGCCCTAGAAACATTATCAAAACATGGAAACCTTTAGGAAAATCCTCTATAAAGTTTAGTGTTTTTGGTACTATAATGCTTCCATGACTCTCTATAACATATAAAATTTCTATACATCTATTCATTTTAAATACAGTATTTGATTATACTTCTATATCATACAAAACACCATATAATGTCTAATCCTTTAATATGATCTCTTTATTTATGATCATATTTTTACTTGTTACCACCATATAAAGGGGTTTGTCCCATAGTTGAAAACCAATCTCTTCATCTCCATATCCCGCCAAGTAACACACTCATGACTTAGAATCAAGATTTTCCCATTTTATGGCATCAGCATGGATATAGGTGGGAAAAAAAATACTTAGAGATGTTTTAATTGAACCATTATTTTGGAATATTAGGATTTTGGTAATTCCTACCCTAATAGAAAATAAGGACTCTAGTTTATTGTGTATGTTTTGCAATTACCAATTTATCCCAAAATTACCATGGGGAATCCGAGGTAAATTCTCAAAATCCATTATTTTTTAACCAATGGCTAGTTAATCCTTTCTGATACTTCATTATGTTCCTTAGTTTATAGTACAGTCTTTTTAAACTATATTTCATTCCACAAATATATAATTTTAAATTATAAGATTATATACTCCCCACCAATATCATACCTCGTGCTCTTAATCTTTCAACCAATCCCATTTCCCATCATGGATCTCCATCCGAATAAAATTCTGAATATCTCAAACTTGTTCTTGAGAAAGAACACCCACAATATAAGTGTTATATCATCAATGAATGTTACATATAATGTACAATTTAATTATTGTGTTTTTTACATCACTTTATATATTAAACTATGTATTTTCATGTTTAAATTTTCCCTTATGAGCAAATAATATCCTTTCAAGTGATAGTTAAGTGGGATGGATCTTGGGCTAGAAACTATAGTGTGCAGCCCAAGATCCATCCCACTTTCCTATTATAATTTAAACAGAAAAACAAAAATAAAACATAAAATTAATTAATTTAAAAATTTATAAAAAAATGGTAATTTCACAACATTATTAGTAATAAACAAACATTATAAAAAATATGAGTGTTATAAATATTTCAATTGAAATTTCAATGTCTCAAAAACCCACATTAGTTTACTCAATAGAAAAACCAATGGATCCATCATGCATTGAGAAACATCCAAGATTGGGTATGACCAACTTACTAGTGGACCGAATACCCCCCCACACCTTACCTTCTAATTACCAAAAAACCACCCACACTAAATTTGTAGATTTTTAACATATCGAGGTATGATTACTATTAATATCCCCATACCAAAGTGGGAGTTTTTAAATCTAATAAATAATAGATCATCTAAATCAAGTAAACAACATTACTGAATAATCATGAAGCATAACATACCAACCAAAAACTAAAGGGAGTATTTACCTAGTGTCTACGAATGGGGTTATTGAAAAATCACATGAGTGTATTGTGAGGGTAGGATTGGGTTCGGGTGAGAAATCAGGGAGGTGGGTGGCCATGTTAGAGGAAAAGGTTCTCGTAGTGGTGGGGTAGCCGCATCGGAGGAGGACCGCTGAAGGTGGTGTGGTTGTGTCAGAGTGGCATCGAGTAGTAGTGAACTACATCTGAGGAGGAACATGGTGAGGTGTGGGGGTGTCATAGTTGTGTCATCAGGGATATGGGGAGGTCATGTCTATGGGGATGTAGGCTGGTAGCACCGGAGAAGTGTCAGTAAGGAGGCATCAAAGCCATGTCGGCAGGGAGGTGGGCTGGTGGCACCAGAGTAGTGTCTGTAGGGAGGCGTTAGATCCATGTTGGAGATAAGTCAGTAGGGACGTGTGCTGGATGCATCGAAGCTGAAGGGGGAGGAGGAATCGTGAGTGGCAGAAGTGGGGGAGAAGGAATGATAAGTGAGGAGGAGTATTCTCTTGGGGAGAGGGTCGAGGGTGGGAGGGGAAAGTCAAGCACGAGGGTGGGGAGGCCGCCATAAAACATTGTTGGCCAGGAAGTTTAGCAGCAACGTCGGGTAGAAGTGAACAGAGAGAAAGTCTAGGTCGAGGGTTTGAGGAGTCAATAGAGCAGGGGAGGAGTGGAGGAGAGCATCACAGAAAGTATGTAGGAGGTGCCTGATAGGTGGTCAAAAAAATAAAACATATCCATGTACTTTTTTAATTATGGCTATAAATCATGATTTAGTCACAATTTTAATATAAATGTTTCTATAAACCATTATATAGCCATAAAATTTTAAAATTGTGTCTATAGGTCCATGGCTATAGCCCTATTTTCTAGTAGTATAGGAAGTAAAGAGGGACCTACTTTTCTTTAGAAGTAACATTTAAGTTGAGATCTACCTCTCAACCCGGTCCATTATTTTCTCCCCATCTCAGTCAAATTCTCATTTACTATGTGTGGTATACCTTTTTCCACCATATTTTTAGTAGAAACTTTATTTCTTTTATATTTTAGAAGTTCTTTTGATTACTCTAATTTATTAAAAAAAATAGTTTATTTGGAAAAAGAAATATGCATTATCTCTTGAAATTTTCTTTCTTCTCTAAATCTTCACATGACATACCATTATTTATTGATTGAATAAAATTACCTTTCACAACCTAGGGAATATCTCTTAGAATTACTTTCATGAATTTCTCAATTGTGTGACCCTTTTACTAAAATATTTCATAAACTTCTTCTATGTATTCATATATTTCTTGAATTGGCATTTTGGATGGATTTCTAGCCACACCATTCATTCTATGAGAACTGGTTCTCATATATTCAACTGGAATTCCCCTTTATTCATGTCTGTTTCTTGGAAATGACATGTTATACCAGTAATAGTAGGAATTTTTACAATACCTTTCATAGAACCAGAAAAAACACTAAACTTGGATCTTCATATTTGATCTATATTATATCCCATCACTTTTTGTTGTTGATCTTATTCAACTTAAACCTTTTTCATAAGGGGTATTCATTTTCTTTAAATATTTCTTTCCACATTTTATTTTGGATTGGATCTATCAATTTCCTTCTATTTTATCCCTTATCTATATTTTCTCCCCCTTTCTTGTGCCTTTTTATGATTTTCATGAATTGACATGTTATGCCAACATTCTAGAGCCTAGTTCCTAAAATTACAACAGCAACATCAATAGCCTATGAATTTCATTATCTTTTGTTGTGGTGTAGTCTATGCATATTTCAATGATTGTGAAGATTTTTATTTTTTAGTAGAACCACCACTCTTTTGGACACTTCTTAGGGAACCATCGTTCATACTTATTTTCTCATCCACCCTTAATATGGTCAATTTTTTGGTATTTTTCACCATCCATAATTTTCTAGAGTTTGGTGTAAACCCTATACCATCACTTGAAGCAACATTAATACATAATATGGCTTTTGGGTAATGGGATATCTTCTTCATGGAGGATATTTCCATTTGATTAGAAAATGATCTCCTTATCTCCTTGAATTCATGATCCTCAATTCAAAATTGTGAAAAAATATCTTTTTTTCTAGGAATTTGGGATGTTCCATCTCATAATGAATCCTAATTCTTAAATTTCACCAATAGATTTAATTATTTTAGGTTTAGAGAGTTATTTTATTCCTTAGTAAATCTCATAATATCTTCCAAATCCTCTTTAAGTTTATTTATTTTTAATTCATTCATCTTTCTTGATTATTGTACAGAATTGTCAAGATCCATAAACTTGTCTCCTTTATCCACAAATTGAGTATATTTTACAACTATAGAAACTTTGTTAAATTTTCAACTTCATGTAGAGCTTCTATGAAAACTATGTCAGAAAAAACTTTCTCATAGGCATGTATTTTTAATTATTCTTTGGTATCAATGATGGATTTCCCCTTACTTATACCAATTCAATGATACTGATGTAATTTATAAAATTCTTAATTAGTTCATATTGTAGTTCTTAAAATTATTCTTCTAGTTTCCCTTTATTAGAAAGGTGTCCCTTGAATCCTCTAGAAATAAAATTTATAAATTATTTGGAATCTTTATTCAAATGTTATTTGAATTCAGAAAGAAGTTCATCGATTGATCCATCATCATCACAACTTGAGTAGAATTTATCAAAATAATCATAATCAAAATAATTATTACAATATATAAAACTTTTATTAACTTCAGTTGGTGGTGTATCTTCATTTTATATATAAGTCTTCTTCAGTTTCCTTGCATGTATATTTTCCCTATTATTTTGATTCTTGGTAGAAATATTTGGATTATTATCCTCTGGAGTAACTACCTTTTATCCATTTGAGGTAGATCACTTATTTTCTGAAATATACACTTCATAAGAACTTGTTTGGATCTTTAGAGGGAACCCTTCCTCTGATACCACTTATAGAGCCCTAGGCCAGGTTGACCACAGAAAGGGGGGGGTGAAACAGTGGTTTAATTTTATGAATTCTTTTTTTAATTATACCACATTAACTTGTTAAGGTTCTCAATCCACGTAATGATATCTAAAGACCTCACCTCATATGAAAAAAAAAATAAGAGATAGAATAACATATGTTATTTTCAAGGTTCAACTGAAAGGCCTACTCTTTGCTAGGTTGGTTATGCCCCAACATGGATTCTCTAATATAATATTTTTATCAATTATATTGATCCATATATAATCACATTGTATCTTAACTCTTGAATCCACAAAAGAGGTTATTTATACTATATCATGTAGTGTTACTAGAATCTACACTAGCCTTCTCCAGATTCCCACTAGATTCTTCTCCTACTTCTAGATAAAACTAAGAGGCTTAATCTATTCCAAGCTCTAACCAAGATAATTTTCTTAATTTCAACTCCAAATGAATGGCTTCTCTACTTCTAGCACCTACTGAATGACTTCCTCTGCTACTGAGTCCAATCAAAAGACTTCTAAATTTTTTCAAGTCTTGGTCCACTACAAGATGATCCTTAGACCATTCTCCATGATATTAACAACTAACACTTTCTTGTATACACATAATGTGCCTTAAAAACATTGATTAGTTAATTATTTCTTTCTTAATAATTCCAATCACCTGTATTTGATCAGTTACCTTAGTGAAACACTACTCGGGAAATTATTCAATTTTATGTTAAAGTCCCGACATCACTAAGATGTGTTAAATTAATGCACACAATTTTTAAATAAAACTTGATGCATGAATTTCATAGGATTATCAACCAAAATATTATCACACAAAATTATTATTTCTTATTATTTTATATGATAAATTTTAGGTTATATTTAGTTTATATCCACAAGTGATTCACATGTGAATGCTTGGACTACCTCTTTACACAAACTATTATCTTCCTTTTCACAAACCTAAATTAATATGAGAGTAACTATTCTTCTTCATGAAAGTAAATCACACAAGTTATTCATAGAATATCTCTATATTCCCAAAAAGTAATATATATTGCATGAACTGATTCATGCATTTTCTCTTCCTTACTACACATACGAGTTCTCCTTATTTGCATAAAGGTATCACGCAATTTTGGAACATTCTCTGTGCAAGAACTGAGTATACATTTAATGGTATCATGAAATCACAAATTTCTTCTTGGAAAGAGTTACTTGTGAAGTTATTTTAGTGTGTAAAAAACAAGTAGAATTAAAAAAAAATATTTACTCTTCTACTTCTCATAAGATTATCATGGGATGGTTTTTTATTCATGTAATTAAATTGTTATACAGGATTCCTCATCACGAGCTAGAAGGTTTATTGATTCTATATTTTCTTTGGTAAATGATATCTTTTCTCAAATGATTGGAAACTTATATCTTGGAATTACCACTATTTATATCGGTGATTTCCAATGCTTCATATCTAATAATTATTTTTCAATAATGTTCCTGTAAATAATCCAATGTCAATCATATTTCAAATCTCCAAATATCTTGACATCCATATTTTCAAATGAAATTTTCCATCTAAAATATATGCCAAGAATAATGGAATATTTATGATGGATCATCTCATGTGTATGTGATGAATACAACAAGATTCTTTGAATTGCATACCAATCCATGTTTATCAGCTACTCAAACTACCACCTCCAACTCTATTTGAATTCAGTAGTGGAAATTACTCAAACTTATGAATGCAAACATGCATGAAGATTTTTTTCCTAATAATCTAGAAATATAAACCTTATAATGATCATGGAAAACCTGGGCTTGATTATCATAGTTTCAACCATGTTCTTTAGTGAACCAAAACCTTTTGGTGTCACTGGATATAGAAAATGATGTCGGTTTGATTGAACGTTCAATATTGATCGTATCAGACAGTGGTGATATGTATGTATTTTTTAATACATAGGAAAAATTATGCATTCTTTTTCCATACCACATAAAATTTATGAATGTATTCATGCTTAAATATATTATAATACATAACCACTTTATTATCATGTTGACACCGAGGTGGACACATGTATACACTATACACAACATGCAACCACGCCATCATTCTACCCCGTATGATAGCTCTGAAACCTCAATTTCTACTCATATGTATTCTTTTTGGGAACTATACATGCCCATTCACACCCCTTACACTATTTGGGATGGCCAGGATTACTCCCATGTGTGGTTGAGCCTTACTCCCACAAGTACACGATTGAGTTTTCTTGGCTAGCTTGTATAGTGGTCCATTTTTTCACCTAGAAAAATACCAAACCATATTATCCTAAAATATTATTCATGAAAAATATATATTTGTCATGGATTATACTAATGTAATTATGGATTTATGCATGTACATATATATTACTCTTTATTAATATTCTTCCTTCATTGATTTAAACATTGTTTCATATCATGTTGGCACATTTCTTTGAACTTGAGACTGGTTCTAAAATAATCACAATTAAAAAGGATAATTGATCTATAATGACATACGATGCCATAAATTGATTCCATAAAAATTATCCAAGAATAACCACTCATCACCATAACTTCACCAAACACATTTTAACATATCATTGAAAAAATGAAACACTAGGCCCAATAATATACAGGTCTGAGAAGGTTGTTTAGAATATGAAGATGAAGTTTATTAGTGGTGGTTGGATATAGAATTTAAGTGATCCTTGGGGTTTTCTAGGTGACCATATTAGTTTATTTTTCTTATTTTTCTTATTTTGAATAATTTCATCTTAGTGGGAGATCTATTTTGATGTATGAGATGTATAACATGCATGATTCATTTCATTTAAACATTATTGTATATTTATTTTATGATGATTTTATTTTAATTTTGGGTTCTTCCTAGTGTAATATGAATTTTGTAATACTACATGTGTCCTAGTATCGAATCCTGGAAGTAACCCATTAATGGGGTAGAGGGATTTTTTTCCCACAGTAGAATTCTCATGGGCTTTACCCAGTGTGCGCTGGTTGGGAAACCATTTTACTCAGTCCATCAATGAGTATTAGAGTTGTAGAGACCCGAAGCTTAACGTACATGGACATTACATTACATTTGCGGAATACATAGTACATAACAAAAACACACACACACAAGGATCGTAATAGTTTAGTGTCTTTGGAAACTCGGATCGTAATCTTCTAATCGTGGTGAAAGATCTTCAAAATCTCCCATAAAGATCTTCCTTTTTTTACCTAAAACATTTCTTTATATCCTGGGGAAAAGAAAACATAAAAGGGTGAGCTCAAATGCTCAGTAAGGGTAAACAAAAGAAATATCAATCACATCATATGCATAAACACATAACTTTTGGAAATCTTAACCTGCAAAAGAGATCATAATTTCATAACATGGGGTAAATCATGGTAGTGAAATGTAATCACAATAATCATAACATAAAACATGAAACTTTGTGTCATTCACACATAATCATAGAGAATAATTTCTTGTTAGTCAAGACTCATTGCCAAGACTATCTTAGTGGAAAAAGTCCCTTTCTGAATCGAGTAACCCTCATTTCAGTCATGTTTCACTGAACCGGTATAACCTACCGTTCCAGCCCTGTCTATCTCATGAGATATAAAATCTTTACCCAATGCATTGGAGGGAGATATAGGTCCCACCCATCTTATAATGAATCCTTTCTTATGTGTTCCACATAATCATAAAACATACATCATCGCATAACACATGTAACAAAAATGGGATTCTTGAAACATCATGACATCATAAATAAATTCATGTAAGATAAAGGAATTCATAAAAATAATTCCATCACAACATGAACAAATCAATTTAATAATAGGGATAAAAACAGAACCCTTTATTATCTTAGATGGAAAATAATTTTGATAAAACACTTGAACTCCATTCTTGAGGAAAATATCCTTTCTTCTTCAAAAACATTTTTCCTTTCATAACATGTCATACAACTTTAAAATAAAAGAAGTTGATTAAAAATAAACTTGAAAACTTTTAAAGGAAGCTTCTTGGAAACAATGTTTTAAAAATCCATTCATGCCGTATAAGTTAAAAAAAACATTCTTCGTACTTTTGTCGGAAAAGTCAAAAAGTACCTCGTATGACAAAAGATTCCTTTCATAGATATTACTAAAAACTCACCGAAGGGTAAAAATGGATTTAAACAATTGTATGTGGATGGAAATAATATTACATATTGATGAAACATGGATGTGGATGATAAAATACACCCCAGTAAATACTTATGAATAAACAATCTCGGATAAAAATGAGATTGTGATATTTCCCTTACCTTAGGTCCGATTTGCTTCGTAAGTGTCCGAACCTCCTGTATAATGATTTAAATCATGTTATTGACTTATTCCAGAATCATATTCATTGTTATTATATCATATATGGTCCACTTATGACTTTATATTACCCGTTCTTTTGTAAATTCATGTTAAAGTAGCGTTTTGGGTAAAATCGTCTCATTTGTCGTTTGTGTTTTTAACTTTTAATTATTCATATGATTACTTAGATCATGATTAATTAATTCCAGAATATAAAACATGATTTATATATATATATTCAGAATATACATATATAATAAATCAGTAAATGGAAAGAAATACACCGTTCATGGAGACGGTAGTCCGTACGTACGCATGAACGCTGTTTTCGTTTCCTTATTGAATTGAATGGAATTAAGTAGATGACATACATATAAATATAAATAATTACAGTATTATTAGGTAATATATTTCATTAGTACTTATTATATATAATTTATAATCATTCATTAAGGGTTAATCATTGAGAATGAATCTCATCGCGTCGTGGAGACGGTAGTCCGTACGTACGCACGAGCGATGATATCATTTCCATAAATATTGAATTGAATTGGAGTGGATTATACAATATATCAGAATCAATATGATGTTGTAATAACTATGTATAGTTATTCTTTACACCATTATACCCATCCATGTAAGGTGGTGGTGGAAAATAGATTACACCACGGCGTGGAGACGGTATTCCGTACGTACGCACGCGCGGTGATTTCCTTTTTCCGCAGGATGGATAGAAGGTTAATTAGAGTTGTTTCATATTTATAATAACATATCAGTATGTAATTAATACTAATGTTATTACTTTATCATGAAACAACTAAAGAAGAAGATGTTGAAGAAGAAAGAAATTGAAAAGATCGGTAATGGTTATTACCTCTTCTTTGAAACGCCTCTTTGAATCCTTCACTTAGGGAACTAATATTGGTCTTTGAAGAAGACCAGGACCTCTAGGATTATTCTAGGGAAGTGGAGAAGGGATTTTGGCAGAGTTTGGCCGAGCTTGAGTGCTCAAATTGGTGTGAGGAGGAAGGGGGAGGAGGTGCCCTTTTATAAGGGAGGAGAGGGGCACCTTAGGAATATCTCAAAATATTATTTTATATTAAAGTCAAAATCGGTTTATAATGGTTCCAAAGGGTCTTATTTCGAAGCTAAAGTGGGGATGGGTCGAAATCCTATCAACCAATAGGATTTAGACAAGTTTAGGGTATTATTTTATAATTATCAATTAGATTTAACTCTAAGTTAAATAATTTAACTTTTACCGTGTCTTTTTGTTTTCTTTCACTATATGGTTAATACACTTACTATAACATGCCAAACGAACCCCAAATTGTTTATTATTAATATATATATCCTCATCTAAGTCATTTGGCCGAACTTTAGATTTTTAGGAATAAAATAACAACTAATAATATAATATTTGATTTAAAAACTATTTTGTGTCAATTTTGACACTATTTGATATATGATTTTTGTGAAAGTCATAACAGAATTATATGTTCGAACCAAGTTGATTAAATCAGAATTAATATATCATAGTAACCTATAAAATTAGTGGAATTCATAAAAAGTCTCAAATTATATTTATTTTGGTGTTTATAACATCAATTATGTCAATATTTCATTAATAAGATAATTACTGCATCATCATTGTGTCATAAATAAATTAAATTATTTAATGTCTAAAAATTACAAATAAAATACCATTATGTAGGAAATATTTTTAGATTTCTAATGAATATTTATAGTCGAATTTATCTTATGTATAACCCCATATTAAAAATGATTTACTTATTAAACTTTGATTTTAACTATTTTAACCCTTCTTTAAATAAATTAATAATAAATGTCCTAATCTAATCCAAGTGGGCCTAAATGGTCATATGTTATTCATAAGGTTGTTTTTGGTCGAATTACACTTATCCAATAGAATTAGAACATGTGTTAGGGTAATAGTAATATCATATTTACCCTTAGTTACCCTATTTACTATTAACCGCGGTAAAAAAAGTAAAATGTTACTATTCACCAAAAAATTATTTTTATCTCATTGAACCAGATTTTACTTACTGATATCAACCGTGTCTGTCGGATTTTCGAAATTCCATTCACAGAAGCGGTAAAATTAAGTTTTATGCAAAATTCAGTTTTTAACCTACCACTTAGTGGTTTCACTATTCATCAAAAATTGAAAGTTTTCAGAAAAATACCAAAATTTCACCCTAGGCTAATTTCGATATTCTGAGTCCAAAAATGAAGTCCATTTTGAAAAATAAAATTTCTAAAATTTTAAAAGATGGTTATTACTGTTCATAACGGCTAGTTATAATAATATTTTAATAGCATATTGTTGTTTAGTGAAACTCGGTATTGCGTACTACACACACTATCGAGGAAGGTTGCGATTGTGTGTAATGCAAGGCAAGTCAAGGATGTGTGTTGTGCAAGCTCCTTTTTGTGTTGCATACAAAACAAGACATTAGTGAAATTAAAAAGAATATTTTTCATAAAATCTTGGGCTGTTACATTCTACCCCCCTTAAAATGAATTTCGCCCTCGAAATTCGTCGGGGTTATAAATAGTTTACTATTCGAAAGTTTCTTTAATAGAAACCCACATCGTAAAAAGGAATACCAAAACTTGTCTTTAAAAACTAAAGTATGAAATGTAACGATTACCCAAATAAACTAATCACTGGGTTTCCACATAGGTGAAAATATGGATATGGAAGAAAAATCTAACCATCATGTTCTGATGGAGAGTGGTAGAGAACATGGCTATGGAAAAGCCAACCATCACAAATCCATAAATTTGTGACGATCTAAGGTACCATCTGATTCATCAGGTATAAGATCACTAGGACAACATTTTTGGTTTTCAAGATCATTTCCCTAAAGTTGAAAATTTGAATTAGAATAAATACTTTCTTTATTTTGGTACAATCTCACTATTGTTCATGCCTTGAACAATTTCCACTTCATCTCTTAAATAAATGAAGTTGAATTTTTTTATTCGTGAAGTGTTAGCAGATCATGTGATAGAATGACGGGTCATTCCATCTGTCTCAAACAAAAGGTTAGCAAAAAATTATATACATAAGTCGATCTATAGTGAGATTAATCACATATGGTTCCTAAAATGGACTTATACTTCATATATCATACTGCTTAATATAATAAAACTAGTTTCTACTAAACAGGGACTTCCTGTAGGCCAGTGGTAGGCGATAAAGGCCAGTCTCACTTCAGTTGTGGGTTCGATTCCCACAGCCTTGTCCGAAGCGATGGGCTTTCGCCCGTCCTGCAGGTTGTCCTTTTTCTAAAACTACATTACTATAACATCCCATCAATAATATCGAAAAAAAACTTCTATCCTTAAACAATACTCACTTATGTCCAACATAATCCATTTCAATCTTTAGGCTTATCCATAATACTGCAGTCCACTCTCATAACATAGTGAAAACGATTACCAGAGATTTAATACCATCGTTGATCCCCATATATCATAAGATATGTTTTGTTGGTCACATTCCAAACATTCAAAGGCCTTAATCATGTATTCTCTTGAATACCCATCGAACCTTAGTGTAAACATGAATGTAGTTAAAATTTAACACTTTCCACATACCAAAATCCTCATAATTCTATATACTCAAACCATGATATCACTTAGTCCTTATATCAATCATGAGCTCATGAATACTGTCAAATATTTAATTTTCTCATTTTCCCTTCATTATGCGCATATCATTCTTTTTCCAAAAATATCTCAATCACTTTCCATGGTTACTGGTACCATAAAATTATTGAAAACCACAATAGACCAATACATAAATATTCCAATACTTTATGATACAACATTATTTTTGGAATCCCATTACATAAACACTTAATCATTCCACCACATCGTTGTCATATTCAACATTTCCAATAGTGATCGCATGTGACTTCCCTTTGTCCTTTGCCTTAAGTGGTTGCTCATGTTGATCATCACTAACCCTTGGATTAGGGAATTTATTAGCATAATGCCCCATTTCCTTGCACTTGAAGCATTGAAGTGTTGGTGGTGCATTCTCTGCAGTTTTTACTTTATTCACATCATTAGAAACCCTTTTTCCATTACTTCGACACTCAGATGCTCGATGACCTTCTTTTCCACACTTAAAACATTTTCTAGTCCCTTTAAGACAATCTCCACCATGCTTCTTTCCACACTTTGTGCATAAGGAAACATTCATCTTCTTTTCACCATTATTCTAAGATTTCTCCTTGAACTCCATCTTTCATTTCTTGTCAAAACCATGAGATGGATATGTAACACCAACTTCCATTTCTACCTTGATAGCACAACGCACAATTTATTCATAGCTACTTAAGTCTCTTATAGCTAATGCCCTTCGAAGACTTGGTTTTAAACCACTGAAAAATCGATCAACTTTACTTTCAGGTTGGATGATAATGCCAGATGCATACCTTGCAAGTCTTGTAAAATTCGCTTCGTATATACCAACAGATTCATCATCCTTTTGCTTTAGTTCAAGAAACTCCTTCTCCATCTTTTTTCGAAGAATACGAGGGAAGTACTTATTGAAAAATAAGTTCTTGAACTCGTCCCATTCCATGGACTCAATTTCATCTCTTTGCCTTGTATTCTTGATAAGATTCCACCACTGATCAGCTTCACCTTCCAAACGATATACTGCTAAGATGACTTTATCATGTTCAGAACATTGAAGAACTGAAAATATGTTTTCAGTGGTACTGATCCATTGTTCAGCAACAAGTGGATCAGAAGACCCACTGAAAGAAGGTGGACGTTGCCTCATGAAGGACTCAATAGAATATTGTTCCCTTCTCTGCTCATTTGGAAGTCCAGAATGATTCATATCTTGTGTAAGTATAGCAATAAGATTTTGCACTCCATCTCCCACAACATTTGTTTGTTCAGGAGGACAATCATTGCATTGTCCATTGCATTGATCAACACGGTTCCTTCGGGTTCCAACCATCGTCTAAAACCCAAAAAGAATAGTGTGAGAGGCAAAAATAATGCCAGGGAAAACAACATAATAAAGTGGGAGTACCTTCAATATCTAACATATTAGGTTTAATTCTATGATCGTTAGCGTAATTCTATTACTATAACCTATACGTATACTTAACCTTAGGGACATCCCTAGACATACCTTAGAAATATCTCTAGGGATCTCACTAACGTTTTTGCATCCTAGTTTCCAAAGGTTGACTAAACCTTTCCTCTGATACCAACTGTAACGGTTTGGAATTACTTCCAGTGGACTATAGTTGATACCTATCAGGGCACTCCATGGGTGGCTACACCCCCTGGGCGGGACACACCGCCATCCCCAGTGGCAACCATTTCCACATGAAGCCCTTGGGCGGAGAGCCATGCTTCGTCCAACGCTCACATGTGAGAGTTCCCAAGGATCGGATACATTCCTACCTCCTTTGCCTCTGATACCAACTGTAGAGACCCGAAGCTTAACGTACATGGACATTACATTACATTTTTTGAATACTTAGTATATAACAAAAACACACACACACAAGGATCGTAATAGTTTAGTGTCTTTGGAAACTCGGATCGTAATCTTCTAATCGTGGTGAAAGATCTTCAAAATCTCCCATAAAGATCTTCCTTTTTTTTTACCTAAAACCTTTCTTTATATCCTGGGGAAAAGAAAACATAAAAGGATGAGCTCAAATTCTCAGTAAGTGCAAACAAAAGAAATATCAATCACATCATATGCATAAACACATAACTTTTGGAAATCTTAACCTGCAAAAGAGATCATAATTTCATAACATGGGGTAAATCATGGTAGTGAAATGTAATCACAATAATCATAACTTAAAACATGAAACTTTGTGGCATTCACACATAATCATAGAGAATAATTTCTTGTTAGTCAAGACTCATTTCCAAGACTATCTTAGTGGACAAAGTCCCTTTCTGAATCGAGTAACCCTCGTTTCAGTCCTGTTTCACTGAACCGGTATAACCTACCGTTCCAGCCCTGTCTATCTCATGAGATATAAAATCTTTACCCAATGCATTGGAGGGATATATAGGTCCCACCCATCTTATAATGAATCCTTTCTTATGTGTGCCACATAATCATAAAACATACATCATCGCATAACACATGTAACAAAAATGGGATTCTTGAAACATCATGACATCATAAATAAATTCATGTAAGATAAAGGAATTCATAAAAATAATTTCATCACAACATGAACAAATCAATTTAATAATAGGGATAAAAACAGAACCCTTTATTATCTTAGATGGAAAATAATTTTGATAAAACACTTGAACTCCATTCTTGAGGAAAATATCCTTTCTTCTTCAAAAACATTTTTCCTTTCATAACATGTAATACAACTTTAAAATAAAAGAAGTTGATTAAAAATAAACTTGAAAACTTGTAAAGGAAGATTCTTGGAAACAATGTTTTAAAAATCCATTCATGCCGTATAAGTTTAAAAAAACATTCTTCGTACTTTTGTCGGAAAAGTCAAAAAGTACCTCGTATGACAAAAGATTCCTTTCATAGATATTACTAAAAACTCACCAAAGGGTAAAAATGGATTTAAACAATTGTAGGTGGATGGAAATAATATTACATATTGATGAAACATGGATGTGGATGATAAAATACACCCCAGTAAATACTTATGAATAAACAATCTCGGATAAAAATGAGATTGTGATATTTCCCTTAACTTAGGTCTGATTTGCTTCGTAAGTGTCCGAACCTCCTGTATAATGATTTAAATCATGTTATTGACTTATTACATAATCCTATTCATTTTTATTATATCATATATGGTCCACTTATGACTTTATATTACCCGTTCTTTTGTAAATTCATGTTAAAGTAGCGTTTTGGGTAAAATCGTCTCATTTGTCGTTTGTGTTTTTAACTTGTAATTATTCATATGATTACTTAGATCATGATTACTTAATTCCAGAATATAGAACATGATTTATATATATATATTCAGAATATACATATATAATAAATCAGTAAATGGAAAGAAATACACCGTTCATGGAGACGGTAGTCCGTACGTACGCATGAACGCTGTTTTCGTTTCCTTATTGAATTGAATGGAATTAAGTAGATGACATACATATAAATATAAATAATTACAGTATTATTAGGTAATATATTTCATTAGTACTTATTATATATACTTTATAATCATTCATTAATGGTTAATCATTGGGAATGAATCTCATCGCGTCGTGGAGACGGTAGTCCGTACGTACGCACGAGCGATGATATCATTTCCATAAATATTGAATTGAATTGGAGTGGATTATACAATATATAAGAATCAATATGATGTTGTAATAACTATGTATAGTTATTATTTACACCATTATACCCATCCATGTAAGGTGGTGGTGGAAAATAGATTACACCACGGCGTGGAGACGGTATTCCGTACGTACGCACGCGCGGTGATTTCCTTTTTCCGCAGAATGGATAGAAGGTTAATTAGAGTTGTTTCATATTTATAATAACATATCAGTATGTAAGTAATACTGATGTTATTACTTTATCATGAAAAAACTAAAGAAGAAGATGTTGAAGAAGAAAGAAATTGAAAAGATCGGTAATGGTTATTACCTCTTCTTTGAAACGCCTCTTTGAATCCTTCACTTAGGGAACTAATATTGGTCTTTGAAGAAGACCAGGACCTCTATGATTATTCTAGGGAAGTGGAGAAGGGATTTTGGCAGAGGTTGGCCTAGCTTGAGTGCTCAAATTGGTGTGAGGAGGAAGGGGGAGGAGGTGCCCTTTTATAAGGGAGGAGAGGGGCACCTTAGGAATATCTCAAAATATTATTTTATATTAAAGTCAAAATCGGTTTATAATGGTTCCAAAGGGTCTTATTTCGAAGCTAAAGTGGGGATGGGTCGAAATCCTATCAACCAATAGGATTTAGACAAGTTTAGGGTATTATTGTATAATTATCAATTAGATTTAACTCTAAGTTAAATAATTTAACTTTTACCGTGTATTTTTGTTTTCTTTCACTATATGGTTAATACACTTACTATAACATGCCAAAAGAACCCCAAATTGTTTATTATTAATATATATATCCTTATCTAAGTCATTTGGCCGAACCTTAGATTTTTAGGAATAAAATAACAATTAATAATATAATATTTTATTTAAAAACTATTTTGTGTCGATTTTGACACTATTTGATATATGATTTTTGTGAAAGTCATAACAGAATTATATGTTCGAACCAAGTTGATTAAATCAGAATTAATATATCATAGTAACCTATAAAATTAGTTTAATTCATAAAAAGTCTCAAATTATATTTATTTTGGTGTTTATAACATCAATTATGTCAATATTTCATTAATAAGATAATTACTGCATCATCATTGTGTCATAAATAAATTAAATTATTTAATGTCTAAAAATTACAAATAAAATACCATTATGTAGCAAAATGGTTTTAGCTTTCTAATGAATATTTATAGTCGAATTTATCTTATGTATAACCCCATATTAAAAATGATTTACTTATTAAACTTTGATTTTAACTATTTTAACCCTTCTTTAAATAAATTAATAATAAATGTCCTAATCTAATCCAAGTGGGCCTAAATGGTCATATTTTATTCATAAGGTTGTTTTTGGTCGAATTACACTTATCCAATAGAATTAGGACATGTGTTAGGGTAATATTAATATCATATTTACCCTTAGTTACCCTATTTACTATTAACCGTGGTAAAAAAAGTAAAAAGTTACTATTCACCAAAAAATTATTTTTATCTCATTGAACCAGATTTTACTTACTGATATCAACCGTGTCTGTCGGATTTTTGAAATTCCATTCACAGAAGCGGTAAAATTAAGTTTTATGCAAAATTCAGTTTTTAACCTACCACTTAGTGGTTTCACTATTCATCAAAAATTGAAAGTTTTCAGAAAAATACCAAAATTTCACCCTAGGCTAATTTCGATATTCTGAGTCCAAAAATGAAGTCCATTTTGAAAAATAAAATTTCTAAAATTTTAAAAGGTGGTTATTACTGTTCATAACGGCTAGTTATAATAATATTTTAATAGCATATTGTTGTTTAGTGAAACTCGGTATTGCGTACTACACACGCTATCGAGGAAGGTTGCGATTGTGTGTAATGCAAGGCAAGTCAAGGATGTGTGTTGTGCAAGCTCCTTTTTGTGTTGCGTACAACACAAGACATTAGTGAAATTAAAAAGAATATTTTTCATAAAATCTTGGGCTGTTACAAGAGGGGATGCGTTGCCAACTGTGGAAAGAAGGTAGGGTGAAGGATCATCAAGATGCACTGGGAGGATAATCAACCACTGGTAGGAAACTACGAATGGTAGAGTAGAGGTTCCATCAGGGGGGTCTAGTTATGGTGGATGAGATGCGGTGATATCATACCCAGAGAGTTCATCATCCATTGGAAGGGAAATATAAAATGGTAGAGGTGGATATACTGACCTATAAGGGAATCCACAGGAATAGAGAACTACTGGTGATAGATTATCCTAGGCTACGTGTTGCAAAATGATGAGCCTTAGGGTTTTCCGGGCATGTAGTCCGATAGGGCGTAGGACTGGATAAAATGAGAATGATTAGATGATTGTTGGAGACAGTGGGTAGATGTAGGTGTGTGAGGTAGGTGTTCCTTGAGTGGACTTCTTTCCGGATGGTCCTTTAGGTTTTTAATCATCTATAATAAAGTTTTCATTTGGGTGGGTTACCCCTTAGTGGGGCTATGACCTTCCTTCCCAGCTTGTGTGTGTGGTGTGTGTATGTTTGATTGTCATTGTACACCCAAGAACCTTATATATATATATATGATGACTTTATTTTAGCTACAATTATACATGAATACTCTAATTATATATTGTGTAAGATATTTCTATTATTTACTTGATATATATTGATTGTGATACTAAGAGTATGTTTTCCCCAGTATTGATATAGGATCTCACAACTAGTTGGAAACCACTGGTGTTTGATAAGATGCAATTGAGGTTACATAACATCACCAGCATAGGTTCACTTTTGGATACCTAGGATATAGTGTTACACTATACATAATAAACTATCAAATCATATCCCATAAGATAAACCACTATAGAGACTATATGTTTGCTTCACTTTTAAGATTTTATTAAACTCATTACATCACCAAATAATTCCTACCACTTTTCTATGTGAGTATCTAATAAATCATTCCCCTAAACTACATTAATGGGTAACATCCATAAATAAATCTCAATTTAATAATTGTGATGTTAGGATTCACAATCCTGATGTTAAACTATTTGAACATAATATTTAGACTTCTTTACTTCTCAAAATCCCATGTTATGATGTAAATTAATTTTTTTGTCTAAAACACTTATAAATATTTCTAGTTTCATTATCGTCTTGTAAATTTTCAATTAAAACTTTTATTTAATATCATTTGGTAAAAAAATTTAAATTCTTCTATTTACATTAATATCATTTTTTACTAGATTATTTTTAACTATTTTAGGATATGAAGTTTCTTTCACTTTGATTTAGACTACTATAATAATTTATTCTTTACACTTTAAACTTCTATAAATCCAATCATACCCCTAGGATCCTCAAAGAAACTATATTTTCTCTAAAATATATTTCTATATGAAAAAACAATTTATGTTATAAAATAACACATAATTACATTTTGGGAATATTTAATAAATAAATTACTAGCAATCATGTCTCAAATGGTATTCTATGTGTTGGATAAATATTTTGAAAATATATTTTATCCTTTAAAATACTACATTAAAGGGTAGTGAGAACTCTTTCTCCCATATTTTAACAAATAACTTGGATAAAACACTGGTATCCCATATAAAATATTTTCATCCTTAACTTTACTTCAAACATGTTGTAGAACTAGATGAATAATAAACCATATATATTAAAACAATATCCCATTTTTTTCATAATAAATCATTACTTACAAATAATTTTTCTTATCATATAAGATAAATGAAATAAAAATAAACATTCTTTACATGAGATTCAAATAAGAATTGGAGTAATCCTTATCATTTAACTGATTAATGTTTCAACCTTTTGCTTCGTTATTATGATGCAAACTTAAAACTCCATCAACACTTAATTAATTAAATCCAAAACATATTTGTAACATTTTTTAATGTATAGTTGATTTCATATACTATCATGACCTATCTCGGTGGGGCCCATTACAAAACTACCCCAAGCCCACCTCCAATAGGCCATGGGATGGAGACTAGCACCGGGTAGCCATATCTCACAAATAGGAGGCATTTTCCAAAGTACATGTATGTATGCACACATCTCCAAGCCCAAAAAGCTAAAAAGAGAAAACACCAACCACCATGCATGCACAAACTAATAACCAACCACAAAGTACAATAGAAAATTAATGTACAAGAAGGTAAACTGGTCCAAAATAGAAGCCCACCAAAATAAAGACAACTATAAAGTCCGACCTGCAAACAAGGGTACTGAATTTCTGTCACGAACCAAATCTGGTCGCCACCAAAATCGAAACCAAACCCAGCCCGTGATAAGGCCCGAAGGGCGTTCCCGATCCCCACGGGCTGGCACAAGTGCCCGGGTATCATATAATGATAATTGGGAACGATTTACCCGATTTCATAAACATTAAACAACAAAAAAACTCAATAAAACAAATCTGGATTTTTCAACTAAACCCATCTTTTACAAAATTTCAGAACTGGATTACATAAGTTAAAACTACATTTAAAGACCATTAAAAAGGTAAAAAACAAATAAGGACAGCCCAAGAACCCTTTTTTCAAGGGGCACCCCCTTATGCTATCTCCACAAGACTTCACTACCAAGGACCTTCTAGAAACCCGAACCACTGGAACAAAAAACTATACCCAACCTGGGACAACAAAAATAACCATGTCTACTTACACCCAAGGGTGTAAGTAGGGTGTGAGCCAAAGACCAATAGGATACCACCACTAATAGATTCCATGTGATAAACATTTAATGGCGAAAAGCATGCAAGTTTTCAAAGACATGAGATGCTAGTTAAAATTTCTAAAAGATGCAACATTAAATAAAAACAGTTTTTAGGTGGGATAATTTAAAGAATAAAAACATTTAAAATAAATACCATAGCTACTGAATTTTCCAGCATCTCATACCGTATACCGACGGTAATAACAAAGTATCCAGTGAGCACAAGCAATGGGAAATAACCCCTAGGCACTAGCTAGCTGTGGGTCCCAGGTACCTCGTATCTCGGTGAGAGTAACCATCACAAATATCCATTATCGTGCACGAGCCACTAGTAGGGAACATACCCATAACCTAGTGGTCCCCAATAATCATCATCATAGTTTAGTTAGAGTTGTAAGCGTCAATCTTGCTAAGTGAAACTGAGGCCAAACCTCACAGATTCACAAGCATACTAGTACACGTCCCCCCACCTAGATACCCGGGTTTTCCCTTTGTGCTCAAACAAGTTCAACAAGTCAAGATATATACTTGTCACATGAAAATATCATTTCCATATCAAAAATTCACCAAACAGCCCACATGTATACCACACAAGTCACAAAAGTACACTTTTCATTCAAATTGATTTTAAAATCCAACTCATACAAAAATAGCCCACAACACTCTTCACATTACATGGACACTTCCACAAATCCTTTAAACCATTTTTCTAAACAATAACAAGACATTATAACTCACATAACAGCCCACTCAAATAACATATAATACCACTTTCATCAACAAAATTCAATTTTCACAACACACTCACACAAAACAGCCCACAACCATGTTTTGCAGCTCTCTTCCCATTTTCTAAAACATTTCTGCACTTTATAAAACATTCTAATAAAAATATTTGAAATCTTAAATAACCACCATACCTTTCAAAAACTCATATTAGGTGATCACACCCCCCCAAAAAGTACATATACACTCTTTTATCCACTTTGTTTAACCAAACAAAATATTCACAATTTTCAAAAAAACAACTCAAGGGGTGTAACTATGTCTTGCACACAAAACCCATTTAAAAACCCCCATTTAAGACCAAAACCATACCAATTACTATAAAAAGTAGAATTGGAAGTCCTAGATACATTTATAAAAGCACATTCAAGTGTTATAAAATAACCTTGAATAATACCACAAAAGATACAAATGAAAACACACATTTTCCTAAAATGACCTCAAGAAGTATAACAATGTTTTACACATCAAACCTATTCAAAACCCTTCTTATTATAACCACATGACACTATTAAATTACCAAACCATAATTGGAAGGCCAAACAAGATTTAATGAACCAATTTTATAAGTTATAAACCACACCCAAATAAAACCCCATGAGTTACACATGAAAACACCCAGTTTCATGTTAAAAAGCGGCTATAAAATTTAACACATAACCAAATCAATCATAAATAGTTTTTGCACCCCACCCAACATATGAGTAATATGAAAAATGGTTAAATATAGCAAACTAACTCGTCACTAATTGTTTACACATGGAACCACCTACCTTTTGAGTCAAAACCCTTGAATCTTGGTGAGAAACCTCAACCGCACCTCCGCCGCACCACAAGGATGTGAAAACAAACCCTAAACCCTAATATTTCACCAAAAATACCCCAAATCAAACCCTAGGTATGAACCCTAATATCTGGACACTCTATAAATTTATGAAAGTGGGAGGAAACCCTAAAGAGAAGGAAGGAATTGAAGAGAGAAACACATACCCAAAATAATCTTGAAGAAAACGACTGAAAATCAACCAGAATATGAATTTGAAAACATCCAACAATTCATGGGATGTTCGAATAGGGATTATGAGATCATATAGGAACTGGAATGGGGGAAAATAGTAAGAATTGAGAGAGTTATGATGTAAATAACTTACCTCCTCAAATCTGCCCTATTTTTGAAACCCTAAGAATATCCGCACTCCATCGCGATGCAAACGAGCTCCAACGAGGGGAAAAATGAATGGGAGCGCGTCTGGGCTCCTTAGGGTCGATGGGGAGGTGGAATCACCGAAAAATTCATTATAATTAATAAGATATTAAAAAATTAAAAAAACAATTTAAAACTGGAAAATGGGCTTTCGGGTTGGCCCAATTCTCAAATAAAAACCCAAATCCCCCATGATTATGGATTTATAAAGGCTCAAAATTTAAATTTGGTGTTAATATATCATGGGAGCACATTTAGGAGTTTTAATTACTGAAAAATATAAAAAAAATGAAAAAGTTATAAAATAAACAAAATTTATTTTTAAATCTGGAATTGGGCTCACGTTTTGGCCCAATTCTTGAAAAGTCACATATTCTCCATAAAACCTTTGGAAACCCCAAAAACAAAGCATGAATGGAAAATAAATTAAAAATAACTTTAAAATAAGTTATGTATGTGACAATTCTCCCCACCTTGAAAACTTTCCGCCCCGGAAAGTCACAGCAAGGTTAAAGCAACAATCAAACCCCACTGAGAAACCAATAGGTACTCTCTTGCAAGGTTTCAACCCCAAAGTCCAAAACACCTCCAGTGATCAATTAAGGAAGGATTAATCTCACAACCATAACATACACTAATTTACTGAAAGGATCAATAACATTCATACTTTATCCCAAAATAAAACTCTTCAAACACTATCTGAACAAGACTCAAGCAATTCACCCAAACGAACAACAACTTTGAACAAGGTTACACTTACCTTACTTTAACTAAACCATTGGGCACTCTCTAGTCCCAACGTTTAGTCAAGGAAGATGTTGGTAGCTAGATATCTCCGAACGAGACTATCTACACCAATCCAAAACCATAGATAAATCTATGTTACTGGTACGGGGGGACACTAATATGCTCCCCACTATAAGAGACAACCAATATTTTTTTCGAGACAGAATCAGGACACTAATAGGGGGAGGCCTGAACGGACTCCCTGGTACCAAGGGTATACTTCCATTCGAAATTTCCTAAGGAACATACATGATAATCATAGTGATTCTCCCCACCATATGAACCAACCATCTTAATCGACTAGCACATGTCGGCACAGAAAGACCCAAAAATTTCAAGATTTGGGAAGGTCGCACGGTTAGTCTACACAGTTTTTGAAACTGTGAACTAACTGTGCTGATCAATCTTCCTGCATGTCTTCCAGGCACACAGTCTCTCTTAATCGTTCACAAACCATGTTCTCAGCATGTCTAGCCAAATTTCCAACCATTCTCCAAAGACTCAATGGAAACCAAAGGGGGAGGGAATGACATTAGGCGATGACATGGGTACAAGGCCGACCGCCTATTTCCACCGAACGAGAACAACAGAGGGAATATGATGACACCATAGGTTTAAACACTTCCTATCTTTCACACCGAGGATATGAAATTTTACAAGGGTTTAAATGAACCTGTGATTTCCCCTGATTACGAGCCAGCTTCTCTCCGAGACCTATGGTTGGAGCTCAAATTATTGAAGCATCTTCGGCCTCGCAGTTAGCCTTTGGAAACCCACTAAATGAGAATTATTCTTTCGGTGCCACCAATAACTACACCACAACCCAAGATATGTTTTCCAGACATAACAAATTCCATACTCACTTTACCCTATCGCAATATTTCACTGAAACAAGGGCTAAGAAGATGCAAACACATCACACCTTGTTTCTTCATGTGAGAAACAACAGAAGTAAAGAACACCTACACTCAACTTCCTCTAAAATGGAATATTTTGATGTTTTTTCCAAGGGATACATTCACCCAACACAACAGGGACTCTCGGAGGATTTCATGACTTTCACCTATATGGTCAATCGAGCACATGACATCATAAGGCATCACTGAACATGGCCATTGTGACTGATATAAACAATGCATGGAGAGGGACCTTATATAACATCCCCAAACAACACACAATTCTAGAAAGTGGCCACAGTATCATATCGTGACCATATTTCTCACACTGGTGGTTTAACATGAACTCATGCTTCAAAGAAACATTGAAGAACCCCAAAGGCCCTCTTAGACACCATCAAAACACTCATCCAAAATAACAACCCTAGACCACATCCACCTTCGACGAATTAGGAAACATAAGAAACTATGGTCTCTTTCACCCATCCACAAGAACTCTCCCATTACAAGAGGATCTAAAAATCAAAGAAAGGAATGGGTGTAGACTCAATCTAAAAATCTCAAGAAAAAAAATATTCCTTATATTGATCAACTGGAGGGTCTTCAAACGGCGAAACAATCCGGGTTGCACTTCAGTTGTGCACTAACCTTTAATGGGGGTGTACCTTATCCAACGATTGAACCCAAGGACCCAACCAAGATGGTCCATTAGTCAAGATATACCACAAACCAGATCTAAACACATGAAGGTAACCATCATAAATGCGTCCGAAAACATTTTTCAAAAGAGACCACTAACTGTCCCTATAACACAACTTACTGACCAAACCCAAACCCAAAACACAGTTCAAACAGGAGGGGTACTTGGACACAAAACATCCCACAACATCAACATTTTCCAAAAATACATAATATAAACCATTCCAAACAATTCATCAAGTCTTCATGTTTCTCTTTAAAAACATTTCTTTGAAAACAAATGGTTCAGCAGTTAGCGCATCCACCAATGGTACCCCATGGGCCTTACACATGCATGTTTCAGTGCCACACCGTGCACCCTCCTCATATCCATCTCGACACTCATCGAGTCATGTCATCAACCATCCATCTTCCCATATAACCCCATTCATGTGTTTGCTCACGAAAATACCAAAGGTGAAAACAAAAATTTGTTCCACTTTTCAAAACCAAAACGGTCAACCAACACATCCTTTTTTTCTCAAAACCGCTAACCACGAGATCAAAATCCCAACTCACATCTTAAAAAAAATTCAGAAAGTCACAACCATTTTGAAAATAACTCACTTTCAAGATATTCACATCAATTTCAAAACATCTCATCCCATTAAAACACACTCTGATTGTTTAGAAAACTCTATTGGAAACACTTTTCAAAACCAACTTCAATATAGTTCCTTCTTTCAAAGAGGTGTAAGCACACCATTTTATATTTCAAAACAATTCTGAAAATTCAGTTCTGCCATTTCATAAACCCAACCATTCCCTCTTTATTTGAAAATAATTTCATAAAAACTTTATGCTTCTTAAAACCAAGTCACCTTAAAACCAGAATGCCAAGATTTCAAAACTAAAGAAAACCAGACAATGCGAGAAGAAACTAGTTTCAGTGGGTGACTTGGACATATGGTTGGCGGCCATATTCCAATCACTTCACTATCACATAGAGTGTTATAGGGAATATCCCCAGCTCCACATGGCTTTCCAGACCCTGCGAGCTCATTGATACCATTAACCCAACTCTCTTTTCATTTCCCCTAATCATCATCAAACCAAGAAAACCCAAAGACATAGACAAATCCCAACTTCCCCTGGAAACTTGAATCCTGAAATGATGTGTGGTGATCAAGAACACTACCCATAACCATAATTCCATGTCCCAACAATCATAACTCTAGACTATCCTGATTATTTCCCAAATAACATGACTCAAATGGAGCGAACCTCCTCTGATACCATTTTGTCACGAACCAAATCTGGTCGCCGCCAAAATCGACACCAAACCCAGCCCGTGACAAGGCCCGAAGGGCGTTCCCAATCCCCACGGGCTGGCACAAGTGCCCAGGTATCATATAATGATAATTGGGAACGATTTACCCGATTTCATAAACATTAAACAACAAAAAAACTCAATAAAACAAATCTGGATTTTTCAACTAAAACCATCTTTTAAAAAATTTCAGAACTGGATTACATAAGTTAAAACTAAATTTAAAGACCATTACAAAGGTAAAAAATAAATAAGGACAGCCCAAGAACCCTTTTGTCAAGGGGCACCACCCTTATGCTATCTCCACAAGACTTCACTACCTAGGACCTGCAAGAAACCCGAACCACTGGAACAAAAAAACTGTACTCAACCTGCGACAACAAAAATAACCAAGTCTACTTACACCCAAGGGTGTAAGTAGGGTGTGAGCCAAAGCCCAATAGGATTCCACCACTAATAGATTCCATGTGATAAACATTTAATGGTGAAAAGCATGCAAGTTTTCAAAGACATGAGATGCTAGTTAAAATTTCTAAAAGATGCAACATTAAATAAAAACAGTTTTTAGGTGCGCTAATTTAAAGAATAAAAACATTTAAAATAAATACCATAGCTACGGAATTTTCCAGCCTCTAATACCATATACCTATGGTAATAACAAAGTATCCAGTGATCACAAGTAATGGGAAATAACCCCTAGGCAATAGCTAGCTGTGGGTCCCAGGTACCTCGTATCTCGGTGAGAGTAACCATCACAAATATCCATTATCGTGCACGATCCACTAGTAGGGAACATACCCATAACCTAGTGGTCCCCAATAATCATCATCATAGTTTAGTTAGAGTTGTAAGCGTCAATCTTGCTAAGTGAAACTGAGGCCAAACCTCACAGATTCACTAGCATACTAGTACACGTCCACCCACCTAGATACCCGGGTTTTCCCTTTGTGCTCAAACAAGTTCAACAAGTCAAGATATATACTTTGCACATGAAAATATCATTTCCTTATCAAAAATTCACCAAACAGCCCACATGTATACCACAAAAGTCACAAAAGTACACTTTTCATTCAAATTGATTTTAAAATCCAACTCATACAAAAATAGCCAACAACACTCTTCACATTACATGGACACTTCCACAAATCCTTTAAACCATTTTTATAAACAATACCAAGACATTATAACTCACATAACAGCCCACTCAAATAACATATAATACCACTTTCATCAACAAAATTCAATTTTCACAACACACTCACACAAAACAGCCCACAACCATGTTTTGCAGCTCTCTTCCCATTTTCTAAAACATTTCTGCACTTTATAAAACATTCTAATAAAAATATTTGAAATCTTAAATAACCACCATACCTTTAAAAAACTCATATTAGGTGATCACACCCCCCAAACAGTACATATACACTCTTTTATCCACTTTGTTTAACCAAACAAAATATTCACAATTTTCAAAAAAAAAACAACTCAAGGGGTGTAACTATGTCTTGCACACAAAACCCATTTAAAAACCCCCATTTAAGACCAAAACCATACCAATTCCTATCAAAAGTAGAATTGGAAGTCCTAAATACATTTATAAAAATACATTCAAGTGTTATAAAATAACCTTGAATAATACCACAAAAGATACAAATGAAAACACACATTTTCCTAAAATGACCTCAAGAAGTATAACAATGTTTTACACATCAAACCTATTAAAAACCCTTCTTTTTATAACCAAATGACACTATTAAATTACCAAACCAGAATTGGTAGGCCAAACAAGATTTAATGAACCAATTTCATAAGTTATAAACCACACCCAAATAAAACCCCATGAGTTATACATGAAAACACCCAATTTCAGGTTAAAAAGAGACTATAAAATTTAACACATAACCAAATCAATCATAAACAGTTTTCGCACCCCACCCAACATATGTGGAATATGAAAAATGGTTAAATACATCAAACTAACTCATCATTAATTGTTTACACATGGAACCACCTACCTTTTGAGTCAAAACCCTTGAATCTTGGTGAGAAATCTCAACCGCACCTCCGCCGCACCACAAGGATGTGAAAACAAACCCTAAACCCTAATATTTCACCAACAATAACCCAAATAAAACCCTAGGTATGAACCCTAATATCCGGACACTCTATAAATTTATGAAAGTGGGAGGAAACCCTAAAGAGAAGGAAGGAATTGAAGAGAGAAACACATACCCAAAATAATCTTGAAGAAAACGACTCAAAATACACCAGAATCTGAATTTGAAAACATCCAACAATTCATGGGATGTTAGAATAGGGATTATGAGATCATATAGGAACTGTAATGGGGGAACAATAGTAAGAATTGAGAGAGTTATGATGTAAATAACTTACCTCCTCAAATCTGCCCGATTTTTGAAACCCAAATCATATTATCACTCCATCGCGATGCAAACGAGCTCCAAAGAGGGGGGAAATGCGTGGGAGCTCGGCTGGGCTCCTTAGTGTCGAGGGGGAGGTGGAATCACCGAAAAATTCATTATAATGAATATCATATTAAAAAATTCAAAAAACAATTTAAAACTGGAAAATGGGCTTTCGGGTTGGCCCAATTCTAAAATAAAAACCCAAATCCCCCATGATTATGGATTTATAAAGGCTCAAAATTTAAATGTGGTGTTAATTTATCACGGTAGGACATTTAGGAGTTGGAATAACTGAAAAATATAAAAAAAATGAAAAAGTTATAGAAGAAACAAAATTTATTTCTAAATCTGGAATTGGGATCACGTTTTGGCCCAATTCTTGAAAACTCACATATTCTCCATAAAACCTTTGGAAACCCCAAAAACAAAGAATGAATGGAAAATAAATTAAAAATAACTTTAAAATAAGTAATGTATGTGACAAGTTCCTATAGAAAGCTACTGAAAACACCTCAACCCATCTGATCTCACAAGGCACTGTCCGATCTTGGTCATGGTCCTGCTCCACCTAGAACCCCATCGAATCATATATCATCTTCACAAGACACGATATGTGCGGGAAAATTCTGTGTAGGGTTGAGTAAAACAATACTCATTATGAAACCCCAAAACCACAAAATAATCCACAATCATCTCTACATAGGTGTACAACCATACATATGAAAAGAACATCTTGATATACTCGTAACTAGCCACAATGAAAGAGAGGATAATTCACATCCAATCATCAACCACATGATTCCACTCGAGGTACGCTAATTATTGGAGAACTCACTCCTCAAGCCTTGACGTCATCAGAGACTCTTACAAGGGGTCCCACTAATTTGGGCTCCACCCATAAATAAAATGCTGGTCAAAGATCATGATATATGGATATGGGATTCCCCTCGGAGAATACAATGAACCCAATCTGTATTAACCTTCAATATAAGGGATTTTTCTTAAAAAATATCATGAACCCTATAGATACAACTCATATCATAGGGGATTCTCCTCAGAGAATACCGTGAACCTAGTGATACGACCCACTAGATATAGGATTAAAGTATTGCACTCAAATTTCACTTAAATACACAAGAAAATTCATTAGGGGTGATAGAGTATCACTCTAGTTCCAAGTAGAATTCCACAACTCTGTACGGAACTCTATCCGCTTGAGGGGATTACTAACCAGTGATGTGGATGAAATGTCATATCGAACCCTCATTGAAAAAACCAAGGGGAAGATTTTCACCTATTCATGTCCTCAATAAAAACCAATAAATCCATATCAAAAGGAGCGCCTCATCATGAGGGTCCCAAATTTGAAAATGTCTTGTAAAATTGACTAGCGGTTTGAAAGTTAAGGGTATTTTAGTGAAAAGGGGCCAGTTGTGTCCGGGTCTGGTCCAACCCGGTCAGACTAACCTGACCCGACCCGAGGACTGTTGACCCGACCAACTGGGACACATTTGGGCTGTGTTTCACATGAAAATCCCTTGTGACAAGCTCATGCTTGTAGCTCTATCATGGGCCATCCATCTGACGCGGCTCCAGCGAGACACATCCCTCTGTCACGGTCGTCTGTCACCACCACGACCCGCTTGGTCAAGGATCTTGCACATTGCTTGCAGTTTTACTCCCACAAGCTTCCACCATCATTCATCATTCTAGAGGCATCCTCTAACTACACCTGGGCACTGACATAGCCCACTACCGCATCCCAATCGCCACCTTCGTGGCCTCCTTCCACCGCTCTCGCCTGCCACTCTGATCCTACCTAGACCGTGGGTTATCGTCGCCACCACTAGGACCGCCAGGATCATTATTCCATGAATAATGAGAAGTAGATTTGTGGGGGGAAAGTATAACTCAAGAACACACAAATTGGACGTATCTACTCTTTTTTTGTTTTCCTTGATTCATCCATGTTAAAATTGAAGAACTGAGGTCAAAAAACTAAATCAATTCTAACTTAGATTCAATTCTTGGTAAATATACCTAAATCAATAACACATCCTGTAAATATACGCACAGTCCCTGAATCAATCCATTCATCTATTTATTCATGTTCTCCATATGAATTCAATAACATGGAAGGAAATAAAATCAAAACACGTGCCCTACCTAGGATCAGGTTTTTCGCTACTGTGGATTCGTTGTTGTTGATGATCTGTTGAAGAACGATCCCAATATATGTCTCCATCGTCATTCGTCGTTGAGAGGAAAAAGTTCAGGCTTCTCTCAAGAGATCTCATGGAATTCTAGGGTTGTGAATTGTAACCCTGGACCCTTCCTCTAGGTTTAATAAAAAAGAAACAAAACTGAACTATTGCGCAATGCCAAATTAAAATATTTTTATTGAATATTTTAATGACATTCACATCCAAAAATTTACCTTCACCCTCGACCCACGCTGGTCGAGGTTAGGCCCCGCCTAAGGTAAAGTCAATGTTCTAGATGCAACAATGCCCTCGTATTTTTTTATCCAGGAACCCTTTTAGAAGATAATAAAGTTCAAAGATTGATGTTGAGCATTTTTTATTTGAAAACTAAACTTTATTCAAAGATTCATTCTGGTCGCACCGAGCCTTAGAATCTCAATCCATCAATGCTCTTGGTCTCATTATTTTCCCAATTGAATTATAAAAATAAATTAGAGAAAAATCTGAGGCATTACATTCTCCCCACCTTAGAAATTTACGTCACTGAAATCTAAAACAAGGGATACCCAAAAAAAATATAAGGGTACTAAACACGCATTTGAGCCTCCCACTTTTAGGTTCCACTGAAAATACACTAGAAGAATCAACCACCAAAGAAGGATCTGCTCTTATTGATCCTCGATCTCTACTGGGTACTCTGCAAACATTGCCACATTGTCAATGTTTAGCTCACACCAGTTAATAACGTACAATGATTCATGCACTTACCTCATCAGTTGTGACACGTGAAAGACATCATGCACTCGGTACAAATATGGGGGCTGAGCTTGGTGGTACACCACCTCTCCAAACCTGCTTAAAATCTGAAAAAGGTCGATAAACCTTAGAGATAACTTGCTACCCCGACCAACTCTCTGTAATCCTCATCGAGGTGAAACCTGAAGGAAAACATGGTCTCCCCCCTTGAACTCCAAGGGACTCTATCTCTTATCAGCATAAAACTTCTACCTACTCTTTGTAATACTCATCCACTCCTGGATGATCTATACCTTATCAGTATTAGCTCATACCAACTCTAGGCCCATAAGTGTTGACTCACATAGGTCAGTCCAGCAAAATGGTGATCTTCAAGGTCACTCGTACAAGGCCTCGAACAATTCCATTTCAATGGTGGAGTGGTAGATGTTGTTGTACACAAAATTCAATGATGGTAGGTGGTCTTCCCAAATATGACCAAAGTCCAAGATATAGGCATGTAGCATTTCCTCCATAACATGGATGGTCCTCTCTACCTGACCATCTATATGGGGATGAAAAGTTATACCCTACCGCAACTGTGTCCCAAAATCCTCCTACAAACCCCTCCACAACTAGGAACTGAAACGAGAATCATGTTCTGAAACGATCATCGACGGTACCCTATGAAGTCGAACTATCTTTTTAACATAGAGGCGTCTTAAGCACTCTACGGAACTTTTCTCCCGAATTTCTAAGAAGTGGGCTGACTTGGGGAATCAGTAAATGATCACCTAAATGGTATCATTCCCCTTGGATGTATGTGGTAAACCCATCACTATGTCCATTGATATTTTATCCCACTTCCACTCTGGAAACTCAAGGGGTTGAGTTAAACCCACTAAAACTTCATGCTCGACCTTTACTTATTGAAAAGTGAGGCATCCAGAGACAAACTATTCCACTTCTTTATTCATCCCCATCCACCAAAACTAACATCATAGGTCCTAGTACATATTTTATACACCTTTACGTACCACAAAAGGGGATGTATGGAAATCCCTCAACACCTCCCCCTGTAACACCGATGGTACAACCATGCGTCCTCCCAAAAGGTTGACATGCTCCCCACCTTTTGAATATCCGTCATGGGCATTCCCTATGGACATATGAGTATATGTAGTCTCATAGCTTGAATCTTTGAGTTGTGACTCCCTGACTAACTGTAATAGTGGAAGGGTAACAACCATTTACTAGAGATAAGCTACTATATCTCTATCCACGAAAGATATTTGAAGCAAGTACAACTAATCTGAGGCCTCTTTCAGTAACTGTGAACTCGATCTCCAACTGAGAGAATTTTCCACCACATTCCCCTTCCTAGGAGTATAGGCTATCTCAAAGTCATAGTCTTGGAAGAACTCTATCCAATTCCATTATCTCAAGTTTAGATCTTTTCGAGAGAAGATATACTGGAGACTTTTGTGGTCTGAGTATATTCTAATCTTCTCACCCATAAGGTAGTGTCTCCACATATTCAATGTTAAGACTACTACTACAAACACTAGATCATGGGTTTCATTGTTCTTCTCATGTGGTATTAACTTTCATGAACCGTATGCAATCACTTCTTTCCTATACATCAAGACACAATCAAGACTAGTCCCTCATGTGTCACATAACACCATTTACTCAACACCATCCTCTAGAAATATCAGGATGGGAGCACTTGTCAAAATCTACCTCACCTACAGGAAGCTCTCCTGGAACTTCTCTGTCCACATGAAAGGTTTCCCCTTTCATGTCAAGGATGTCATGGATGCTGCTACTCTGGAAACTTCAGGCATGAACCTCTGATAGTACCCAACCAACCAAAGGAAAATTTTCACCTAAGTAACATTCTTGGGTGTCTCCCATGCAAGCATCGCCTCTATATTCACTAGATCTACTGAAACTCTGGCCTACATAATGATGTTTCTTAGAAAGTGGACCTCTTGTATCCAGAACTGACACTTCAAGAGCTTCCCGTAAAACTGGTTCTCTCAGAGTAATTCCAGGACCATACTCAAGTCTATCATGTGCTCCTCCACATACACCGAGTACATAAAGATTTCATCAATAAATACCACTACAAACCGGTCTAGGTAAGGTTGGAAGATCCTATTCATGAGTCCCATGAACACTTATAGGGTGTTTTTCATGCCAAATAGAATCACTAAGTACTCGTAGTGTCCATAAAAACATCTAAAATCCATCTTTTGAATGTCTTCATCATGCACCTGAAGCTAGTGATAGCATGATATGTGGTCTATCTTCAAGAACCATCTCACTCTCTTTAGCTGATCGAAGAGGTCATCAATCCTCTGTAGTAGATACTTATTCCTCACGGTTACCTGATTCAGCCACTGGAAGTCCACACACAACCTTAATCTTCTGTCTTCCTTCTTAGAAAATAATATTGGGGCTATCCATGGTGAAATGTTGGGTCTCATAAAGCCCTTCATCTGTAAGTCCTCCAACTGTTCCCTCAACTCACAAAGCTCCATGGGAGACATCCGATATGCAAGTGTGGATATTATTGCCATTCTAGGGTACATATCAATGTAAAATTCAACCGCCACACAAGGAGGTATTCTTTGGAAGTCCTTGGGGAAGATGTCCTCATACTCATCCACCACTATACAAAAACTACAGAATCCTCTCCTCCACCACACCAAGGGTGAGGCTATCCAAATGTTGAGTGATTAGATACACCCTCCTCTGAGAAAGTCCATCCTACACTGCATGCACTTATTTTTCTTCGGTAAAGGAAAACCTGGTCCCATCTCTGCAGACACACCGCACTCTATGCCTAAAACAGTAAATCTGAGAATCAACTATAGATAACCAGTCTATACTCAGAATGAAATCTTAAGGCCTTGAAGTCTCTACCAGGAGATCCTAGTCAAAGCTCTCACCGCCAATAGTAATCTCATTCTACCATCACAAGTGTGTGATCATCGAATCCCCACCCTTAGGAGTCTCTAAATGTAAGGATCGAACCAATGTCTCTACCAGAATATCTGAGCTCCAAGAAAGGTCTATAGCAAGGAAGGAGTGACTATCACCTGTGTTTATAAGAAGTGTATCTAGGGTGGAAAAGACACATATCGTACCTCAAATTATCTCTAGGGCACTGGGGTCGTAAGCCTACATTGCCTGAAGTTGGCCCCGCCCCTATCCACCGGCTCCTAGAGACCATAGTGGATCACCTGGGGGTGGTGGTAGTAGTACCTCAAACCTCTGCCCATCCCCAACTGATCTACCTACTCCCTACCATGTCCTTCACCCTATGTACCACCCAGATCAAACTCATTTCATTGTATCTGTGGTCCCTAGACCGTCCAATTTTCATTCGTATGACTTGTTAGGAAATCACGAGCTATGTGTCCCCGACTGCCACATGTGAAAAACATTTTTTCCTTCATCTATCCCACTCTGCCCTAGGATCCTCGTACTAATGATCCCATATCCTGTGGATGTCTCTTGAAGGACTTGTCTTACTTGGACCCATTTGTCTGCTATCATCTACCCACCACCAAAGACTCAGCTACCTAGTGCCTGCTGGTAGCTCCCAATGCTAGCATCTCCTCTTCTAGAAATCTCTCCATGAGTAGTTCTCTCTCTAGTACCATTTCCTGAGTAGGTATATTGAGAGACACCATGGATTCCCTAATCTACCAATGTATTCCCTACTCAAAATATCAAGCCCTAAATAATGGGTCTCACACCATATCTATAGAGTAGTGAGAAAGCTCGGTAAACCTCATAGAGGACTCCAATACTATCTAGTTTCCCTGCTAAAGATACAGAAGATCCTATATGCATACATAGCACAATGTTTCCAGAAAGAAATCCTCCCTGAAGAGTTTCTCAAATTCAACCCAAGAGAGAGTCGTCTCATCATGTGTTTGGATATCTAAACTCCACCATCACCCAACTGAGCCCTGAAGAAGACTCGTGGCTTGGACTTCCATCTGATCGGTAGGTTTACTCACAAGTTGGAAGACATGTGTAACCCCCTGTAACCAATCCTCAAATACCTTTGGGTCTGTCTCACCCCTGAACTTGGGAGGTCACTGCCTTTGGAACTCATTCAATTCACTCAACCTGCGTACATCCTCTAATAGTATCACTACAAAGAACTACTGCTTGATGAGTGGCACTATAGCAGAAAAACCAACCAGAGGTTCCATGTCTAGAATAGGACCTTATACTAATTCCTTGTCACTAGGAAGATCATACTCATGATCACGCATTAGAATCATAGCTGGTTGTTTGTGTGGAGGCATCCTGAAACAGACCAAGATGAACCACGGTCAAAAGAGTATATCTAGAGAGATGACTCAATAAGGACATAGAAAACAAAATTCATTCATATATGATGCATGTACCATTAATTTCCATGAAACCAGTGTTTTTTATGTACCGAGTTTGAAAGCTGGTGTCCAGAGTCCTCATGTATGGATATGTCAGCCACTGCACCAACACTGGATTCTTTGGCCTGAAATACAAACTCAAAACTCTTAACACAATTTTCAAAACCAATCTCATAGACTCCTGGTCCCAATGTGGAACTGACCCTCTCTAATACCACTCTATCACGACCCATCCTGGTGGGGCATGTGTCACGACTACCCCAATTCCACCTCCAATGGTCCAGGGGATATAAACTAGTTCCAAGTAGGCATATCTCACAAATGGGAGGCATTTGTCTAATTATCTGTATGCACGCACACATCTACAAGCCCAAAACGCTAACATTAGAAAACACCAACCAATACGCATGAATACACTAACAAGCAACCACAAAGTACAATAGGAAAGTAATGTATAGGAAAGTAAACCGGTCTAGAATACAAGCACACCAAAAGAAAGACAACTTTAAAGTCCAACCTGAAAAAAAGGGTACTAAAGCTTCTATAGAAAGCTATCCAAAACACCTCAACCCATTTGATCTCACAATGCACTGTCTGGTCCTGGTCCAGGTCCTGATCTTCTTATAACTCCATCAAAGCATCAGTCTTCTTCCCAAGACATGACACATACAACAAAAGCCTATGCAGGGGTGAGTAAAATAATACTCAGTAGGACACCCTGAAACCACAAAGTAAAAACCAAAAGAGAATTCATAGTTATCTCTAGATAGGTATACAACCATACATATACCAATAACATCCAAATATACTTGTTACCATCAAAAAATAAAGAGAGGGTAAGTCACATCGAATCATCATCCATAGGATTCCGCTCGAGGCATGATCATTCTGGTATAACTCAATCCTCAAGCCTTGATGTCATCAGGGAATCTTACAAGGGGTCCCGCTAATTTAGTCTCCGCCCATAGAGAAAATGCTGGTAAAAGATCATTATATATAGATAGGGGATTCTCCTTAGAGAATACCACAAGCCCGGACTATATTAACACACAACCTATGGTATTCTTAATAGAGAATACCATGAACCCAACCGATGTGCCTCGTAACATAAGGGATTCTCCTCAAATAATACTGTGAACCCTATCAATATAGCCCACTAGATAGAGGATTAACTCCATATGCTCGGAGGTCACATCAACACCCAAGAAACGCCGTTATGGGAGATAGATTATCACTCCAGTTCCAAGTATGATGCCACAACTCTATACGGGACTCTATCCTCTCAAGGGGATTGCTACCCAGTGATGTGGATGAAATGTTATACTAAACCCCTAAGGAAAGAAAAAAAGGGAATCTTCGTACCTATAATGGTCCTCACTAAGAACCCAAAAATCCACCTCAAAATTATTGTATCATTGTGAGGATCCCAACACTGCAAACGTCTCCTTAAATGGACTAATGGTTTGAAATTAATTGGTCTTTTAGTGAAAATGGGAAGGTTGCGTCCGAGTCAAGTCCCACTCAGTCGGACTGACCCGACCCGACCTGAGGTTCACCGACCTGACCCACCGGGTCTGACCCAGCCTGCTTCCGACCCGGACAGCTTCTATTCCATCCCATCAGATCCAAACCAACCCACTCATGTAGGCTGGTTCGTCCACCCAGGATGCGACAGGCGTCATGTCCCCACCTGGTCAAAGTGGTCATACTCTATTTCATATGGTCGGTCCGTGTGACTAGCTCAAACTCGCGACTCTTCCACGAGTCCTTCATCTAACATGGCTCTGACGAGCCACAGTCGTTCATTTCCGTTGTGTCCTGCCTGGTCATGGCTCATGCATGCTGCCCATGGTCATGTCTTCGTAGGCTTCCATTGCTGGCCATTAAGTCGGCGGCCTCCTCCGCCTGCACCCAGGCACCGACACGGCCCACTGCAGCATCCTGATCATCATTGTCATGGCTCTCACCCACTGTTTCGGTCCTTCCTGTACCGCGTGTCGTTGCCACCGCCGGAGCTGCCTGAATCGTTGAGCCATGAAGACCTAGAAGCTGATTTGGGGGGAAAGGAGGCATAACACAAGAATGCACAACGTGGATAGATCTGGGCCTTTTTTGTGTTTTCCTTGATCCGTCCTTGTTATAATTGAAGAACAGAGGCCCAAAAACTAAATCAATTCTAACTTATATTCAATTATCGATAAATATACCGAAATCAAAAACCCATCCGACAAATATATGCATGATCGGTGAATCAATACGTTCGTCAATTAATTCATGTTCATTGTAAGAATTCAAGAATGGGGGAGGAAATCAAAAAAAAGACCATAACTAGGATCGGATCATTCGTTGTCATGGATTCATTGTCATTGACGATTCGTTGAAGAACAATCTCAATCCACATCTCAGTTTTCATTCACCGTTGAGAGAAAAAACTTTATGCTTCTCTCAAGAGCTCTCAGGGAATTCTAGGGTTGTGAATTTTTACCCTAGACCCCTACCTCTAGGTTTAATAAAAATAAAAATAAAATTTTCCATTACGCAATTCCAAATTAAAATATTTTTATTGAATATTTTGACGTTCACGTCCAAAAAATAGCTTTCACCCCCAACCCACGCTGGTCAAGGTTAGGCCCCACCTAAGGTAAAGCCATTATTCTGTATGAAATGGTGCCCTCATATTTTTGATTTGAGAACCTTTTTAGAAGTTATTAAAGTTAAATTATTCCACCAAGCATTTTTAATTTAAAAACTTAACTTTATTCAAAGATTCATTCCAGACACACCGGGCCTCAGAATCTCAAGTCGTCTCAGTTCTTGGTCTTAGTATTTTCCCATTTAATTTATTAAAATAAATTGAAGAAAATCCCAAGTCATTACATATACCCTTAAAATTATAATATTTAAATCCTATAACATTAATCCTTGACATAGACTCTCCATGGAACTTCTTGCAACTATTCATTTATTCTTAAAAATTCCTCCACCAGTGAACTGGTATTTCATAATAAAAGCACTAACCATCCTTATTGACACCTCCCTTAGTTTTAAATGACCTAGGTAAATTATTTGTACCTCAAATATTATTCTTTTGACTTAAATTTTTTCCATTTTGAAATATCATCACAAAACATAAGCATGGACCTGCTATTTCATGCTCAGTTATCCTCAACATATTTAAGAGGTTAGTTAAATTTTTATCAAAATCATTCATTTCATAAGTAAAATTTTATCAAAATCATTAATGTTTTAGTGCATAAAAAACCATTATAACATTTTAGGAATTGATCATAGAATTAAGTTTGTCTCTATATATATCCTTGAAGAAGACCCCAATAACTCCAAGTCATTGAAATACCCAATCATATTTAGTGCATGAGTGGATAATGAAGTTTATTTAATCATCTTACATCTAAATAATGCATTTTAAACTATCTAGTTAATCTTTAATATGCTTATTTTTATCATCTAGATTCATTTATTGAATAACTTCACCAATAGACTTCTCAAGAAGGAATTACTCTAACACATAGAACTTACCTTTTGTTTAAAATGATTCCTATGTTTGTTTAACATTATAAAAATATGATTTTAGTAATATTATTCTTTTCAAGAATTGATCTGAAATTCATGTTTTATGATGTTGATTCCGTATTATCTATAATAAAATCTTTTATCAACGAGCACAATGCTTTACATGAATTTAATAAATACTTTTATTAAATGGGTTCCCACAAAAATAATAAACCCTTTTAAATACATAATATCCATTAGTGTATAAAGATCTAAATTTCACTAAAATTTATAGTTTTCAATGATTTTTCTCTCATTACTTTTTTATTTTGGTAGACCATCATGTAAATCATAACATATTTGATACATAGGTAATTCTATAGATAGCCCATTACCCATATACACCACATGGATTAACCTAGATCAATTTATATGGTATCATAAATATTTGGGTTTTCTAAAAAAAATTAACCCAAATATCATACCAAATATGATCAGCTAATCCAATTAGGGTCACCCATAACTTTCTTTCCTTACATAATATAATACATAACCACCTTTCTTTGAAAAAACCTTCCCAGTTGGATGATCAAAGTCATGAAAAGTGTTTTCTTTCAATATCTTATCTCATTTTTTCAATTGTATTTTTGTATACTTATAATGACTTAGTTTTATAGCTTATACCTTTAAAAAATTAACATATTAAAAAATTAATATGAAACACTTTTTACACCTTATGGTTTATGTTACCTAAATAAAAATAAAATACAATTATATTGACACATATCAAAATTCATCCCTTGTATAAAGTATATAAAACTATTTTGTGTAATGTTTTAGAATCATGAAAACCCCAAAATCCACATAATTGCAAGTATTGTGTGATAAGTAGCCAAACTCTACTTTTTGAGATAGAGACCAAGATCTCGGGTCAGTGAGAAGTATAATCCAAATTCCCACTATCCATGGATCATTGATCAATAGATACCTTAATTACAATACAATACTAACACCTAATATGTATAAGTCAAAACCAACCTTTACTTTCAAGTACATAACCCATAAAAAACCATAATCAAGGTTGAGCATAACTAAATATTATTTCATAACTAGAATGAAACTCCTTATATACATGGTATGACATTTATAAGAAGTATTTTAACACTTTAAACTAATGTATACATCTATTCATAATATAAAAAGGTTATATTTATGAATAATAAGGCAAAAAATAAACTAATTAAATGAATAATTATTAAATTTTGACATGATATAAACATTTACAAATATTTCATAAACATTTATTAAAAATTTATAATTAAAAATGATCTATGGAAATTTCAAAAAATATAAATATAAACATTTTATATTTAAATAATAAAAAAAATTATATTTAATTATTTACATGAAATTTAATATTAAATCATTAATATTAAAAATATATGATATTTATAAAATCATTTATAATCATATAATCATTTTATATTTTATGTCAACAAGTTACACAAACAAAATATCAGATATTTTGTTTTGTTTAAACCTATAAAAAATCATTAAAATACATTTTACTTGGTTTAGATATTTTTTAAATAAGGTATTTAATATAAAAATGTTTTATTATTATTTATGATCATGCTATAAATCAATATAAACTCTTTAAATTGCTCTATATTTTATAAATTTTAAACATTTTATAAATTAATCAACAATATAAATCCACTTTAAACCTAGATCACATCCACTAATTTTTTTGGGTAAAATATACACTATTGGATAGGGGAGATATACCACTGGACCTATACCAATGGTTTTCAAAAACCATTGGTATATAATTTTTGTGTGAATTCTATACCAATAGTTTCCTTAAATCATTGGTATAAATCATGTTATACCAATGGTTTTCAAAAATCATTGGTATAGAGTAAGGATATACCAATGGTTTCTAAAAACTATTGGTATAGACTTCCCCACATAACCAAATTGTGAAACCTCTCCTCCTCTAATCTCACTCCCATATAGACTTAACCCTATGGGTGGGCATTCAATTTTCTTCCCCAACTATGACAATCTATCCTCACTTTCTATTTTAATTCCATTGTTCTTGAACATCAAATTATTTCAATCCAAATATTTTATCTCCTTTATAAACCATCATTTTCATTTTTTTATATGTATAAAACCCTAACCTAGATTATTTTATGTAAGGATTCTTCCCAATTCATTCAATAAGGTTTAGTTTTGGTTATATTTTTTATTATGTTGCACAATAAATCTGATTATAGGTGCTTTATTTTTTTATTTAGTTTCTATCTAAATATATATAATTAAAATATGAACCTTTTATTTTCTATCATATATGAGTTAAATATGTAAATATTTTTCATATTAATTTGTTTTTTTAATATATTAGGGGTTATAAAATTATTCATTTCAATGTTTTATTTTAATAATTTAAATTATTTATTTCTAGTCTTAAAAATGCTTGTATTTAAAATGTAATATATGGTTTAAATATATATATTGGTCTTGTTTTCATAAAAGGTTGAAAATGGATGGACTTTGTTTTATGTGAACATTTTTATTAAATTATGTTAATTATTCATAAATATTATTTATATAAAGGATCATTTCCTTTCTTTTGATATTTTTAAAAATATGTTTGTTTATACATTATGCCATATGTGAGTTTTTTTAGTAAGATTTTTTTATGACCTATTCCACACTAATAACTTACTTAGTTTTCTACTTATATAATCGTGTTCTTGACCAACCTCAACTACTTAAATGGTTGTTTTTTAAGTTGTGAGATTTAAACCAAAATATATACCATGGTTTGTGTTTGATATATATTATTTTATTTTATATTATACTTCTCATCTGGACTGGTTCGTTAGTTATTCAATACATATACATTATTGTGTGGTATTATGTATATTTATTACTCATTGATATAATGGAATTAAATATTATGGTTTTATATATATAGTATTTTGTTATATCAAGGGATTGAGTTATGAAATTAAGGACATGGGTGATAAATATATAGTTTTAATTATTTAAAAATGGTCTTTTCCTTGATTAAATTTCCATTTTCATGATGAAACAAGTTTTTTTATAATTATATATTCTTTTATGTTAAATTTGGTGTTTGTACACAAATATGGAGAGTAATTTAAAATGGATTTGATCTCAATATTATTTCAATATTTTTTAAAGTGATCAAAATAAAGTGAACAGGTATTTTTTACTTAAATATATTTCATATTGGATGTCAATATTATTTCATTTCTTTTAAATAGTGACATATAACATTTTTTTAATATAATGTATAGAATTTGGATGTGTGAAACTAATCGGTTATCAATCAATTTTCAAAATAAGTTGGAGATATTTTAATATTTTTTATTTACCAATGCTTTCAATAGAGGTATTATACACTACCCAGGTTATAATTATGTTGGTATAACTTGATTATGTCATAAATAAATTAGCCACCATATAACAAAAAAAAAATCAAATAAAATATTATGTCTGGTATCATAATAGAGAGAAAATACAATCTCAAAGTGTTCATAATCTGAATGGGTGGACTAGATTAAACAATTTATTATATGACTACTTTCTATATATTCATCATCATGATAAAGAAAATATTCCAATGAAAGAAGATAATTATATGAGTATACATGATGTATTCAATGAAAATGATGATGTTGACAGGGTGAAAAAATTAAAGGATGCTACAATGAATCTATTATATCGATGATGTGGTAAAATGAAAAAGATATAATTCTCAATATAACTGTTCCATGGGAAGAAATTGTATGTAATTTATAATAATATCATTTATTATATTATTAACATTTTTAAGGTCATACTTCTATATGATTTATATATTAATTCAAATGATTATATGGCATGGAATCTAATTGACCAAATTGGATTTTTACAAAATCATTCTTTCCCAAAAGATTGTAGCTTATTCAAGGAGGAAACTACAGACCTAAATGATTGTATAAAATGTATCACATCTCAATGGAAGCCAAATATTGATGTAACGCCATCTCATGTTCCATATAAGGAAATTTGATACATTTCATTGATTTTTAGAATCCAAAATATTTTCATGTTTCATGAAATATTAAGAAATTTGTGATGGAATAATCCTAAGAGAAATAAGGATAATGATGAGTTCCTTCATCCTACAGATGCATTAGCATGTAGGCATTTGATGCTGATATCCTAATTTTTCAACTGAAATGAGTAATTTAATATTGGGTCTATCATGTGATGTTTTTAATCAGTTTGGTCAGATTATTACTTTGCACAACAAATGGAAAAATTGTATACACATTTATAACCTTCTTTTCTGGATGATTATAAAATAACCATTCACTTTCTTGAGTATACTCATACCTGGACCTTTTGATCTTGGTAAATATATAGATGTATACTTTAAACCTTTAATAAAAGAAGTTGATCAACTTTGGAATAAGGGTGTTTTCACATAGACTCAGTGTTGAAAAGACACATTTTATATGCTTCTTAGGCCTATGTGGAAAATAAATGATTTTCTTTATCATTAAATGATGTTTGGATATAGAATGAATGGAAAATTTTCCTATGATATTTGTATTAATAATACATGATCTAGAAGACATAAATATCATCATAGTTTTAGTTTTATGGAAAATAAATGATTCTATCCAGTTGATCATTCATATAGAAATATTCATGAAAGGTTTTACAATAACATGATAACTGAAAACCTACCTCTGTGTATGTTTGGGACTAATGTGCTTAATGAATTTCCACATTTTATATTTTCATTTGGGAACGGAAAAATTAAATCTATAAAGAAGATGAATTTTTTCATTAAATCCAATTGGAATTGGAAGAAGAAAAGTAGCTTCATTAATTTACCATATTATCCAACCAATATGTTACGTCATTGTTTAGACACAATGAAAATTTTAAAAAAATGTGAAAAGTCTATTTCAATTATTATAAATATCAAGGACAATAAGAAAAGATGGTTTATAATCTCAATATGACTTGGTGGGTTACGGTATCAAACTAGAATTATATCCAGTGTACATCAGTGAAAATAAATGTAGAGTTATGTGTTATTCTTATATGATGACACCTTCAGAAAAAAAATCTTAAAGTACAGAAACTATCAAGGTTATTGATGTATATTCAAGAAATATATCAAAATGGTTCAATATAAGATATTTGAAACTAAAATCTTGAAAGACTCAGGATTATCACATCCTTATTCATGAGTCGATTCCAATAGAAATCTATAATCTACTATCCAATAATTTAATGGAAGAAATTATTCTATTGTTCCATTTTTATAGAGATATTTTTACTAAAAATTTGTTTAAGTATTTATTGTCAAAAATACTGGAAGATTCACAATTAATTTTGGGTGAGTTTGTGTAACTTCCCGTCCCGGGTGCCACATGTCAGTACCCTGAGTTAGTTGGTCACAGGATCTCAAGTGTGCCTCCCCATACACCAGAAGCTGCTGACTAGTAGTGAGGGTATGATAATTCATTCATGGGGAGACTATAACCTATTTGATCAGAGTAATACACCAGCATAAATAATAAAAAATATTTGAATAAATATATATCAATAAATAATACCAATATCTCTAGATAAACAAAATAGAAGAATACAATATCCAACTAAAATAGAAACATTCCATGCTAATGTATGCTTCAAGAATCTAAAATGAAAATTGAAAATAAGGACACCAACGACTCCCAAGAAGGTCCTAAACCATGTTTGGATCCCTCATCCAAGATCTATCTCCAAACTAACCAACTAACACAAGGATTTTTACCTTAATTTGTTCTACAACAATAAAGTCAATTCAAGTACCGATCAGTTATCACAAATAGGGTGTGAGTGTAACTCAGTAGGCCACCACCAATGGTTTCTAAAACAATATCCAGTCATATAATACTTCACACAGTTCTATAAATAAATAATTTCAATTCATAATTAAATATTTATCACATTATCAATTAATTTTTATTTAACTACAGAAACCTCAGGTTTTCATCGACACCCATATGTCAGTACCTTTTTCAGCCCATGTTGGAGTCTTAATAATCTCCAAGGGATATCCCACATTTTAATGTCTATGTTACCATTCTTATTTTCACAAATGAATGACCATGTTACCATTCATTAATTAACACAATTGAATAACCATGCTACCATTCTTTATTCCTTGTCAGAATATCCATGTTACCATTCACTATTTAATAACTCATAATTGAATGAACATGTTATCATTCATAATACTTTTCTTAATGTCCATGTTACCATTCACTATTTAATAACACATAATTGAATGATCATGTTACCATTAATAATACTTGTCTGAATTCCCATGATACCATTCAACATTTAATTACATAAAATTGAATGAGATTGTTAGAATTCATAATACTTGGTTTAATGTTGATGATACCATTCACCATTTAATAACAAAAAAACAAATGAGCATGTTATCATTCATAATACTTAGATAAATTTCCATGTTACCATTCACCATTTAATAACACATAATATCAAAATATTATACATATATCTCAATCATCCATTAATTAATTCAATAATTAATTAATAATTTCACAATATCAATATTGAATAATTAATTCACTAATTAATTCTTCAACTCACAATTTCAACATATCATAATTAATTCTTAATTAATTATCCAATTCACTCATTAATATCACACAATTAATTTTAATAGTTAATTATCCTCAAATCCCACAATTTCAAAATTCTAAAATTAATTAATTAACCAAATTATTTAATTCTATTGGGAAATTAAATTTCTAAAAAAACTATAAATTATATTATTTTAATGTGCAAAATCAAATTCATGACTATGCGATTTGAACATTAGACACCTACCCTATTTTTTTGGCAAATGATTGTCGATGGAAGAATACCCAATTTGAAGCTAATCAGTCAAGAATTAAATGAAGAATGGGATTTATATCCAAATCCTAATTCCATGATCAAACAAATCAAGGTCTAAAAATATTATATCTAGATCAAAATCTAATAGTGGGTGAGCATCCTTATTTTATTTTAAAATAGGAGCAAGAAAGAGATATATATCTAAACAAGAAAAAAGAACATATCTATATGGTACATATCCTCAATCCTCCTTTTTATTCGCTAATAACAGAGGTCAGTAAGGTTTGGGATCTATCTAGAAGGCTCCAAAATAGTGAAAAATATCCCTATTTCAAATTAGTGGAGCTATAGGAGAAAAAATATAGAATTCATCTGCAAAACATATTTCAAATAGAGGGTCAGGCATTTACATGGTGTGTAATCTAGTTATACATCATGGAATTGGTTTTAAAAGGTTTCCACTAAAAAATATATCACCTCAGATCTATTTTATTAAAACCCCCAAATAATTAAATGATGTTTAATGCCTCTGCACAATTTTTAAATGTTCTGAAGTTTAATTTCATCCCATTTTCCCTTCATAGCCTCCTAACTAACCCTAAACACATTTTTAACACTTAACCCATTTATACCAAAACTCCATTAATTCAAAAAATCATACATATCCAAACATTAGGCAATTTTATCCAAAAAAGGGTTCTTTGTCTCGGAAGAAGACTGGGCCAATAAGGTTAAAACAAAAAAGAACTTAGAGATAAAAGTACCTAAAAAGAATGATATCTTACAATCTCCACACCTTATAACATTTCATCCTTGAGATTCACTTCCAAAAAAACTCTAAGATTATAAGTCAAAAATATTGGGCCACTAATCACACATATCTACTTCCCTTTCCCAAGATTCCTCCTTTAAATGCCCATGTTTCCACAAAACATGAATTATCATCACAGTCTTTCTCCATAATACATTCTCACTATGATCAAACATTCACATCGGATGCTCCTAAAAGGATGTATCTAACTCAAGATCAACATCTTACACCTTGATCATGTGAGAAGGGTCGGGATGGTACTTATGATATTGTGATACATGGAAAACATCATGCATAGCACTGTATTTCTATATAAGAGTCAATCGGTACACCATTGGCCAGATTCTCTCCACTACCTCAAATGGTCCAAAGAATCAGGGTGCCAAGATTCCCTACCTCCATATCATGCAGTGACCCAACCTAGGAGAAAATAGAAGGAATACATGATCACCCTCTACAAACTCTAGGGGTGGTCTCTATCTTTCACTACACGAATTCTGACTACTCTGAACTGTATCCATATGTTTCTGAATTCGTTGAACCTACTCTGATCTCTCTCGTATGAGATTAGGTCCTAGAAACTATGAATCTACAGCCTCTATCCAGAATAGTAGTGATCTAAATGGCCTATCATAAAGGGCCTCATATGGTTCCATCTATATAGTTTCTTGATAACTATTGTTATAGGAAAACTCTGCTAAATCTAAGTTTTTTTTAGATTCTATGAATTCATGCACAAACTCCCACAAAATATACTCAAGCACATGTATAATATGCTCCAACTTCCCATCTATTTGTGGGTGGAAAACTATACTCAATAATACATGTGTGCCAAGTTATTTCTGCAAGACCTTCCATAACCATGAAGTGAAATGTGATCCATGATATAAAATTATAGTTTGTGGTACCCCGTGAAGATAAATTATCTCCCACACATACAAATCTCCTAACTGCTCCATTGAGAAAGTATCCTGTATAGGCAATAGATGTGATAATTTTTGTCATTTTATCCACAATAACCCAGATAGTATCATTATTCATTGGTGTATTTATGAGACCCACCATAATATCATTTCCATGTTATCACTCTTCCACTCTAGAATGGGTAATGGATGAAGAAAACATTCAGGTCAATGATGCTTTACTTTTACCTGCTGAAAGGTGTATCATTGTGTCATGAAAACTTATATATCCTTTTTCATTCATAGATACCAAAAAAATTTCATAGGTCATGGTAAATTTGGGTCACACCTATATATACTTCCGACTTCAAGGCATGAAATCCCCACATGATATCTTCTCGCATGTTCGTAGGCCCAAAAACCCAAATATTGACCTAGATGATCTCATCCCCATATATACTCTAAACTAATGGTGAATCCCCACCTTAAGGGTTTTCCCACAAAGATAAAAATTCTGGATCCTCATACTATCTATCTCAGATCCATCTCAAAATCATAGACTCCACTAAAACTGATAAAAGATTCATTTGTTCCGAATTCTTCTGAACCACCATATGCATCTCAGCCAGTAAATCCATCATCTTCCACTCTACACTAGATTACTGGACAATCTGATTCCAAGCCTTTATGATTAAAGAATCATAAACATTCTTTCCTTTTCTATACATATACGCTAGTTCAAAATCAAAACACTTTATATATTCAACCCATCTCCACTTTCAATGATTCAAATATCATTGTTAGAATATATACCTTTGGATATTGTGATAATAAACCCCATAAACTTCTCATCCAATAGATATTTCCTCTAAAACTTTAGATAATAAACCATGACCGCTGTCTTGAGGTCATACAAAGGGTAGTTCTATTCATGTGGGCTCAACTTCTGATACCCATACATGATAACTCTATCCCCCTACATCAACACAGCTCCAAGTATGATTCCTAGAGCATCACAATACACTGTACTATCCTCGACTAGATTAGGTGGGATCAATATTGGTTCCAATTTCAATCTCTTCTTCAACTCCTAGAAGGAATTCTCACAAGATTCTATCCATTCAAACATTACCCTCTTTTTGGTCGGGCTCAAAATCAGCGCTACAAAAAAGAAAATTTCTTGGATGAATCTCCAATAATATCTAGCCAACCCCAGAAAGCTATGAATGTAAAACATATTCTTGGGATTATCCCAAGAAACCATTTTTTGAACCTTATCTGGGTCCACTGAAATTCATTTCTCTAAGTTGATGTTTCCCAATAATTCTAAAGATCAATCTGAAATTGGCACATATATCACTTGGCGTATAGCTGATGCTATCTCAGTGTACTCAAGATGATGTCAAGATATTGGGCATGATCTTCATGAGTCTTTTAGTACACCAAGATGCCGTCCATGAATACCACAAAAATCTGATCTAAGTACATATGGAAGACTTTTTTCATCAAGGATAAAAACATCTCTAGTGCACTTTTCAACCCAAACGGCATTATGAAAAACACATAAAGTTCATACCTACTTCTAAAAAAATCCTTTATATATAATAAGTTCAAAATCTCAACTAATGATACCTCAACCTCAAGTATATTTTTGAGAACACACAATATCCTCTCAACTGGTCAAAAAGATCATCGATATGTGAAATTGTATATCATTTCTTCATAGTCATCTTCTTCAACTTCTGGTAATGAATGCACAAGTGTAAACTCTCATCATCTTTCTTCAAAAACAAAATGGGTGATCCCCAAGGTGGTGTACTTGGAAAAATAAATTCCTTATCCTCTAACTCGTCAGGATAATTATTGAGCTCTTGAAGCTCTATCAGTGCCATTTTGTATAGTGGAATAGATACTGGGTTATCCCCTGACATGAGATCAATAGTGAATTCCACATCTCTCTCAGGGGGGAAGCCCTAATAAGTCTTTAGAAAACACATCCTAAAACTATTCCACTACTGGTGGAAATGTGTCATATTGTACTCTTCCATCATCCAATAATATACTAGAAACTCCATCTATGATCTCTACTAATTGGTGAGTAATTGTCCCTACTCGGCCTGCTTGAATATCCCACTCCCCATGGTGAATATGATGGTCACCCTTAGGAGACGTAAAAGTTACTCTCTTTCTGTAATAATCTGTATGGTCTTAGTATGCAAATAGACAGTCCATACCTATTATTAAGTCAAAGAATAACGTGTAAAGAATATTTAGATACCATAGAAAATGAGATTCATCAATTTTGAAAGAACATCCCTTGCACAAATAGATGTATCTATATCATACTCCCAATGGTGTATCTATAGTTATAGCCCCTCTTATGAACTCAAATTCCAAGCTCAAAACAATAACATGTTTTGAAGATTTACAAGAAAGAGTGAAACAATATCAAATAAGGAATTTTCTAATTTATAAGATAAACTAATAATACCTTTCACTATTGAAGGTCTAGCCTCTCTATCCACAAGTGTAGGTTATACTCTATATAGTTTTCCTTCCCCTCTCCCTTGTGATGTTGTTTAACTCCCTAGATTCACACAACTCTACAAATATGGGTGCTATTTCCTAGAATCACCATGTCCTCAACCTCTACCGCCACATATAGTAGAACTCCATATACCATCCTGATATGGTGTAGAATATCCCCTTCCCATAATCTGACCATATTTGGTTTCACCCTCACTAACCATTTCTCTATGCATTCTATATAACTTCTATAGATGTCCCACCTTTCCAAAAGATTGAAAATCTTTTGGAGATCAGCTATAATCTCTATGATAATGGCCTGACCGACCACATTGATAAAAGATCACTCCTTTAAGGACTTATGAAACTAACCCTCCTGATTGTGTACTCTGCTTCCCACTAGTCTAACTAAATTTTTCATAGCGGAGCTTCCTTCTCTCAGTAGTCACACCTCCAGATCTTCTAGTAGTAATTGTCTGTCTAATACTAGAAGTATCCTTTAGGTTCCCCTATGATATTAGAGCCTGATCCAACACCTCAAAAAAATTATTTAACCGAAAAATTTTAACTTGGGACTTAATATCACACTTAATTCTATCTAGAAATCATCTTTCTGTAGCTATTTCATCTCATGAAAACACTGGAGTAAAGTGTTTCAAGTCAATAAAGCATCCAACATAATCCATTATGGACATTCTCCCCTAAATCAGCCACATGAACTCTTCTTATTTCTCCTTCCTCAACATCTATAGATAGAAGTGCTCCAATAACCTCTCAAATAATTCTTTCCATGGAATTACATCAGCCTATCCAATCTGTGCATGTATATCCCACCAGCGCTTCACTAATCCTCATAGAATATAAGTGGCCAATTTTACCCTCTTTTCAGTAATAGTCTCCAAATGGTCAATTATCATATTGATGAACTCAACCTAGAACCCATATCCTTCTAGCCCACCCTCTCCAATGAAATTCAGAGGGTTCTCTAACAGGAAGTCTCTCATTAGTTCATACATGATTCTCACAACCTTTCCTAGGTCACTTTCCATGAATTTCATGAAACAAGTGAAGTTCTCTTGGAACTTCTCCCCTGCTTCCTCTCTCGGCACTATTAGTGCCTCAAGTTCCATTATTGGTAGAGCATCGCTAGCTATATCCTCCCATAATCCTCTCAACAAGAATCATCATGGAGTAATATCTCTAAAATTCCAAAAATATGTCAAGGCAACATTTTCAATTCAATTTCACAAGACAAGAAAATAGTTCAAGTTAAATAGCTTACCAAAAACCCATTTTCCTATGTGTTCCTAAAGTGATGCATGACTTAAAATAAGCCTCAGTTCCAACAAATTATGCATATAGACTCATCTCTCATACCATTCTTGTCATGATTAAATTCTCATAAAATCTCAAAAACAATTTTCACATTACACAACAAGGGAATCACTCAAGATGAAATAACATTCAAATATAACAAAAAAAACCATAATAACAATACCACCCTAAGTTCTTTCCCCCCTATAAAAGGGGTTGAAACTCCTATTCACAATCTCATTACCAAGGCCCTAATCTTCCTAGTCTATTTTATACCTTTCCCAAATATTAATTCAAAAGAAAAAGAAAATAAAACTGGGCTATCATACCATTTTGTAATGTCCTAGCCTCTGTGCCACTTTCCAGTGCCATGAGCCAGTTGGTCTCATTACCTCAAGTGCACCTCCCCATATGCTAGAGGCTACTAACTAGCATCTAGGATTTGATATGTCGTTCATGGGGAGACTACACCCTCTTTTATTAGAGTAATACACCATAATAAATAATAAACAATAGAATAATTAATATATGTCAATAAACAAAACCAAGATCTCAAGATAAAAAAAATGAAGAATACAATATCCAACTGAAATAGAAACATTTCATGCTAAAGTATGTGTCAAGTTTATAAAATGAAAATAGAAAATAAGGAAATCAATGACTCCCAAGTAGGTCCCAAACCACATCTAGTTACCCCATCCAATCTCCATCCCCAAACTAGCCATCTAACACATGTCTATTTCCCTTAATCTATCCTACAGCAATAAAATCTATTTGAGTACCGATCAGGTGTCTCAAATAGGATGTGAGTACAGCTCAGTAGGCCATCACCAATGGTGACTAAAACAATATCGAGTCAGATAAAATTACATGAAGTTCTATATAGAAATAATTACAATGAATAATTAAAAATTTATCACATTGTCAATTAATATTTATTTAACCATATAAACCTCAGGTTTCCATTGACACCCATATTTCAATACCTAATTCGGCCTATGTTATATAATAAACTATCCCCAAGGGATATCCCATGTTTGAATGTCCATGTTAACATTCTTATTTTCAAAAATTAATGACCATGTTAACATTCATTAATTCACACAATAGAATGACCATGTTACCATTATTTATTCCATGGATGAATATCCATGTTACCATTCACCATTTAATAACTCATAATTTAATGAACATGTTATCATTCCTAATACTTGGTCGAATGTCTGTGTTACTATTTACCATTTAATAACACATAATTGAATGAGCATATTACCATTCATAATACTTGGTCGAATGACCATGTTACCATTCACCATTAAATAAGAAAAAAATTGAATAATAATGTTACCATTCATAATACTTGGATGAATTTACATGTTTCCATTAACCATTTAATAACACAAAATTAAATGATCATGTTACCATTCATAATACTTTGTTGAATGTCCATGTTACCATTCACCATTGTTTTTGCAAGGAAGTTACCATTCACCATTTCATAACATAATAACACAATATTACACATATCTCAACCACCCATTAATTAATTCAATAATTAATTAATCCTTTCACAGTATCAATATTCAATAATTAATTAACCAACTAATTATTCAACTCATAATTTTGACATCTCATAATTAATTCCCAATTAATTATCAAATTCACCCATCAATATCACACAATCAATTTACATAATTAATTATCCTCAAATCCAATAATTTTATAATTACATAATTAATTAATTCACCAAATTAATTAGTTATATTGGAGAATTCAATTTATAAAGAAATCTAGTAATTCAAAAATGTTCGTGTACAAAATCAAAATCATGACTATGGGATTTGAACATTAGACCACCTACCTTAATCTGTTGGAAAATGATTGTCAATAGAATAATCCCCAATTTGAAGCACATCAGTCAAGAAAGCTGCAAAGAATGAGATTTTGATCCAAATCGTAAATCCATGATCAAAAAAATAAAGTTCTAAAAATCTTAGATCTAGATATAAATCCAATAGTGGGTGAACATCCCACTTTAATACAGAAAGAGGAGTGGAAAAGTGATATATATCTAAATGAGAAGAAATAACATACCTGGATGGTGTAGATCTTCAATCCACCTTTTGATTCACTAAGAATGGAGGTTTAGAACACTTGGGATCTATCCAGAAGGCTCAAAAATAGTGAAAAGGATCCTAGGGTTGAAGGAGGGGAGTTGTGGCCAAAACAAATATAGAATTTAACTGCATAGCATGTTTAAAATAGTAGGTCGTGCATTTACACATAGTGTAATTCAGTTATGCATTGTGAAATTATTTTTAAAATATTATACTGAAACATTTTTCACCTCATATTTATTTTATTAAAACCCTTGAACAATTACATGATTTGTAAATATTTTATAGTTGAGTTTCAATCCATTTTACCTTCAAAGCCTCTCAACTCACCACAAACCTATTATATCTGGACTCTATTCATTAAAAAAAGTATAGTTACCCAAAATTTAGGTAATTTTCTCCAACAAAGGGTCTCTATATCCAAACAATACTAGGCCACTAAAGTTCAAATTAAAAATAACTTAGAGTGAAAATTACCTAAAAAGGATGGGATCTTATAGTTATAGAAAAATTTTCCTCCATTATTTCTCACTTGCATGATTCATCTAACTATCCATCTTCCAGGTGGAATAATTCTTATAGTACCTATTTATATTAGTTGTATGCATCAAACTAAAATAAATATGTACTCATTGAATTCTTATTCCCAAAATAGGAATCATCCTGAAGGTTTAATAATGAAAGGTTACTTGGATCATGAATAAATGGATTTCTTTCCAACGTATTTGTCTATGAGACCATGAGACATAAACTAACTATGATAAAAAAAGAAGATAAGTATGAAAAAAAAACCTAGATTTTCATTACTTTCCTAAACTAGGATAATTCCTAGATGATATACGTTAACTACAATAATCCTTGAAGAGTGGGAGATGGCACAACACATAGTCTTTTTTAACTGTGATTTGTTCCATGACTACATCAAGTACGTAAATTGAATATGTATATGTTATCTCATTCCATGTGACTATACATAAATGTTATACTATTTTTATCTTTTTATATAGGGGAATATAAAAAATTATAAATATAAATCATCTTTCATTACCTTTGATGATATGAGATATTTTTCATACCTATGATTTTTCTTCTTGGTTGAAATTGAATGTAGAAGTATCACTGTAATAAAATAATAATAAAAATTAGTTAATTTTAATATTCACTTATATTATAGGTATTTATTTTACCTATTGATACTATCTATAAATAAATAGTTTCTTTGGATTTTGGTATTTATTGTGTGGTTCATGAATTTAAATCAATTATAATTAATGGGTACAAATTTATTATCATTGAATGAGAAATGAACATGATAACACAACATGATAGACTTATAGTAACTATAATAATATACTATTATTCTCGTACATCAGATATTGGGACTTGATATGTAAATTTCTCTTATAGTGGATTTGTTGAGAAAATAATAATATTGAATTACTACTCTCATGGTTGAGTCTCTATGATGAAATGAAATTGGTCTGACTCGATGATGATATATGAAACATTTATTGATGATTAAATATTTTTAGTTATTGACATGAAAACAATTCTTGATTCTGATGATCCATATATATTATCATCATTATAGAAAAAACATTCTATGCGAAAGATCATTTGAGTCCTGGATTCGGTGTCTTTATTGAAGTTATCCCAAGACATATTTTTTATAATGGTCAGGATGAAATTGACACCAACACTACGCCCATTGGGCTTGATCAATTTATTAATTATGATGACTCAAATAGTATATTTTTATAATTTTATTGTTAACCCAAAGACGTGTTGGGTAATATATATAATCATCTATATGTGTTTTCATTTCTTTTAGTTTAACCTAACTTGGTTTGGTTAGGTGGAAAATATTCAAATTTATTTAATGCTGGTTGAAAATATTTTGTATCTAAATTGACCTTTATATGTATTTTCAATATAAACTTGTGATAGTTTTATTTAATTTTCATCTTCTAATATTGAATTGAACTATATTCGAACCTAATAAACAAAAAAAATTAAACAATATAATTATAATAAAAAAATATGAATTGAACTTAAACATACCAATATAATTAAAATGAAAAACAAAAAACAATAAAAAAATGACATAACCAATAAAATATCTAAATGACCCAACCCAAAATATGAATCAAATGACTGAACCCAAAAAATGGATAATGACCTAATCAATTGACCAAAATGAACTAAATGACCCAACCAAAACTTAATTGGATCAAATTGAAAATAGAATAAGAAAACAGTGTCCTAGCCATGTTTAACATGATAATTAGAATGTATTTTTTTTATGACATGCCTTTTTTGTTTGGATATTGTTGTCACTAAATATAATATGATTTCCTTATGTCACTTTGTATCCTTTATTTTACTTGATAATTGGAAACCCTTAATTAAGTCACATCGCATCTTCTATCTTATTTTCATTAAACATTATTTACAAATTTCTAATTAACTGCATATTTCTTTTCAAATTTAGGAAATGAAAAATAGTAAAGATATAAAAAGGAAGAGTATGTATGATAATAATCACCACATGATAGAGATAATGTTTCCCTATATGGTGCCTATTATGAGTATTTTATTTCAAATATATATATCAATAACATATAATATCATGCCATTAATATTTTTTATATTTTAATTAGAAAAATACATTCATGAGAAAATTAATCTCTAACTAACCAAGTGGTAGTGGTGATCACCATGATAATTAGAAGGGTTGGTACTAAAGTTACTTGCACCACTCACCATACCTGATCACACCCTTCCCCATTTTCAGATATATCGTATAATACACTTTATTATCCCACGTTTCTGTTATATGAACCTGAGATATTTAGAACACCTATATGTCGGTACCATATATGTCTGATCTTGTTTGTATTTATTTTCCTTATCTATTGATTGATCCTACCTCCCCCATCCATATTACCCTTTTCTACAATCCTCTATTTCTTATTCTTTTCCTAATACTTCATTATGTCTATGCTTTTATGTTCATGTTCCTTCAACATCTACTCTGACACATTCTAAACATCATGAGTATATATTTAGGCCATGTTGGTACTACAGAGGTTGATAATCCTTCACATCCTAGGGATAAAACAGTACCCACATATTATACTATATCAGGTACATGTATATAACCCTAGTAAACTTTTTACCATAATTTATTTTCATTATAAGATATATTAAAATAATATTTTTCTTTTACTCTTTCACAGCTGGATATGCCACTATAAAATAGTGTGGGTGTAAACCCAAGTGTGAAGTGTGAACCACCACACATAGATTATAGTTGAATACAATGAGGATAATGAAATAATTGGTAAAATAGAGTGATAATACATTAGTTTATGAAGATTTTTTCCAAATAATCTAACGTCATTCCTATCAATCCACTCCCCTAGGGAAACCTTGAAAATAAAGTATAGGAAAATGTTTGGGCTAAAATATGGGTAAGAAAATTCACTAGATTTAATGTTACATTACTATTATATTTATATGTGTTAATATTTTAGTAGAATATTGGTTATAATTTTCCCAATGGTGAGGCTATGTGGACTGCATGTATAATGGAATTATGTGAGATATAGATATAATATAAGCATGAGTTGTATAATGGTTAGATTACTATAGTTGGAATAGATTTAGAGGTTATACCTATCATGAATTAGTGTCCAAACACACATTATCAGGAAATGATTTCTCATTGTAAGAGTAATGAGTTTATAATATTAATCAAATTTTTTGTTTTTTATTGAAAATTACATTGATTTACATTAATAATTTGTTTTGTATTGTTGAATACTATTTTTTAGGAAGTGTAAAAAACAAATAAAAAAAGGATTATAAGAAGTATATACACACTTTGGGGTGGATGACGATGAATGAACATGATAGGAAGCATTTTTTTTTTCTTTGACACATTCATTTAATTAGGTATAAATTATGAAAATCTAAATTCCTTCTCTTCTTAAGAATCAATGAATTTTTAGAACCACTAATCAGTAGATTCATATTTCAGTCCTCTTTACTTATATTTAGGTAATTTATTATGATTTTAAAAACATCAAGAAACATGATAATCTGACATATATATAAAATGGTATCGCTAAATAACACAAGCACATATAATCTGGAAAACTACTCTAGGATGGAAAAAATTTCAAAATGTTGATTAATTTTTAGAGCATCCAAAAATTTGATTAATACTTCATCATAGATGAATGAAATTTAGATAAGATTATATATTTTACAACATAATAATTGGTATGCATTTCAATGATCTATAGATCAATTTATCATTGAAAAATAAAATCACATAGATTTTGGAAAACTAATGTGCTGTAGAAAAATTATAGAACTTTAGTGAAATTTGATTTTTTTCATTTTAGTTTGATTGATTATAGTTTCAAATAATTGGGGATAGTACAATACATTTTTTTGAAATTTAATTTAATTATTTTTTTATTATTTTCAATTAAATATTGGTTATAATTATTTTTTTAATATACTATTATTAAATAATGATTTTTCTACATTCAATGTCATTATAGAGGGTGGTACTGAGCATTGAAAGGCGTGTTCCTCAATATTTTTTTGTTTAAGAAGAAATAGTAAATATGGAAGTATGGTAAATGAATATAGTCAAAAATTTATTATAAGTTTTGATTTCCTAATATCAAATTATAATATCTATTTTGTAACTAAATAGTTCATTTATATTTTCATTAGTGTTCTTTAGAGCACTTGATGAGTTGGAAGCTAACATCTTTGGACCAAATAATTATTTTCTCCATGTATTAGGAGATGAGGACCTTGGGAGAGTATTCTATCAACTAAATAAGATTATTTTACCCACTAGATATTGGCCCACTTCTTGTGCTAGTTCTTTTAGCATTGATTTGGAAACAACTCATTTAGAGGATGTATAGGCTCATATAGAGGCAGAAGAGGCCAAAAAATAGCCATGAAAGAGTGTAAATGAAGTCAAAATTCCAATTAGGAATTTATAAATGTTATGGAAGCATTATTTTCATCACTTCCACCAGATATAACCATTTGATTTGATACATTCATATTGATGATTTGTTCATTATATGATGCACTAGGCAATTGTGATGATGGTCCAAGTGATATTTAGGATGATAACATTCCTAGAGATGGTGATGACGATATTGGTGTTGGTGATGATGGTGATAATGATGGATATAGTGATGGTGATGGTGATGGTAATGGTGATGGTGATGGTGATGGTTATGGTGATGGTGATGGTGAGGATTATGGTAAAGATAATGATGATGATGATATTATTTGTGATGAGGGAGTGATTGATCATCTATGTTTCTAACTAATATTTATTACACATTATGTTTGATAATTGAATGTGAATGAATCTAGGAATGTTTTAAATTTTTATTATAATTGGTTAAATCATTTAATTTGTTTCTTTATTTTTATATATTGGATGGTAGTTATTTTGGGGTGTGGGTTTAGGTGTTTGGGGTGTGTTCTAGCTCTATTCCAAGATGGGAGGTGTTACTGGATACCTAGGTGAATAAAGGATATATCGATGGTTTAATGAAACCATTAGTATAGGGTAAATCCAATCCACTTATACTAATAGTTTAAAGGAAACCATTGGTATATTTCAATCATCATGCCTATGTATCCAACTATTTGGAGAATTGTTGTTATAAGATATTCAAATGGTTCCCCATTCTATACCAATAATTTTAAACCAATAGAATAGGGAATATTTCTAGCAGTGTTAACCCATAGAAATAAACATTTTTTTGCTAATTTTATAGAAATTATTTTTATTAAAAATAAAAAACACATCTATTTTTTCAAGAAACCACGGCATAAATATTCCCTTGTAACAACTCTTTACAAGAGAAAAGTATATTTGTTATTATTTGGATGAAGTTATTTTGGGAAAAGCCTTACAAAGTCATACTTCTAAAACTATGATGTTATTTTATTAACAATTTATTTTTTACTTATAGAAACCACTATTCAATATTAAACATGATAATGTTTTTGGTAAATTTTGATGTAAAATTATCATTTTACAATTCATTTATTTGTTAAACTATTTTCATTATAAAAAATGCAATTTTTTTAAATAGTATCATGGTTAGGAAAACTTCAAGAACCTTTATTTTTTAAAAAATACAACATTTCTAGAAAAAATAAATTTTCCATTTTTTAATCTATATTAAAACTCAATACCAATGATATTGAAGGTGATATGATACTAAAAATGGGATTTTGAGGGGGGAACACATATCAAAATATGATGGAATGAACAACAAAAAATGAATTTTTCTAAGATCTATCTATTCATATTATTTTGAGTAAATAAACGAAGAATGAATACCTCTTCTCTAATGACCCAATCCATTTGTGATTCTTCCCCATGAGATTCATTTCAAACATCGAGAAGAATCCAACTGAATCCATCCTACAATGGTATCTTTAGGTTATGTGAATCTTCCAACACTTGGGGAGGACTCCATTCTATCTACAGCATATTATAACCTATATATTAAAGGATAAAGATAAAAAATAAATAAAGTGATATTCAATATTAGAATTTATATGATAATAATTGTGTACAAACATAACATGGTATTGAACTTATTTTATAAGTATCGTGTTCACTCTTTGAGGTTCTAAACATTTCATAAAAATTTAATAATAAAGGTAAAAATTATAATAATTTTATAACTCATTCACCTTTTATATTCAAATCATTTATCACTATAAAAGAATCATTGGAAACTCCTTTAATATTATCGCATAATGTTTAGATGATAAAGATATCATTTAATGTGAATAAATCAGGATTAGCATACATTATCATACAATGCATTTTATATCATACATAGAACCATGACATGGTAATATTCACTAAAATGAGGTTTAACCTAGTAAAAATCATGATGTGGTTGAGACCATTAATATTATATTTTATCTTTAGTTTATATTTAAATTAGATAAATGAAATACCATATATTTGACTATGATATAATGTGATTTGATTAATTCTCTGGGCCTGGATACACTATGTAAATTGAAAAAATATTTCATTTCTTTATGGGTGTTTTTAAATCATGTTTTAGTTATAATATATAGATTCATTTTTTCTTTATAACAATTTACAAAACTTTTGGTAGTTTTCTAAATAATAACTGAATAAAAGGCATTAATGAATTGATTTTCATTCACCCAAATAATAATTAAATAATGATTCATTGTATACAATTCACCAATGTTGGCATGTGATTTGATGTAATGAAGGAGTTCGCAAAAGAATAAATTAAATAATGTAAAATTTATGAGGGATTACCATTATAGGGTTAATAAAACATTAGGGGATAAATTATTCTATGCTAAGAATTTAAGGATACATTCCCTGACCAAAACTACCCGAGTTTGAAGCTTTAGAATGTATTATTACACCAATGTAGCATGATCTTTGACCTAGAGGATATGCCAGAGTCAACATGGTCTACATCCTATGAGGTACTACAGACCCACACTCGTAGGTTTGATGCTAAAAATACATAGTTTACATACTATCTCTAAATCTAATAGAGGAGACACAAGCTAAACATATCTTTATTTTACATTAATTTCATAAGTTGAACATTTTATCTCAAAAATGATCTCATAATCCCATGAACTAAAGGTTTTGTGTATTTGAGGATCAACTACATAATAAAAATATTTTACAATAATTATGAACATTAATCTATAATCGAACCACATTATACCCCATATAAACATCTGATAAGTTATACTGATCTTTATAACCCAATGAATGGAAATATAAGAAATCACTAAACTCAAATGCCCATTAAGTGAAAACTTATCAACTTTTCATCAAGGGTTAGATCATAAAAATATGATAAAACATGATCATGAGAGATATATATTATTAAAAAAAACATGGCACAATAAGATTGGTCCATAATTCATGATAGTAAGACAGGTCATCTCAAATGAACCAGAACCTACCCAGGAATATGAGTATGGGATAATAAACATGATCTATGGATCATAATCATATGAATATAACATAAAAATGTGGTATTTCATGAAAACATAAGATAATCAGTAATTATAGAAAAAACATAATCATAAAAAAAATTATATAGTGTTTCAGGCATCAAAATCATGCGACCCAATATATGGTGTCTTAGTAATTACTTTTAGTGACATATTAGTGACTTGAGCATCATATTTCATAGATTATTAGTGACTCGAGTATCATAACTGGAGACCCATTTTTATATCATGAGATATAAAACTTTTGAAAATGCATTGGAGGCTGATATAGGACCCCAGTTGTAAACATCCATATATATATATATATCTGTGTGTGTGTGTGACATAATATCTCAATAATTAATTATATCATAAAAATTCATGGAACAAATGGGTTTCATATCATTTCCAAATTGAAGAGTATAACGTGATATCAAAAGTAGGTTTTTTGGTACCAAAATAATTAAATCACATAAAATGAATATGTAATAAATTAATTTAGAAGCTTAATTATGAAACATAACTCTTTTGGATTTATATATTTTGTAGTTAAATAGAAAAATATAAGTGAAATGTAAAATTGTATTTATAATAAATTTCTTAACATTTTTGTAAAAAGAAGCAATTTTGAGTCGCTTTAAAATATATCATTTTTATAAATTAAAATCAATACTTTTTAAAACATATTTTAGAAATAATTTTCAATAATATACCCTTGATATTACATAAAGTTTATCGAGTGGATATTGGGATTGGAAGATAAAATATATGACTTGAAAAGGAAAACCCATTTCAGGATTTTAGAAATAGAATTATTGAAACCCACATCATAGAAAGACTGAGAAATATTCAATTTGAAAGGAGGAAAAGAGAAAATTAAATACCAATAAAAAAAATATTTTTTCATTTCAAAATAAGAAAGGATAAAATTTGTTGGAAGAGTGAACATGGCCATGGTGAAAAAAAACTTATTTAAGGAGGATGGGAATTATTCTTAACCATGTCAAATTTTATAAAGAATTAAATCCAACAAAGAAGATTTATTTTATGAGAAAATGTAATTACATAGAAAATAAGGAGGAAAGTAAGTAAAATATGATCATATTAAATAATAAAATGATATTTTAAAACAATATTCAATGAGGCATAATTAGGAATTAAGAGAAGTAGTTGAGTAAAAAACCCTTACTTTAACTCTCAAATTCTGTGAAAGAACTTTAACCTCATGAATAATAAACATAAAAATATTAATAATTTAATTCATAAACTTATTAAAATATATTACCCTATATAATCTTCAATCTAAATTACTTATCACACACCTATTAGTTAATTATATTTTATTTTCATCATCAAATGTTAGAGATTTTTGATTATTTCACACATGCTTTAAAATTTTGATGTTCAATACCATTATTAATACCAATTTAATCATTCATAGTTTTTTCAAGGTTCTATAATAGATTATTTTCAATTATTTATAAATTTATTATTTCATTCTATGATATTTTTAGTTATGATTCATGAATATGAAATCAATGAGGATCTTGTTTTGATAATTTTTTTAAAAGAAAATTTGGGATATTAATAATGAGTAAAATATTAATATAACCTTTAAAAATATAAATAATTTAATTAAATAATTTTAATTAATTATATAAATTCTTTGAATCATCTGGGTAGTGTGGTTATGAAAAACAAAACATGTCATTCATGGAGGCGGTAGTCTGCACATATGATTGAATGACGTATTCATTTTTTAAAGGAGAGGGGAAAATAAAGATAATGATTGTTACATCAATATAAAAATAATATATTATTAAAATATTAATTATTATTATTATAATTTTATAATGTTATAATAAAATTTTAGGTAGAATAATAACACTTAAATAAATAGAAATGAAAGGAGTGATTTGAGAATTATTACTCTACTCCATGGAATAACCCCTTTAAAAATTGGATTATTCCATTGAGGGGTGGTATTTTGAAGAGACCAGAACCTCTAGAACATAGATAAGAGTGTTTGGGAGGTATTTGGATGGATTTTTTTTTAACTAATAGCCTTGTGGTGTGAGTATAAGTGTGGTTGTGAAGGGATCCTTTTATAAGTAAGAGCAATGACAATTTTGTAATAAGAGGCATACTATTCAAGACTAGTGGCTCCAAAAGTGGTCAATCATGTAGAGGGGATAATGTAATGTTCATAAATTCCCAAAAAATCATTTGGAGACATTTTCTATTTTACCCTTTCATTTTACCCTTTTACCATTTTAGCTTTTACCATTGTACCTAATTTTTACCTAAGTGGTTTATGTTTATGACTAAAAATAAAATATACCTTACCAAATAATTTACACCCTATGATTCAAAATATGAAATACATTTTATTCAATACAATTTCTAAAATTGATAAAATTTAATTCTAAAATAATAAATTCATGAAACATTAAAAACAATTTTTAGAAATAATATATTTTTATACATGGAAATGAGTTCAGGATAAAATGATGAAATTAATGTTTTCATTGAAATTAATTTTATTCTTATTAAAAATGGAATATTAAATTGGATTTTAAATTAATATAAAAACTAATTCCACTTTTTGAACACTTAAATTAAAATAAAGACTAAAATTAGTTTTTATTATAATAAAATATTACTTAAGTTCCAAAATGTTAAATATGGGATTTCTAAAATTAAAAACATATGTTTAAATGAATAATTTTACTACTTAAACACATTTATGGTTTAAAATGTTGTTTTATAATTTTTTATTTCATAATTGCATCATTATAAAGTCATAAACACTACAGTATTAGTGAACACTATAATTTTCACTATTCATCTACAAATTGAGCATTTTAGAAAAATATCAGCAATTCATCCAATGATAATATTTTCATGATGAGTCCAAAAATTACATAAATTTTTTAAAAATAATTCTTTAAATATTTTAAATTTAACTTTTAATCCAAAACATAATTTACATGGTAAGGAAATTGTTTTAAAGAAAAATGATCTTTAAAAGTCATTAGTTTTTCTTAATATTATTTCATATTTATTAGTAATTTGAAACAAGTGTTTATATTTTTTTTCAAAACTATAAAATTCAAAATAGACCATTAAAATTGACTAATTTATTTTTTTATGTCAAAAATATAATATAATTAAATTAAATTTCTTAAAAAATAGATCATAGATGATTTAATTTATAATTCTTTAAGATTGATTAATTATTTGATAAGAAATAATTAACTTTTATCAACAATTTTATATTAAAAAAGTATTATTTATTAAATTTTATATACATTTAAAATGTATAAAATATATTTAATATTTATTTCATTCTAATTTTTACTTACAAATCTTTTTATGACCTCTTCATAAGACCCAAGGGTGGGATAACCATCGATGGTTATCGCAGGTGGGGATTTAACAAGCATGGATCTCTTAGTGATTCCACAGTCTTAGACTTCTTCTGCCAATAATTTCTCTCAAGCTGCACTTTTTAGAGAATGTCTTAGGCTTGATGTAGGGAAAATCTTAAAGGATTTATCTCCATTACAAGCTCACAAAAATGAGATTTATAAGGAATAATTATATTACATGATCTTGTTTCTTTACTTTATCTATGTAGATTTCATAATGTGAATACTTATATTTATTCCCACTAATTCAACAGCCATATTATAATAGTAAAATTTAATGATTTCATTTCAAGTATCATGGTTTATTCATAGTTCAGTGTTGTGTGTGAAACAATTTTTCAATATAGTATTTATTTAAATGGAAATTAATACTGAAACTTCTAGGCATTACATATTGTCTTGAAACCATGGTATTAATTCAATGGAACCTAATATTCATTAATAGGAGATTATTCCATTCCACTAACAAAGTGTGTTTCATTCAGTCAGTACAATGTCGGTTGAATCCTAGCATTGATGAGACACATTATGTAACACCCCAAGCATCCACGATACGCTTCTCTTTGAATAATACAGTAGCATGTGTTGTACGCAACTTCGAGTTCTAACACACCACAACCAATCAAACTAGCCATTATGAATAGTAATACCCACTTTTGAAATTTTATACATTTTATCTTTCAAAATGGACTTCATTTTTGGATTCGTAATATCGAAATTATCCTAGGGTGAAATTTTGGTAATTTTCTGAAAACATTCAATTTTTGATGAATAGTGAAAAACACTGAGTTATAGTTTAAAACCGATTTTTTTTTAAATAATTATTTATTTTATTTAAATTTATTTTAGGTAGAAATAGATACATAATAAATTTATAATTTCAATGTAATTAATTATATTCAGTTTCTAATAATTTTAGATATATAAAAATTTTATTGAACTTTTCACCGTATTTTACCCATCTCCTAGGAAAATTTACAAATTCACATAAAACATAATTTTACCACTTCTATGAGTGGAATTTCTAAAATCAGAGAGACACAGATAATATCATGGAGAAAAATGTGGTTCAAAAAGATAAAAATAATTTTTGGTGAATAGTAACTTTTTACTTTTATTTACCACGGTTAAAAGTAAATAGGGTAATTAAGGTTAAAAATGATATTATTATTACCCTAAAACATGTCCTAATTCTATTGGATAAGTATAATTCGACCAAAAACAACCTTAGGAATAAAATATGAACCTCTTTGGTCCACTTGTATTAGATTAGGACATTTATTATTATTTAATTCAAAGAAGAGTTAAAAGAGATAAAATCAAAGTTAAATAACTAAAACATTTTTAATATAGGGTTATATAGAAGATAAATTAGATTATAAATATTCATTAAAAATCTTAAAATATTTCCTACATAATGATATTTTTTTATAATTTTTAGACATTAAATAACTTATATTATTTATGACACAATGGTGGTGCAGTAATTACCAAATTAATAAAATATTAAAATAATTGATATTATTAATACCCAAATAAATATAATTTGAGACATTAAATGCATTCCACGAATTTTAGAGGTTAATATGACATGTTATAGTTGATTAAATGAATTAGGTTCGAAGTAATAATGCTGTTATGAATTTAGCAAAAACAAAATACCAAATAGATTCAAAAATGACATAAAAGAGTTTTTAAAACAAATATTATATTATTAATTGATATTCAATTCCTAAAAATATAATGTTCGTCCAAGAGTCTTATATAATTATAGGTGTATCATTAATGAACCACTTGGGATTCTCTTGGAAGTATATATTATGTTTATTAACCATATAATATAAAAATACAAAGAGACATGGTAAATGTCAAACTATTTAACTAAGAGTTAAATATAAATGATAAGGTTAATATAGTGACTCAAACCTATCTAAAATCTATTGGTTGAAATTATTTCTACCCATCCCCACCTTATCCTAGAAATAAGTCACTTTGGAGCCATTATAAACTGAATATGAATTTATTATAAAATAATATTTTAAGTTTTTTCTAAGGTGCCCATCATCCCTCTTATAAAAGGGCACTCCCCCTTCTCTCAAATTCATAACTTCAAAGCCTTTTGGTTCGGCCAAAACCTGCCAAAATATCCTCTCAAATTCTCTTAATTCAACCTAGAGGCCTTAGTTTGATCATAAATCCAACCTAAGGAGTCCTTTTGATCAAAACAAAAGGAAGAACCTGAAGAAGAGGCAATGTTTTCACCACCCTCTTTCAAGTTCCTTTCTTCTTCAACTTCTTCTTTCTTTGTTATTTCCATTCTAAAATAATAACTACATTATCTTCTATGTACTTTTATGTTTTTATAAATATGGTACAACCGTATTCAGTATTCTATCCATCCTTTGAATGACATGTCACCATACATGCGTATGTACGACTTACCGTCTCCACGCCGTGGTGTAATTTTTATTCAAAACATTATTATTTAGATGGGTATGATAATGATGTGTAATATAATTAAAGAATAAATATAACATTATAATTATTATTTATATATGATATACCATCCAATTATATATTATTTTAATATCAAAAGAATGATATTGTTGCTCGTGCATACGTACAGACTACTGTCTCCATGAACGCGATGAGATTAATTCCCCATTGTATCCATTCAAGTATAATTCTCATTTGATGATTAAAAATAATTTTTAAGGACTTGATATCATTCGGGATATTAATAAGATACAACCAATACATAACAAACATGGCTTATGTAATAAACATATAAAATAAAACGAGTAAGTTAACACCTGAAACGACGATAATACTAAGATATTATTAACAAAGCAATGTTAAAAGATCATATATGATATCATATTAATGTATATGATTCTTGTATAATTTAATAACAACTATTTCACCATTATACAAGAGGTTAAACTACCCTCAACCAAGGAAAAGTATAAGGTAAGGTTTTATTTCACAATATCTTCATAATCTGAGGTTGTTTATATGTAATTATCTACTAGGACCTCTTTATCATCCACATCAATGTTTCTTAAAAATGTATTTAAAATCTTTCTTAATATTTTATAGACTATGGGTTAAATTTTTTTATACCCTTGTTGAATTTTTCTAAGATTTTTATAAAGTAATCTTTCTGTCGTTTTCCAAACAAGGTCCTATTTAACCTTTTCGACAGAATTAAGGTAAGAATGTCTTTTTTAACTTATACGGTGGGAGCAGCTATTTTCCGCCGTTATAAAATCGTCAAAGTTTCCCTTACAATCTTATAAGAATATTTTCAAAGTAAATGTTTTATTTTATAATTATGTGACTTTTAAATTATTTCAAAAAAATGAGATATTTCTCTCAAATATTTTTGATTTCATCTTGGTCAACATCCTTTGATGGATTTTAAGCTTATTTGAAGTTGAGTTATTATGATACAAAACTTCCATATAGTATTGAAGGTTTGGTGATATGTTTGACTGTGGATGTGTTATTTTTATACCATTCATGGTTTATAGATAAAGTATTGACATTTCGTATGCTATTTTTAATACGAATGTTTATGATATGTTTAAACCTGTTCATATGAGGAATGAATTAGACTTAATAAGTGATGGGTGGAGCCCACAGTAGTTTCTCAATGAATCAGAAGGTCTCATGAGACAAACTAGTGTCTTGGCACAAGGCCTTGACAAAATCTTATTTGTAGTCTTGGCACAAGGTCTTGACTATGTGGTTATGATAGTCTCGAATTATGCATTCCATCATTATGAAAGTGGTTATTGATATTGCATGTGATTATTCGACTAATAGAATATCCATGTGAATAAGTAAATGGAATTATTTAATTTTATTTTTTCCATATTATTCTTAATATCAAGTTTAAAAGGCTTTTGTTTTAGTTATACATTGCCTTAAATGTTTATGCTTATTTATGAAAGTTTCCTCTATATTGTTATCCTTAGTGAGCATCTGATCTCACCCCTTTCTATGTTTTATTTTTCCCAGGATGTGAAGAAGTATTTTATGACTGACCTGTAGGGATAGTCTGAGGGGTTATGAGTGTAGACTATGGAGACTGTTGTTTTAGTTTTCATTTTATGATGTAATTGTAAGACTTATGAATATATCTAGTATTTCTAAGGCTACTAAACTGATTGGTCTTTCGAGATTTTATCTTTTGTGATCATGCCAATGTTATGTAATAATATACCGACTCTGGGTAACTAGGGTCGGGGCGTTACACTTGAGATCACTTTGATGAAAAACTGAGATGTATTGGTTATTGGGACTATATTCTCTACTAAATATGAGATTATCCCTAAACATAAGGCTATATTATCATAATAAAATAACAACATTTTTCACCTTGTTTATTTTTAATTAAAAAAATTAGAAACTTAATAATATGTTTCCCTACCAACAGTTAAGATTTAGACACTTAAGGTTGCACCAACACCAGCTACATAGCATGATCCTCAGCCCAGTAGGTGAGGACACCTTAAGTGCATCCAGGAGACCCAGGATCAAATCCAGGCGGATGCTAATTTCCGGTACTGTAGCAGGTACTATAGCAGGAACTATAGCAAGCACTATTTGACATTGTATCAACCAGGAATATTCCCTTGTTTGGGCCTTAGGGCCACTGATTTGGTCCCCGAGTCCTTTAAGGTCTTCGGGCCACCCGGGTCTTTGGGTCAGTAAGGCCTTCAGGCCACCTTAAGTGCATATGCAAACCAGTTAACCTATACAGAACAAGCTTCGGAAGGAGGAGGAGAAAGGATATTTCACCATATAAAAATCTAAACAGATTACAAGAATGATAGGTTATGGAACCTGCCATCGGGACAAGCCTGTGCATGCATGGGAAAGCCTAGTTGAACAACCATACGAAGGTTGAGAGTTGATTTCATGATAAAGATGTTGTGGAGGAGCAGTTCCAAGTAGTTATTCTGGGTTATATGTAATGTTTAGAGCCTACGGGAAATGAATTCCTCTAAGTCCTACGGTCCATGTAATACTTACACCTATAGGCCTTGTAAGGGTTCCACCTCACCCCTTAAAAGGTGGATTATCAAAAATGAATAAAAAATGAAGGCCTTAGGGCCATTGGAGAACCACCAACTCTATCTGCATCAGCCATAAAGATTAAATCTACATACCAATGTTATGTGAGGAAATAAATTTTGGATATGTTATAGCTCTAACATAGTATGAGGAAGATATCTTGAGAGTGAGTCACTATTATAATTCCATCTATGGTACCAATGTATGATCAATTGTCATCAAAGTAACCTTAGGGATTAATATTTTAAAAATGATGTAGTTTGACCAGTGAGGGACCAAAAATGTTTCATAAGTGTCTATGTGGCCCCAAACCTATAAATAATTATATTAAATTATTAATAGATAAATAAATAATGAATATTGAGAATTAACATCCATTAATTAGACTTAGAGCCATGTGTAGAACTTACACAACCTGTGGGCCCCAAAGGAATCCACATACAATCCTATCTAACTAAATTGGGAAATAAATTACAAATATTTGAAAATTAAACCCAATTATATAGAGAGAGAATTTGGTCTATTTGGGTAAGGATAGTTAAGCTTAACTAAGGGAATTCAATTTTTTAGCTGCATGAAATGATCTAAACATTTACTATTTACACAAATTAAGCATGACATGTGAGAATAAGTATAAAATAGAGTTTTCATTATTATTGGAGGAGGTTGGTTACTCAATCATATATTTTCTAGAGAAGATAAGATGATTTTAAATAGAGGAGTTAAGTGATCACTATCAGAGAAGCTTTTTCTATTCTTTTCTTCTTCTATTATAGTATGATCATATATAGTTAATCTCAATATAGGGTTCAAGGGATGTTAATTCATGGATTAATATATATGATTTATTGAATAAATTTATTACTATATCTTTATTATATGATTAATAAAATCTTATATTGATCATCTAGTGTTTGATCTAAGGAGTTTAGGTAATCAAGAGAGAGTTAAAATCCAATCTGAGCATTTAAGAAGGGACTCAGTTCTCTAAAAAATGAAAATATCCAAAGATACTAAGGCATTAAACAATAATATAATAAAAAATTATATTAATTCACTATATATTGAAAAAAACCTTACAGGGACATGTGGTTATATAATGGTGATGAACGATGCATCAGGAGATAACCTAAAAGACTGAGTGAGTGATCTAGTATATAACTAATGAATTTGAGAAAATAATGTGAGACAATGAAGCTAATACCAATACCCATGTTTCTTTATTGATTCACTTAATCAAATTTCATTTCTCCTCTACTCATCTAAATTTAAACCCAAACTTGTCACTTGTTTTTCATTCAGTTAAATTACATGAAATAGACACCCACCCTTACATCTTTCCATTATTACCAAAATTAAACCATAAGTATAAAATGACTTACTATCCTTATTGAAATGACCAAGGTAACTATTAGTTAATGTGTTGCATCTCCATGTGCACTTTCAAGAGTGTTATGTAGTTGCACTATATAGTTTCATATTCAAGAATGTTTGGAACCATTTCTAGGGACAATTTTTTTAATTCACATTTTAAATTTATAGTTCATATAGAAAACAAAAAAAATACAATATACATTTCATACATCATTTTTACATAATTAGAGTTTACATATTCATCATTATACTTACTTGCATAATCATTTTGTTTTAGGTGCATCCACACCTAGAGATATCTTATTAAAAACATATACCTTTGATACTTTAAATTTAGAAGACTTTTTATAAAATTAATGCAAGTAACACTTAATACATAGATAAATTAAATCCCACTATAACGAAAAAGATTAGAGATCAACCAAAATTATCTAATGTTATAATACAAAATGAGCATATTAAGCATAGTCTAAGGGACTTTTGAGTTACCAGGGTATATGGAAACCCATCCCTAATCACGTTAACTCCAAAAAAAATAAACTATGAGCTAATTAACTACCATATTAAGTACATTTCAAATTTTAATGGAATTACATTAGAGTATGAACTGGTGTTTTTCAAATATTTCTTAACCACTGTTCAATATTTTTCATTCATTAAAGTGACTTAATATGTGTTATGAATAAAATGTTTCACATATTTCCTAAATGTAAAATCTCAAAAATTACTAATTCAATAATATGATAACTATTCCAATATATTGGATGATATTTACAATTCTTTCATTAAATTTTTTTATTTAACTCATAGAACTATAGACCTTAGAAACATAATCTCAAAATTTGTGTAGAATTATTAATCAAGAATCATTTAATAAGGCATGAGAAATATTCAAGGACTATTATCAACACTTTCCTTATCACCAATTTTTACACTAACATTTAAGGAATTTTTTTTATGAATAGTTAAATGCAATGGGGTAACTATTTATAGACTATGCAGGAAGAGGTTACTATGAAGAAAAGATAACTGAAGAGAAAAAAAACCTTTACAACATAATTAATTATAAATTTCAATAGAAATACATTAGAGGAATAAGAGAAAATTTTAATGAGGTGATAGTTAAATATGATGTTAATCAGTAGATTATTAACTTGGAAAGGAAATCTATAGTTTAGTCATAAGAAACCAAGGAATGAAAGATAAATGAAATTACTGTGGATTTTTTTGTCATAATGATATTAATTTCATGAACTTTTAGATGAAAAAAATAGTTTCATCAACTTCTCAAGTAAAGGAAGAAAGTTACATTGGTAGTTATGGTAGATAATATGTGAGAGGATATCCATTATCCAATTAATATAATCTTTTATAAAAGAGTCCCCCAAATAAATCTTGGAAGGAACAAGATAATATCAAGTAGGGAGTTTCAAGGGAAAAAGTATCCTGGATATACACCAAGTTAAAACTATATATCTTATATAAATCAAGATCCCACTTATAAGAAATTAGATTCTAGTATTGAGATGATTCTGGAAGAACTATAGGAAATTAAGGGTTTCCCTTTAAATATGGATGAATTTTTTCTGTGAAAATTTCAAAACAATTAAGGATTTATCAGTTGATACAAGGAATACAAGATAGTATTCATAATTTGTAGATGAAAGTTGGAAAAAATTCCTATAAAAACACTATGATGGATAAGACTCAATGATACATAGAGTTTTAAGATACCCTATTTTAATACAAGATAAATTAAACTTCTTGTTTGATTTGGGATAAATTATTAACTTCATACCAAAGTAAATTTATAATAATACTTTTATAGGATAGCTTAATCCGGAAATTATTACATTGTAACTATATTATAGGTATATTATGTACCCATAAAGTACTATTGAAAAATTATTGGTTATAATTATAAAGTTGATACTTCTATATTATTTCTTAATCTTGGATAGTAAAAGTTATAAATAGTTACTAATTATCTTAGAAAGACCATTTCTAGCCTATGGGGGTGCCTTAATTGATGTTATATAAGGGAAGATCACTTTAAAAGTTGTGGTATATAAATAAATATTAAATATGTTTCAAGATATGAATAATACTCAAGGATTATATGATTTTTTTAAATTCATATCATTGATTGAGAAGTGAAAAGGGAGTTACTGATTCAATATAATAGTAAAAAAGGCTAAATTGGATGATTTTATTAACAATTTGGTAGAAAAAAACAAGGGTTTTAAACTATATAAATGAAATAATAGAAGAAGATATCAAGATGATACTTTTGGAAGTTAAAATAATAAGTTAAGGGTGACGGATTAGTTTGGCAACCATATATACAAAAACAAATAAGTATACAGTTAAATTCATTTCCTAACAAGACAAAATATGCCTTGTTGGATGAAAGGGAGACTCTAACCATCATTATATCAAATAATATAAAATATTAATATGAGTAAATATTGATTGAAGTGTTAATTAGGAATAAGATAACTATTTTCTGGACAATACCGGACATTAAAGACATTATACCATCAATTTTCATGAAAAAATATTCTCATGAATGATGAATTTAGAAAAATACATGAGTGAAAAAGGAGGATGAATTTGAACACAAAAGAAATTTTCCTCTAACATTTATTAATAAGATACATTAAAGGATAGTAGATCACTAAAACTTTTATTTTTTGATGTATATTCAGGTTATAATCAATTTTCCATTGGCCCTCTTGATAAAGAGAATACAATATTCACATATATATAGAAATTCTTCCTATAAAAGAATCCCATTTGTATTGTGTGGGGAACCTTTCACATTCCAGAGATATATTACATAAATATATTATTCCATAGTGGGGAAGACCATTATGGTTTTTATGGTTGACTTTTCAATCATTAGAATGACATTTAAAGAGTGTCTATAGAATATGTCCAAGGTTCCCACTAGGTGTACAGATATCAACTGAGTTCTTAATTTATAGAAATGTTATTTTATGGCTACAAAAGGCACTATTTTGGTACATAGGATACCCAAGGATAGAATTGAGGGTAATAAGGAAAAATTGAGGTGTCTCGGCATTGGCACCACTAACCTTAGGGAAGGTAGTGAGAGGTTTCCCAGAACATGTTGGGTTTTACAGGAGGGTTATAAAGGACATTACAATGATTTAAAATCCACTATGTGATTCTCCCATAGAGGATTCTAAATTCAAGATTAATTAGAAATTCCTAAAATCTTTTAACAGATTTAATAAGGAACTCATATTAACACATATCATCGCTGCACTAGATTATAGATTGTTATTTGATATTATTTGTAATGCTAGTGATTATTAAACTAGACCTATTCTTGGGTAGAAAATATATAAGGGGTATGATGTTATATTATATACAAGTAATTTTTTAAATGGATCATAGTTAAATTAATCAACATATAAGATGGAAATGTGGGAAATTATTTACTCCATTGATAAATTCAAAACACATCTTATTTGGAGTAAGGTGCCTATTTACACAGACCATTCAACACTTAAATTTTTAATATCTAAAAAGATCCAATACTAAGGATTATCAAATGGGTATTACTTCTATAAGAGTTTGATCAAGAAATTAAGGATTATAAGGGAACTAAGAACATATTTATTGAACACTTTTTTATATTAGAGGATTTATAGGAGGATCATATCAATCCTATCAATGGTGAGATTCCTTATGATATTTGAAACAACCAAAATTATTCCATGGTATCTCAAAATAGTTAATTTAATTATTATTATGAATAATCTATAAGGAATTACTTAGAATATTAATAAAATGTTTGAGGTAGATTTTAAATATTTCAACTGGAAATAACCACACTTGTTTAAGCAAGAAGATTATTTTATTATAAGGAGGTGTGTGCTAGAGGATTAAGTTATTTCTATTATGAATAATTAAAAAACATTTCTATGTGTTGAACATTTGGGAAATTGAAGATTATTTATATGGTGTTACAAAGTGTTTTTACAAGACTAAACTTTTAAAGTATTCCATATATAATTCCCTCATCCTCAACTACCAAACACCCTCAACCTTGGTCACCTAGAACCAGTGGTATTTTCTATTATATAGAAATGAAATTAAATGTGATCATATACATACTGTACAACGTTTTGAAATCCTTAAGATATCAGCTACCTACATTAAAATTATATTTAATTGTCATAATTTAAAATAAATGGTACTTAAAATAATTATTTAAATGTTTCATTATAATATCATCAAGTCTATCCTTATAAATTTATACACAATAGTCTACTTCATAACCCAAGGAAATGGAGAAGCATAAGAAAATGAATGATCTCATATTCTCAATAAGGGATAGTTTAAAATTTAATCTAACATGGCATAATAGTTTCATAAATAAAATAGCAAGAATAAATAATAAAATTGATTTTATAAAAATGGATACATAACATCCATGGATTTCATGAAAATGAAAATAAATAATCATATGGATAATAATTAACCTTTTCATAATGATTTAATGCATAATGAAAAATATCATAACCATACCATCATGACCACATTCCAAGACATCGTAAAATACTGTCAAGGCCTCATTCGAAGACATCATATATAAAATAGTAGGCATACACAAAATATTTTAGCTATTCTGTCTCAGGAGACCCACTAATGCATTGAGGGGCTATATATTTTTTAGCCTCACCCATTACTTAATAAGTTTATTGCATTCATCATATCAAAATAAAGGATACATAATATAATGTTCCCAAAGGAACCCCACACATAAAAATAATTGAATAATAAATAATTATCTATATGTAGATAATGGGTATATGGATTTTCAGTATTTCCCCAATAAAATGAATGTTATAGATATCTAGGTGAATAATATTTGATCAAAACAACCATGTATATGGATCTTACACTATATAAGATAAATGGATATACAATCAAGTCAATAGAGTGCCTTAGCCAATTGAATTATATGGATATCTATTTTTATACCTTTTAATAAGAATAATTATTTACATGAAACTAAATAGATATATAGCCAATATAATAGATTATATTAGTAAATATACATGTTCGGCTATTAGGGTGAATATCTTTTAATTAGAATAATTAAGTGCTTGGAACTCACACTATATAGGTTAAATTCATATATGATCAAGATCATAGATTATCTTAGTCAATTAATTAATTAATCTATTTAGGTGAATATGCTTTAATTAGAATGATCAAGTACATTAAACTTACACTATGTAGGACAAATGGATATATAGTCAAGATAATAGATTCTCTTAGATAATTGATTTTTTTAGCTATATAAGTGAATATGATTTAATTAAAATAATTATATGATATTCACACCATATAAAATAAAATTATATACAATAATGTTAATAGAATTTCCTAGTCAATGAATTAAAAAGGATACATTGGTGAATTTCCTTGAATATTATAAGGAATAAATAGGGATTTATAATTTCAAAATGAGTACCCTTATCATGGGAATAATATATTATTGTAACTATCAAGTTCTTAAAAGGATTATGATGACCAATGTGTTTAGATAATCGAATACATGTAAATGTTAAGATACTAAAGAAATTATATATAAATCCACTCTAAAAATTAGAATTATGTAACCAAAAATATTTGATACACATTTGGGACATAAAATTTCACAAATTATAAACCTATTGTCTACTATACTTTGATAGAATGGTAAACTTGTGAAAAAAATTGATTTTAATCCACTTGGGACTCGATAGGGGAACTACCTACTACATAACTATAATAATTCCTTATAAATATCCACCTTTTATAAATAAAAAATATATAATATAGAGACTAAATGAAATAAAAAGGTATATTTGATCCTTGGAAAATATAGAATTTCATGACTCTTAAAAGAATTTTGACATTACAATGGCTTATGAATGGAGTTTAATGTTAGTGAAATAGGGTCTCAAATTTATAATATATCATAAGTATAGAAATTATAATGATATAAAAATAAGATTGGAATATTAACATGGAAACTAAAAAGGATACTATAATTGAAATGTAAAAAGGAATTAGAAATATATGGGAAATGGAATTTTATTTAGCGATGTAATGGCTTATGAAAAGGGTAATGGAGTAGGAATTTATAGTTGTGGTGAGTGGAATCCCATGGAATAAATTATTCAATATTATATTTCTTCATTATCTCAAGTTTTCAACTACAGTTATAATGAAAAATTACTTCCCTTAATGGTAAATTATAATGGTTAGTTGTAAAATAAGTCTAATGGATCTAATTTTATCATGTTTGGTCATGATTACATATATATGATGTCAGATTTATCATATACTATTGTATTTCACCTTTCTGCACCATATTTTAATATTTATATAAAAATTTAAAAAAATTAAATCATAACTCATTTTCAAATATTTTTCCAAATATGTAATCCATTTTATTAAATTCATATTATAAATATGGGAAATTTATCTTTCAAATAAACACTTAAAAATAGAGTTTTCATATAATGGATGCTACACAAAACATGTAAATTACTATTCTAACAACCACAATATTTCTCTAATGATTTCATTATCCAAATTTGATATCCATTATATGATAATAATATTATAAATATGAGAAATTAATTTCTTTGTAAAAATAATAAATACTTTATAAAATATTACTATATTAAAAAATATTTTACTTTACCTTTAATGAAATGTTTTAGGTTATCAAACCATGAACATGGAATGTTTTATTAGGTTTAAAAATATGGTAAAATCATTCAAACATTATATAAATTATTATTTAAATTTATAAATTTCTCATAAAATATCCTTTTAGTGTAACAATATTATTAAAATATTTATTTTCTCATATGATGTACATAAAAGGAAAAATGAAATAAAAATATATAATTTTATTATCTATGATTACATGTTACAATTATATTAATATCAAAACATGTAAAATAGCACATGAGCCTCAGACCAGTTGGTGAGGACTCACTAAGTGTATCCAAGAGACCTGAGATCAAATCCGGGTGGAGGCATATTTCTGAGACTGTAGCAGCACTATAGCAGGCACTGTGCAGACATTGTACTAGTACTGTAGCATGCACTGTAGCAGGCACAGTTTGGTACTGTAGCAGCTGGAACTATTCATCCATCTGGGTCTTTGGGCCACCGATTTGGTCCTCGGTTCCTGGAAGGCTTTCGGTTCAATTGATTCTCAAGGCCTTCGGGCCACCATAAGGCCTTAAGGCCACCCCAAGGCCTTCGGGCCACATGAATGCAGGCCCCAGACACACTACGAAAAAGGAGCAGCCCCAAAAGAGGATTCAGAGCAGGTGAACTCACCAGAGAAGAGCCAAATGGATTTTCAGAATGATAGGGTATGGATATGCCATCGGTACGATCCTGTGCTTGCATGGGAATCCTAGCCAGACAGTCATGAAAAAGTGGAGAGCTACTATCAGGATGCAGATACTGGGGAGGGGCAGTTCCTTGTAGATAGTCTGGTTGAATTTACTTGATCTTCGGGTCATGTAATCTCCTAAGCCTACGGGCCATGTAATCTCTGAGCCTACGGGCCTTGTAAGGGTTCTCCCTCATCCCTTTAAATGGGGGTTATCAAAAATCAATAAAAATGAATCCCTTCGGTCCATTCAGGAAAAATCTAAAATAACATGTTAATAATGATATTCCAATGACTACATTACATTATTGGAAATAAACTTGGGAATCAAATTAGTTTCACTTTGGTCCAGGTGACTGAAATCAAGTAATACCCTAATTAGTGATGGAATACTCAATGACCCCTCATCATCCGAAGGGGGATGGGACTCAACCCACTTCTTGTAATGATGATTATCTAGATATTATGAATAATGTTAAGAATTTCATTTTTTTTACTATAGTATAAGAAAAAAGTTTCATCAGAGGCCCTCAATGCCTTTCAAGATCAACTATTGGTTTTGATATATACTTAAGAGTTCCAAGAAGATTATTCACTGATTTCTTTGGCTCTTATGGTTAGGTTTGGTCATAAAATTTTACCTATTGATCTCTTCAATAATATTATGAATGAAAATGGGGTTTAAATCAGTTTATGATTGTCGGTATTTGAGGTCCATGGTAGAACCTTATATGCTTCATTAATGTGAAAGATCTAGCATGACCATGGTCTAGGTATGGAAGACAATTCATGACATTAATTTTCATATTCTTCACTGATATTTAAACCTTTATATTCATTAGGATCCATCCATGATGAAAATTTGGGTTCAACTCCTTGGTTGACCATTACCCTACCAATATTCATCTCTAATTGGGTCTATTGGTAAATATTTTGGTTTATTTTTTTGTGATGATCATAGTATGAAATACCCTATTATGGAATAAATATTTTTTGAAATAGAACTCTTATACCCCCTCCATAAGTAGTGTGGATCATGATTTAGGATGAATAAATGTATTATCAATCTATAGGGTTTGAGACTTTGAAGAATATATATTATAATTTTTATAGTAAAGTGAATCATTATATTGATTGTCATAATAGGGACTTGGGTTCTTATTTTGATGAAAATTTTTTTCCTATGAAAATAAAGGACTAACTGAAAGTTGTTTTTTATTAAAACGGATAGGCAAAGCCCATCAAGGAACACAGAAAAATGACCTAGGGCGATCTGAAATGGTGAAGTCCAAGGGTATCCCCTTAGAAAATATTCTAACATTCAAGAGGAAGATAACCCAAATTGCTGAAGATAATGAGTGGATCCTCATCACTTCTAACCCGAGATAGGGAATCCACTGCGAAGTTGGCTTCCCTTCACATTTTATGAATGTTGTGTCTTGAACTAAACTCCAATGAACATTTTCTAAAGAGATAAATCAGTTCCCACATAGGTTAAGCTTCAATTTAATAGTATACACCAACTCCCCTAATTCCGACTCAGTTTCAGTAATCTGTATCCTGAACTCTTTTCACAACATGATACACAAATGTAAATCACGCACCTCCGCATTCATGGAGATCCTTGGACCGCAGAAAGAACTAAAGGTGAAGAGAATAGAACTGCTGGTGTCATGGTGTAGACCACCCCCTCTAATCTGTCCAACCATGAAGGATTCGTCTACTCAATACAATGAGCATATTCATCCTTCAATAAATCCTATAAGTTAGACTTATCATCAGGGATGACTTGTAGTTCCCAATCAAGGTTCCCAAGAATCCAAGGTATATGTCTTCGCAATTGTGTAAGGAATATGAAATGGGTGTGGTAGTTACGTACAGGTGATGGAAAGCACAATTTTTGGGAATAAAGGGGGCCATGCAGCCTCAATTATCGACAGTGGTTATTATGAGAAGGTATCAACTACAGGTAAGCTAAGATTTTATTAAGCTAAAAAGGGTTGTCTTGATTAAACTAAGGTAATCCTGGATGGTGATTTCAATATAATGATTGCTGTATAAATTCTAGAAATTCTCACAGACCCTCTTATTATAGTGAGTGCTCATCTAGGTTTGAAGTTGGTGTTTCACTCTCTAGAATTGGATGATGAGCAGTTGCAACCATGTTAGAGGGATCATGTGTGGTCATGGGCTGCAAAACCTTAGTAACTCTCTAAAGATAAATCTAATTAAAATTCCTCGATTTCTACCCCTGCATTTTAAAATAATATTACCTCTAATATTGAATTATGGAACCATTTTTACCAACTATAGTACATTATAGAGGGATCATAATTTATAAGACAATGTGTTTTTGGTGTTGAAGTATAAGATTTGTTGGAAGGGGAATCAGAGGGTCATATTTTCCTAGATAAGGATGAACATTATATAAATAGGTAATAAATAAATAATGAGTAATACCTTAAGGTATAAAAATATTTTCACTCTAACATGAAAAAAAAATAAAGTTATTAATTGAATTTCGTAGTCACTCTTTGTCTTCGATGAATAATACATAGTGGTTCAATGATTATTTGAACCTTACCAAGCTAATGATGACCAATTTAATTATTGTAGTAGGATAAACCAAAACTATATATCTAAGAAGAAGGTTCAAATATGGTAGGGTAACCATAGAAACATCAATTTCAAGGGGAATACTATTACCCATCATACTTATTAGAATAAATTAAAATCATCCAAGATAGATTTGTAAAGGATTTAGAAGGTAATTACTTAAGAGTACACTATAAGAAGACATTGGAGGACCTAATTAAATTATAAAGGGAGAGGTTTTTGAGAGGCCTCATACACAACTCTTTGAATTGGTTTAAATTAAAACTATTTTATACTTTAGAGGAATTGGAATCTAACTCACTCCCTTATCATGATTTTCCAAAGTCCATAGACTTTATATCATCCATAATTTAAAATTCCCCATTGATCAATCCAAACATTGATATTATAAATTTATCTTTCAAACACTAGTTAGATCCCCTAGGCTAGGGAATAGGTGTTGGATTATTTTAAGTTAGCTTCTATGGAGGTCTTGGAGAGAATGATAGTGGTGGTGGGTGAAATGCTAACATGTAGCTCTTGCTCAAGGTTGTATTTTTTTATATTTTCTATACTTGGTTGTATTTTTTGGTTGATGTTGGGGTTTTTCTGTGTTCCCACTTAACCATTAAAAAGTGTCTTTTAATAAAATAAAAAATTTGGAATTGAAAGGCTAATGAATATATTAATATTAAAATGAGTATATGAAAATTAAACTATAAATAATAAAAAAATTATCCAAGAATCATGAATTTGGTACAAGATATTTTATAAAAAAAATTAAGAAATAATTATTATTTTGAGATATATGAATAAAATTCCATTGTGATATATGGACTAAAAACCATTATTTATTAATATTACTTATAAATTTAATAATAGATACATATATATAGATTTAATATATAAAATTTTGATATAATAAATATATTATGCATTATAAATCCATTATTTTAGGATGAATGGTATTTTTTACAATTAAAAGAAATAATTATTATTTTATAAAATTTTATTACTACTTATTTTTAATAATTATATACTTATACATAAAAATTGTATCATATATAAAGATAAATAAACATATATATATAATGGTTTCACTTAATGATTAAATAATGATAATGAATATATACTCAATGGTCATTTAATAAACAAATAACCTTTATAACTTCATATTATAACTCTAAATAATGTTGTCAATACAATATATATATATATTTATTTTTCATTATATATTTCTTATCTACCACGCTTCATATAGATATAAATTTTTTTCAAGACTATTATTTATGATGTATTAACTACTTTTACTTATAGTATTTATAAAATAATTTTTATTTAAAGATATAATGAATATAAATAAATGTTTATTCCATAGTTAGTAAGATTGTTTATTTTTATATATGAGTATGATATTTACATCCCTTAGTCAGAACATTTACATTTATTTTATTCCAAAATAAATTTGGTTACAGCCTATTATTTATTTTTATTTTACAATATCTATATAATGAAAATATGTTTATCTTATAATATTCATCCATTTATCAGTGAAATTATTCTATTAGTTTATTTCTGTAAAAAAGAAAAATAAAAAATAATCATATTTCAAATATATGATAAATATATAGGATATCACATTCTACCCTCTTAAATAAATTTTATCCTCATATTCTTTACTTAATAATTACTCTCAAAATCCATGACATGTTTAATCCATTATAAGATTATCTATTGTGGTTTCCACCAATACCCACTGACCAAAATCATAATCATTAAACTAATGATGACCAATTTATAATGTGAATTGTCACAAATAGAGTGGAAAGGTTAACCATATATGTTTATAACTATTATACCTTAAATGTTTTATAAAATTAAGGGTTTTCATCCATAACTACCGATAATTCATCTTAATTCCTAAAAATAACTAAAATTTACTCTGAAGGAAACTTGAACTTTTTGAAATTTGTTATTAATATAATCCCTATAATTTTTGAAATCATAAAACTGATTAAATTTCTTACAGTACATATTATATCTTATTTAGTTATTACAAAACACTTCTATCTATTAGTAAGGAAAATTTTATATAAAATTTGATATAAGTATACTATATATTTTACATAGGGATCAAATTAAATATTAAACCCATAACAAAAGTTTTTTAATATTTTAATATGGTTTCAATATAAATTTTGAGCTCTCTATGTTCTTATAAATATAGATCTTAAGTTTTTTAATCAGATTTTTATTATACCAGTTGTAATGCCCCCGGCCTCATTTAACCATATCTTATGAGTTCTTATATTATATAGAAACCATATTACATGTGATCATATACCCAATACCCAAATTTTAGTATCCCTTAGTAGAAAAGATACATACTTGAACATTACATTGTATTATTTTTACATAAAATGTGTAGTAGTTAAAATAATTATTTAAATGTGGCATTATTCCTTCATAAATTTAATCCTTAAAATTTCATCATAATACTCATTTTTATAACCTAGGGGGTTTGGAAACATTAGAAAATGTGTGATCTCTAATTATCAGTAAGGGGAAGCATATAATTTAAGCTAACATGGAATAATTGTGGCATAAACAATATTGTAGGAATAGATAAACAAGTGATTCCATAAAAATGGATAAATAACATAATCCATGGATGTATTTCCAATATAAATAACTTATCACATGTATAATAATAAATTATTTCATAATGATATAATTCATAAGTATAAAAATAAAAACCATACCATTAAGGCCCCATTATAAGAAACCATTCCATACTATCAAGGCCTCATTCCAAGACATAATGCATAAAAGGGTATAAGTACTCCAAATAACCTAGTTATTTTTTCTCATGAGATCTACTTATGAATCAAAGGTTTATATAATTCTAGGCCCATCCCATAACTTATTAAATACAATGAATTCATCATATTAAAATAATTGTTACATAGTATACTATTCCAAAAAGAACCTCTTATATAAACATAAGTAAATAATCAATAATTATCTATATAGAAATAATGGGTATATATATTGTCAAGGTTTTCCAATTAAAATGAATGTTATGGTTTTCTAGGTGAATAACTTTCAATTGTCATGATTATGTATAGGGTAATTACACTATATAGGATAAATAGATATACGGTCAATTCAATAGATTCTCTTACTCAATTTAACTATATAAATATTTAGGTAAATACACTTTAATCAGAATAATTAAGTATAAGGAACTCATAATACATAAGAAAATTATATACATGGTAAAGATAATATATTATCCTAGTTAATTTAACTATTTGGTTGTTTAGGTGAATACCCTTTAATCAGAATAATTAAGTACATAGAACTCACATTATATAGGATAAATGCATATATGATCAAGGAAATAGATTCTCTCAGCTAATTGAACCATTTTTCTATCTAGGTGAATAGCCTTTAATCAAAAAAAATAAGTAAAAATAACTTACACTCTGTAGTATAAATTAATATATAGTCAAGAAAATATATTATCCTGGACAATTGAATTGTTAGGAAATCTTGTTTAACAACCTTTAATTTTAATAAATAAGTACAGGGTCTTCACATCATATAAAATGAAATTATATATAGTCATGTCAATATATTTTACTAGGAAATTAATTAATAAGTCTATCTAGGTAAATTCCATTTAATCTTATTTGGAATAATTAGGGATTCAAAATGTCTAAATAAATATCCTTATCAAGTGAAGAATATGGTATTATAATTATTGGTTACATACAAGTATTGGGATGATCAATGTGTTTAGAAAATTGTATACAAGTATTTTTAATGATAAGAGACCAAAGAAATTATTGATATATCCCATCTAAAAATAGGAGTATGTAATAAAACATATTTGATATGTATTATGAATATAAAGCTTCCCTAAAAAGAAACATCTATATGGGTATAATTTGATGTTAAAGGTAAAAATATTTCGATTCATGCTTAATACAATGGATACCCAATAGAGGCTCCACAATATACATCAAAATAATCCTTCCTTAAACAAGGTCCTCCTCTTAGAAATAATAAATCCCTAATACAAAAAATATATGGCACATATAAGGATCTTTGGTCTTTGGTCAATATAGAATTTCATGCCACTTGGGGGAATTCTGACATTAGAATGGATTATAAATGAAGTAAAATGTGTGTGAAATAGGGCCTTGTATGAATAGTACATTATAACAACATTACTTATAATGATATCTCAACAATATTGAAATAAGTACCTATAAATTAGAAATCATATTGTAATGGAAATATAAATAGGAATTGAAAAGGTAGGGAAAATGACCATTACTTTGGCATGGTAATGACTTATAAAAAGGGTAACATTTGAGATATTTGAATATTTTATCATTGATAATAGAACCAAGATGTGATAATTCAAAAAATATATAAACATGTAGGTATATTAATTGGGAGTTTATAAGAGATTATAATAATAAAAACTTCTAATACAAAATAGAGGGAGAAATTGGGACCCTAACTTTGACAAGGTAATGACTCATGAAAAGTATAATATGAGTTGGATTGTATGATATCTCATATAAAGAATATCCATGGTATGATAATATTATTGAAACAGAAACCCTTAAAATTTTATTATATTTGGAAAAGGAAATAAGAGTAATAGAAACTCTTACTTTAACATGGTAACAACTCATGAAAAGGGTAATATGAGTTGGATTGTATAATATATTAGGGAACAAATTTAAGGGATGGTAACATTATTAAAATAATATCCCTTATAAAATAATTTCAATAGGAAATGGAAATAAGAGGAATATAAACCCTTACTTTGAAATGGTAATGACTTATAAAAAGGGTATATTATGAGTTGATGAATAATATCTCATAAAAAAATCATCAATGGTGTAATGATATAATAAAAATTAAAGTATATAATCTAAATAAAAATAAGTTTAAATGATAATATTATAATATAATTACAATTGGGAAAGAATGGGGATATACTAGGAACCCTTACCTTATATAAGATTATTGGCTTAAAAATAGATCTTCTTACCACCAAAACCCTTCACAGTTGAACAGATAGATATGGTATAGAATCCTTGAGATGGATATAATAATTATAACTAAGTTTGGGGATAAAGAAGAATATTAGGTGGGTATTTATAGGTGTTTTGAGTGGAATCTCATAGAATAAATTATTTAATATTATATTTTTTCATTATCTCACATGATCCACTAAACCCATAGTAACCTATTACATCCATTAATACTCCAATATAATGGCTTTTCCCAAAATTAGACCAAAAGTACTATATTTATAGAGTTTTTTCATGATTATGTAAATATATATGATGTCATATTTACCTTATATTATCGTATTTCATTTTTTCCACCACTTTTCACTATTTTTACTAAAAACCCAAAATTTCACCCATTACCAAATATAAAAAAAAATAATTGAAAATATTTCATCCATTTTATCAAATTCGTATTTTAAATATGGATATTTTCTTCTTTAAATAAATGGTTCTGAAAAATAGTTTCTGAGTAGAGGAAGTTACTCAAAACAAATACAATACTATTCTAATGACCACATTAATTTTCTATTGAGTACATTATCAAAATTTGATATCCATTTTATGATAGAATTCCAATAAATATGGAAATTAATTTTATAATGAAAATAATAAATAATTTATAAAATATTATTTCATTTAAAAATATGTCACTTAACCTTCAAATAAATTTTTTGGAGTATCAAAACATGCATGTGGAATGTTTTATTAATTCCAAAAATATTATAAAAAACATGTTATGAAATATTATTTAAATTTATAATTCTTAATAACATATAAATTTAGTGAAAAATATTATTTAACCATTTATTTTATCGTATGATATACATAAAATTCCATATGAATTAATAATATATAATGCCAGTATCGTTGGTCACATGTTATAATTATATTAATTTTAAAAAATGTAAAATACTTTGTTAATAATTATATTCCAATGACTACATTATTATTAAAACTTCTATATAAAAATTAAACTATAAATAAGAGAAATGTAGTTATGAAAGAATCACGAATTTTGTAAAAGTTATTTTATAAAACCATTTTAAGATATAATTATTATTCTGAGATATATGAATACAATTCCATTATGAAATATTGAATAATTAACCTTATTTTTTAATATTACATACAAATTTATGAAAAGATATATATAGATACAATAAAACTATAAAAATATGATATACAGAATCTATAAATGATTTTAAAATTATGATTTCAGGATGAATGATATTTTCCTACCATTAATTATTTCAAAATTTTCATCACTATTTATTGTTTAATAACTATATATTTTTATATTAAAAATATATCTTTTATAGTTATGATTAAATATAACTATTTTTTTAATTCATTATTACATAATAATAATGAATATATAATCAATGGTCATGAAACAAAAAAATAAACCATATACTTTCATATTATAATTCTAAAATAATTTTTTCCATATATCATATATATATTTCATTTTTTGTTTTATTTTTCTTATAAAGAAAGATTCTTATAGGTGCAATGTTTGTTGGAGACCATGAGTTTGGACATATTTTTTTTTACATTTAGTATTTATAAAAGAACATTTATTTCATGATTTAATGAATATAAAGAAATATCTATTCTCTGGTTAATAACTTTTTAAATTTATATGGAAGAGTGTGATATTTACATCTCTTAGTCATTACATTTATATTTATTTTATTTCAAATTAAATATAATCACTTTATATTATTTATTTTAATTTTACATCATATATATAATGAAAATATGTTTATCTTATTATATTTATTCACTTATCTATGATATTATTCTACATGATTGCTTTAAAATGAAATTTTCAAAAAGAAATATAATTCAGATATATAATATATATATATATATAGATATGAAACCTATGATATTAAACTAGAGAGTTTTTGAATAATTGTGATAACTATTAGAGGAATGTAATTTTTGGGAGGAGGTAAGAAATGACTTAGACTGGAATTCTAGAAGTTGATTTTTTTATGTTTGGGGGATAGAAATTATAGAACCATTCCCTAAATCACATGGTAATGAATATATATTGGTAGAAACTAAATATGAATCAAAATGGGTGAAATCCATTACTTTTCCAAATGGTATGGGCTCATATATGGGGAATTTTTCTAGAAAATACATCTTCTGTAGACATAGAGTTCTAATGTCAATTATTAGTGATAAATGTGAATTTTTAGTACTATTAATTCATATCCCTAATGAATAAATATGGTTATAATGATAAGATCAGGACTACCAATCACCCACACAAAAGTGGAAAAGTAGAGATGTTAATTAAGAATTTTAAGGGGATTTTGGAAAAGGAAGTGTGTAACTTAGAAATGGAATCAACATACAAGATAGAATATTTTTATGAGTACTATTATAAAACACTGATTGTTATTTCTTTCTATATATTGGTATTATGAAAAATATTTCATCTTTCAATAAATATTGAACATAAAACTTTTTAACTAGTTAAAGTTGTAAACATGTAATACATGTATGGTGCTGCAAAAAGGATATTTGATTTGAATCTATTGGAAGAAATCATAATAAATTCATATGAGAATGTAAAGATTTTCAAAGAGAATGTTAAACTAGATGTCAAATTAAATTTTTATTAATAAATAAGAAACATGATTAGTAGGGGCTAAAATGGTGAAACCTAAGAGAATCATCCCTCACAATGTCAACACAAACTATAGAAAGATATCCAAAGCTATTAAAGCACATAAATGCTAAAATATCTCATGATAAGATGATACATAAGAAGGATTTTAAGGAAGTATATACAGTCCTTATATTCAATTCAATATTTTATTTATTTTTAGGGAAGCAATAGTTTTGATGGTCTGGACAATTCAAAGTTCTAAAGGTAAACCCACATGGTATAATAAAGTTAGAAAGAAAAGATGTAAAACCATCTATTTTTAATGGTCAGATATATAAATCATACTTTGAAGGGTAAAATTTCATGAATCGTCCCCCATGGCTAGTGTCGTGACTAACCTAAGCCCACCTTCAATAGGTCAGGGGCTAGGAACTAGAACCAAGTAGGTATATCCTAAAAAGGGAAGTCATTATCTTCAAACCTGTACACACACACAAATCTAAAACTGTAGAAAGTAAACACAAAGTAAACCACAACTATCATTGAGAAAACTACTGAGAGTACAGTGCAAACTAGAGGTATAAAGAAGCTAGAATACAATCCCAAAACATTTAAGGAAAGTACAACTACCACAGTCCGTTTGCTCGAGACCCTGCCTGAATGGTAGGTGAAGGGTAACTTACTATAGCCATATAAGTACACTCATTCATCCCATATCACTGATCACCACTTATTCCTAGACCACCAAGGTCTTCATCTAAGCATCGATCACATGGACGAGACACAACAGGTGCGGGAAAAGCCCGTGGAGGGGTGAGTAACACAATACTCATTTGGGACCCCAACCCACAAAGAAAGACCACAAAGAAAAGACAAATCACACTAGGTATAACTCAAAGTATATAAAGTAATATTATCCTTCGGAATTTTGAATCATCTTTTACTACTAAGGGACTCATCCTTAATGAGTCAGTGAGGTTTTCTCAGCTACTGGACCACTGAGGTACGCTTCGCTACTAGACTACTAAGGTCTAATGGGATACTGGGCCACTGATATCTACTCAGCTACTAGACCAATTAGTTCTACTCAGCTACTGGATCACTGAGGTCCGCTCAGCTACTGGAAAATTGAGGTCTACTGAGAAACTGACCACTGAGGTCCACTCAGCTAATAGACCACTGAGATCCGCTCAGCTACTAGACAACTGTGGTTTTCTCAGCTACTGGACCACTGAGGTTTGATCTACTACTAGGACCCTGAGGTCCTTCTTGTCATATCATTGGTGTCACAGCCAGTCATAAGATTCCCTCTCTCCATATCCTTCATGTCATAACCAGTCATAGAATTCCCACTCTCTATATCCTTTGTGTCACAGCCAGCCGTAGGATTCCCACTCTTCATATCCTTCATGTCACAACTAGCCATAGGATTCCTACTCTCCAGTGCATTTGATCCTGGTAGAATCTAATCCTCAAACCATTGTTAGTATCTCTAATTCCAAAAAAACTCACTTAGAGTATACCCAAAGGACTGTATCATCTCAAGGGTCCCAACACCATATACGTTGTGTCAATCGGATGTTCGGTCAGAAAGATATTACCGTTTTAGTAAATAGGTTTTGGTTGTATCTGGGCCCGGTCCGACTCGGTCGAACTGACTTGACTAACCTGGCATGGGGGTCCCGCATGACCCAACCCAGTTCGGCTGACCCAACCTGACCCTGTTGGTTCTGGTCCAACCCGATCCAGCCTGGCCTAGTGTCCAAGCCCATTGGGCCTTTCTAGACCTGGGCTGATTCGATTGTGGGTCCATCCCACCGGGTTGCCCAGTAACTCGGTTCTCATACAGTCTGGTCTGACTTAGTCAGATCGGTTCTGACTAGCCGGGCTGCCAAGCGGCCCGGTTTCCCATCCGGTCTAGCCCTCAATTTGGTGGGCCAATTCTTCTCCATGTTGGGCCTCCCAGTGACCCGGTTTTCTACATCGGCTCGGCCCACATTGGCGGGCTAGCTTGGGTCCATCACAAACGCCCACTGGCATTTAGTTTGCACAGCCACATGGTTGGCGAATGTAACAGCCCAAGATTTTATAAAAAAAAATATTCTTTTTAATTTTATTAATGTCTTGTGTTGTACGCTACACCAAAAGGAGCTTGCACAACACACATCCTTGACTTGACTTGCATTACACGCAATCGCGACCTTCCTCGATAGCGTGTGTAGTACGCAATACCGAGTTTCACTAAACAACGATATGCTATATAAATATTATTAAAACTAGCCGTTATGAATAGTAATAACCACTTTTTGAAATCCAGTAAATCTTATTTTTCAAAATGAACTTTATTTTTGGATTCGGAGTATCGAATTTAGCCTAAGGTGAAATTTTGGTACTTTTCGGATAACTTTCATATTCTGATGAATAGTGAAAATTACTAAATTATAATTAAAAACAACTTTTTTAATCGAAATAATTAATAGTGATAAATCATTAATTTGAGTGGTTTTAAAGTATATTTAGAATATATTTTTACAATTTAATATAATGTTGGTCATTGGATGTAGTTTCACATTTAAACTAGACATAAACAAGTGTCAATCTTTTGATAGATATTGTTTCTTAAAAACACGCTATTTGTTTTAACAGCGGGATTTAATTATAAAATTAATTAATGCAACTTTTATGTTATGAATTTGGTAAAATAGACTTCATTTTTGAATTCGGAATATGAAATATAGCTTGGGATGAAATTTTGGCATTGTTCTGAAAAACATCAATTTTTGATGAATAGTGAAACTACTAAGTGGTAGGTTAAAAACTGAATTTTGCATAAAACTTAATTTTACCGCTTCTGTGAATGGAATTTCGAAAATCCGAGAGACACGGTTAATATCAAGGACTAAAATGTGGTTCAATGAGATGAAAATAATTTTTTGGTGAATAGTAACTTTTTACTTTTTTTACCACGGTTAATAGTAAATAAGGTAACTAAGGGTAAATATGATATTAATATTACCCTAACACATGTCCTAATTCTATTGGACAAGTGTAATTCGACCAAAAACAAACTTAGGAATAAAATATGACCATTTAGGCCCACTTGGATTAGATTAGGACATTTATTATTAATTTATTTAAAGAAGGGTTAAAATAGTTAAAATCAAAGTTTAATAAGTAAATCATTTTTAATATAGGGTTATACATAAGATAAATTCGACTATAAATATTCATTAGAAAGCTAAAAAGATTTACTACATGATGGTATTTTATTTGTAATTTTTAGACATCAAATAATATAATTTATTTATGACACAAAAATGATGCAGTAATTATCTTATTAATGAAATATTGACATAATTGATAATATAAATACCAAAATAAATGTAATTTAAGACTTTTTATGAATTCCACTAATTTTCTAGGTTACTATGATATATTAGTGTGGATTTAATCGACTTGGTTCGAACATATAATTCTGTTATGACTTTCACAAAAATCATATATCAAAAAGTGTCAAAATTGACACAAAATAGTTTTTAAATCAAATATTATATTATTAATTGTTATTTTATTTCTAAAAATCTAAGGTTCGGCCAAATGACTTAGATAAGGATATATGTATTAATAATATACAATTTGGGGTTCTTTTGGCATGTTATAGTAAGTTTATTAACCATATGTATGTCATCTACTTACTTCCATTTCAAGACAATAAGGAAAGGAAAACAGCGTTCATGCGTGCGTACGGACTACCGTCTCCATGAACGGTGTTTTTCATTTTATTTATCTACCTATTATATATATATATATATACTGAATATATATGATATATAAATCATATTTTATATTCTGGAAGTGAGTAAATCATGATATAAGTAATAATGATGTCAAGAACAACAAGTCAAAACACCTACGATAAATGAAACGATTTTACCCAAAACGCTTCTTTAACATGGAATTTACAAAAGAACGGGTAATATAATGTCATAAGTGAACCATATATGATATCATAACAATGAATATGATTCTGTAATAAGTCAATAACATGATTTAAATCATTATACAGGAGGTTCGGACACTTACAAAGCAAGTCGGACCTAAGGTAAGGGAAATATCACAATCTCATTTTTATCCGAGATTGTTTATTCGTAAGTATTTACTGGGGTGTATTTTATCATCCACATCCATGTTCCCTAAATATGTAATATTATTTCAATCCACCTACAATTGTTTAAATCCAATTTTACCCTTCTATGAGTTTTTAGTAAAGGATATGAAAGGAATCTTTTTTTCGTTTTTCGTACGAGGTACTTTTTGACTTTTCCGACAAAAGTACGAAGAATGTTTTTTTTAACTTATACGGCATGAACGGATTTATACTGTTTTATAAAGCCTTATTTTCATGAAGCTTCCCCTAAAAGATTTCATGACTATTTTCAATAAAATCTCTTTCTTTTAAAATTGCATGATGTTTTGTGAAAAGAAATTGATTTTGAAGAAGAAAGGATATTTTCCTCAAGAATTCAATTCAAGTGTTTTATGAAAATTATTTTCCATATAAGATAATAAAGGGTTCTGTTTCTATCCATATTTTTACATTGATTTGACTATGTTGTGATGAAATTATGTTTATGAATTCCTTTATCTTATATGAATGGTTTTATGATGTCATGTTGTTTAAGAATCCCATTTTTATTACATGGGTTATGCAATGATGTATGATTTATGATTTTGTGGCACACATAAGAAAGGATTCATTAAGAGATGGGTGGGACCTATATCTCCCTCCAATGCATTGGGTAAAGATTTCATATCTCATGAGATAGACATGGCTGGAATGGTAGGTTATACCGGTTCAGTGAAACAGGACTGAAACGAGGATTACTCGATTCAGAAAGGGACTTTGTCCACTAAGATAGTCTTGGCAATGAGTCTTGACTAACAAGAAATGATTCTCTATGATTATGTGTGTATGCCACAATGAGTAATGTTTTAAGTAAGGGTTTCATTTTCACTACTATGATTTATCCCATGTTATGAAATTATGCTCTCTTTTGCAGGTTAAGATTTCCAAAAATGTTATGTTCTTATGAAAATTATGTGATTGATATTTCTTTTGTTTACCCTTACTGAGCATTTGAGCTCACCCTTTTATGTTTTTTTTTTCCAGGATATAAAGAAAGGTTTTAGGTAAAAAAAGGAAGATCTTTGTGGGAGATTTTGAAGATCTTTCACCAGGATTAGAAGATTACGTTCCGAGTTTCCAAAGACACTAAACTATTACGATCCTTGTGTGTATATTTTTGTTATGTATTAAGTATTCCGCAAAAGTAATGTAATGTCCATGTACGTTAGGCTTCGGGTCTCTACAGTTGGTATCAAAGGGAAGGTTTAGTCAACCTTTAGAAACTAGGATGCGAAAACGTTAGTGAGATCCCTAGAGATATTTCTAAGGTATGTCTAGGGATGTCCCTAGGGATAAGTATAAGTATAGGTTATAGTAATAGAATTACGCTAATGATAATAGAATTAAACCTAAGATGTTGGATATTGAAGGTACTCCCCCTTTATTATGTTGTTTTCCCTAGCATGATTTTTGCCTCTCACACTATTCTTTTTGGGTTTTAGACGATGGCTGGAACCCGAAGGAACCGTGTTGATCAATGCAATGGACAATGCAATGATTGCCCTCCTGAACAAACAAATGTTATGGGAGATAGAGTGCAAAATCTTATTGCTATACTTACACAAGCTATGAATCATTCTGGACTTCCAAATGAGCAGAGAAGGGAACAATATTCTATTGAGTCCTTCATGAGGCAACGTCCACCTTCTTTCAGTGGGTCTTCTGATCCACTTGTGGCTGAACAATGGATCAGTACTACTGAAAAGATATTTTCAGTTCTTCAATGTTCTGAACATGATAAAGTCATCTTAGCAGTATATCGTTTGGAAGGTGAAGCTGATCAATGGTGGAATCTTATCAAGAATACGAGGCCAAGAGATGAAATTGAGTCCATGGAATGGGACGAGTTCAAGAACTTGTTTTTCAGTAAGTACTTCCCTCGTATTCTTCGAACAAAGATGGAGAAAGAATTTCTTGAACTGAAGCAAAGGGACGATGAATCTGTTGGTACCTATGAAGCAAATTTTACAAGACTTGCAAGGTATGCTTCTGGAATTATCATCCAACCTGAAAGTAAAGTTGATCGATTTTTCTGTGGCTTAAAACCAAGTCTTCGAAGGGCATTAGCTATAAGAGACTTCAGTAGCTATGAAGAAATTGTGCGTTGTGCTATCAAGGTAGAAATGGAAGTTGGTGTTACATATCCATCTCATGGTTTTGACAAGAAACGAAAGATGGAGTTCAAGGAGAAATCTCAGAATAATGGTGAAAAGAAGATGAATGTTTCCTTATGCACAAAGTGTGGAAAGAAGCATGGTGGAGATTGTCTAAAAGGGACTAGAAAATGTTTTAAGTGTGGAAAAGAAGGTCATCGAGCAGCTGAGTGTCGAAGTAATGGAAAAAGGGTTTCTAATGATGTGAATAAAGCAAAAACTGCAGAGAACGCACCGCCAACACTTCAATGCTTCAAGTGCAAGGAAATGGGGCATTATGCTAATAATTGCCCTAATCCAAGGGTTAGTGATGATAAACATGAGCAACCACTGAAGGCAAAGGACAAAGGGAAATCACATGCGATCACTATTGGCAATGTTGAATATGACAACGATGTGGTGGAATGATTAAGTGTTTATGTAATGGGATTCCAAAATAATGTTGTATCATTGAGTATTGCAATATTTATTGATGTGGTATTCAAAGTGATTGAGATATTTTTTGGAAATAAGATGATATGCGCATAATGAAGACGAGAAAATGAAATGTTTAATAGTATTCATGAGCTCATGATTGATATAAGGACTAAGTGATATCATGGTTTGAGTATATAGAATTTTGAGGATTTTGGTATGTGGAAAGTGTTAACTTTTAACTGCACTCATGTTTTCACTAAGGTATTCAAGAGAATACACGATTAAGGACTTTGAATGTTTGGAATGTGACTAACAAGACATATCTTATGATATGTGGGGATCAACGACAGTATTAAATCTCTGGTAATCGTTGTCACTATATTATGAGAGTGGACTGCAGTATTATAAGCCTAAAGATTAGACTGGATTATGTTGGACATAAGTTAGTATTGTTTAAGGATAGAAGATTTTCGATATTATTGATGGGATGTTATAGTAACGTAGTTTTAGAAAAAGGGACAACCTGCAGGACGGGCGACAGCCCATCGCTTCGGACAAGGCTGTAGGAATCGAACCCACAACCAAAGTGCGACTGGCCTTTATCGCCTACCACTGGCCTACAAGAAGTCCCTGTTTAGTAGAAACTAGTTTTATTATATTAAGCAGTATGATATATGAAGTATAAGTCCATTTTAGGAACCATATATGATTAATCTCACAATAGAATGACTTATGTATATTTAATAACTTTTTCTAACCTTTTGTTTGAGACAGATGGAATGAACAGTCATTCTATCACATGATCTGCTAACACTTCACAAATAACAAATTCAACTTCATTTATTTAAGAGATGAAGTAGAAATTGTTCAAGGCACGAACAAAAGTGAGATTGTACCAAAATAAAGTAAGTATTTATTCTAAGAAAATTTTCAACTTTAGGGAAATGATCTTGAAAACCAAAAATGTTGTCCTAGTGATCTTATACCTAATGAATTAGATGGTACCTTAGATCGTCACAAATTTATGGATTTGTGATTACTGGATTTTCCATAGCCATGTTCTCTACCACTCTCCATCAGAACATGATGGTTAGATTTCTCTTCCATATCCATATTTTCACCTATGTGGAAACCCAGTGATTAGTTTATTTGGGTAATCGTTACATTTCATACTTTAGTTTTTAAAGCCAAGTTTTGGTATTCCGTTTTACGATGTGGGTTTCTATTAAAGAAACTTTCAAATAGTAAACCATTTATAACCCCGACGAATTTCGAGGGCGAAATTCATTTTAAGGGGGGTAGAATGTAACAGCCCAAGATTTTATAAAAAAAAAATTCTTTTTAATTTTATTAATGTCTTGTGTTGTACGCTACACCAAAAGGAGCTTGCACAACACACATCCTTGACTTGACTTGCATTACACGCAATCGCGACCTTCCTCGATAGCGTGTGTAGTACGCAATACCGAGTTTCACTAAACAATGATATGCTATAAAAATATTATTAAAACTAGCCGTTATGAATAGTAATAACCACTTTTTGAAATCCAGTAAATCTTATTTTTCAAAATGAACTTTATTTTTGGATTCGGAGTATCGAATTTAGCCTAAGGTGAAATTCTGGTACTTTTCGGATAACTTTCATATTCTGATGAATAGTGAAAATTACTAAATTATAATTAAAAACAACTTTTTTAATCGAAATAATTAATAGTGATAAATCATTAATTTGAGTGGTTTTAAAGTATATTTAGAATATATTTTTACAATTTAATACAATGTTGGTCATTGGATGTAGTTTCACATTTAAACTAGACATAAACAAGTGTCAATCTTTTGATAGATATTGTTTCTTAAAAACACGCTATTTGTTTTAACAGCGGGATTTAATTATAAAATTAATTAATGCAACTTTTATGTTATGAATTTGGTAAAATAGACTTCATTTTTGAATTCGGAATATGAAATATAGCTTGGGATGAAATTTTGGCATTGTTCTGAAAAACATCAATTTTTGATGAATAGTGAAACTACTAAGTGGTAGGTTAAAAACTGAATTTTGCATAAAACTTAATTTTACCGCTTCTGTGAATGGAATTTCGAAAATCCGAGAGACACGGTTAATATCAAGGACTAAAATGTGGTTCAATGAGATGAAAATAATTTTTTGGTGAATAGTAACTTTTTACTTTTTTTACCACGGTTAATAGTAAATAAGGTAACTAAGGGTAAATATGATATTAATATTACCCTAACACATGTCCTAATTCTATTGGACAAGTGTAATTCGACCCAAAACAAACTTAGGAATAAAATATGACCATTTAGGCCCACTTGGATTAGATTAGGACATTTATTATTCATTTATTTAAAGAAGGGTTAAAATAGTTAAAATCAAAGTTTAATAAGTAAATAATTTTTAATATGGGGTTATACATAAGATAAATTCGACTATAAATATTCATTAGAAAGCTAAAAAGATTTCCTACATGATGGTATTTTATTTGTAATTTTTAGACATCAAATAATATAATTTATGTATGACACAAAAATGATGCAGTAATTATCTTATTAATGAAATATTGACATAATTGATAATATAAATACCAAAATAATTGTAATTTAAGACTTTTTATGAATTCCACTAATTTTCTAGGTTACTATGATATATTAGTGTGTATTTAATCGACTTGGTTCGAACATATAATTCTGTTATGACTTTCACAAAAATCATATATCAAAAAGTGTCAAAATTGACACAAAATAGTTTTTAAATAAAATATTATATTATTAATTGTTATTTTATTCCTAAAAATCTAAGGTTCGGCCAAATGACTTAGATAAGGATATATGTATTAATAATATACAATTTGGGGTTCGTTTGGCATGTTATAGTAAGTTTATTAACCATATAGTGAAAGAAAACAAAAAGACACGGTAAAAGTTAAATTATTTAACTTAGAGTTAAATCTGATTGATAAGGTTAAAATAATACCCTAAACTTGTCTAAATCCTATTGGTTGATAGGAATTCGACCCATCCCCACTTTATCTTCGAAATAAGACCCTTTGGAACCATTATAAACCGATTTTGACTTTAATATAAAATAATATTTTGAGATATTCCTAAGGTGCCCCTCTCCTCCCCTATAAAAGGACACCTCCTCCCCCTCCTCCTCACACCAATTTGAGCACTCAAGCTCGGCCAAACCCTACCAATTTATCCTCTCCACTTCCCTAGCAACATCCTAGAGGTTCTGTTCTTCCTCAAAGACCAATTTTAGTGCCCTAAGAGGAGGTCTCAAAGAGGCACTTCAAAGAAGAGGTAATTACCGTTACCAATTCTTTCATCTTTATTTCTTCTTCCACTTCTTCTTCTTAGGTTGTTTCATTATGAAGTAATAACATCAGTATCACTCATATACTGATATGTTATTATAAGTATTAAACAACCCTATTTCACCATCTATCCATCCTACGGAAAAAGAAATCACCGCGCGTGCGTACGTACGGAATACCGTCTCCACGCCGTGGTGTAATCTATTTTCCACCACCACCTTACATGGATGGGTATAATGGTGTAAAGAATAACTATACATAGTTATTACAACATCATATTGATTCTGATATATTGTATAATACACTCCAATTCAATTCAATATTTATAGAAATGATATCATCGCTCGTGCGTACGTACGGAATACCGTCTCCACGACGCGATGAGATTCATTCTCCATGTTAACCATTTAAGAATGATTACAATTTATATATAAGAAATAATAATGAAATATATGACATTATAAAGCTACTGGATTTATGTATATATATACATATGTATGTCATCTACTTACTTCCATTTCAAGACAATAAGGAAAGGAAAACAGCGTTCATGCGTACGTACGGACTACCGTCTCCATGAACGGTGTTTTTCATTTTATTTATCTACCTATTATATATATATATATATACTGAATATATATGATATATAAATCATATTTTATATTCTGGAAGTGAGTAAATCATGATATAAGTAATAATGATGTCAAGAACAACAAGTCAAAACACCTACGATAAATGAAACGATTTTACCCAAAACGCTTCTTTAACATGGAATTTACAAAAGAACGGGTAATATAATGTCATAAGTGAACCATATATGATATCATAACAATGAATATGATTCTGTAATAAGTCAATAACATGATTTAAATCATTATACAGGAGGTTCGGACACTTACAAAGCAAGTCGGACCTAAGGTAAGGGAAATATCACAATCTCATTTTTATCCGAGATTGTTTATTCGTAAGTATTTACTGGGGTGTATTTTATCATCCACATCCATGTTCCCTAAATATGTAATATTATTTCAATCCACCTACAATTGTTTAAATCCAATTTTACCCTTCTATGAGTTTTTAGTAAAGGATATGAAAGGAATCTTTTTTTCGTTTTTCGTACGAGGTACTTTTTGACTTTTCCGGCAAAAGTACGAAGAATGTTTTTTTTAACTTATACGGCACGAACGGATTTATACTGTTTTATAAAGCCTTATTTTCATGAAGCTTCCTCTAAAAGATTTCATGACTATTTTCAATAAAATCTCTTTCTTTTAAAATTTCATGATGTTTTGTGAAAAGAAATTGATTTTGAAGAAGAAAGGATATTTTCCTCAAGAATTCAATTCAAGTGTTTTATCAAAATTATTTTCCATATAAGATAATAAAGGGTTCTGTTTCTATCCATATTTTTACATTGATTTGACTATGTTGTGATGAAATTATGTTTATGAATTCCTTTATCTTATATGAATGGTTTTATGATGTCATGTTGTTTAAGAATCCCATTTTTATTACATGGGTTATGCAATGATGTATGATTTATGATTTTGTGGCACACATAAGAAAGGATTCATTAAGAGATGGGTGGGACCTATATCTCCCTCCAATGCATTGGGTAAAGATTTCATATCTCATGAGATAGACATGGCTGGAATGGTAGGTTATACCGGTTCAGTGAAACAGGACTGAAACGAGGATTACTCGATTCAGAAAGGGACTTTGTCCACTAAGATAGTCTTGGCAATGAGTCTTGACTAACAAGAAATGATTCTCTATGATTATGTGTGTATGCCACAATGAGTAATGTTTTAAGTAAGGGTTTCATTTTCACTACTATGATTTATCCCATGTTATGAAATTATGCTCTCTTTTGCAGGTTAAGATTTCCAAAAATTTTATGTTCTTATGAAAATTATGTGATTGATATTTCTTTTGTTTACCCTTACTGAGCATTTGAGCTCACCCTTTTATGTTTTTTTTCCCCAGGATATAAAGAAAGGTTTTAGGTAAAAAAAAAGGAAGATCTTTGTGGGAGATTTTGAAGATCTTTCACCAGGATTAGAAGATTACGTTCCGAGTTTCCAAAGACACTAAACTATTACGATCCTTGTGTGTATATTTTTGTTATGTATTAAGTATTCCGCAAAAGTAATGTAATGTCCATGTACGTTAGGCTTCGGGTCTCTACAGCGAAGTCCAACCACCTCCCTCTACATACCATCCAGTATGGAACGCGTGCTAGTGCACACCGCACCCCACCACGCAGGCCACTCCACTAGATGTGGTGCCCGACCAGCACCGCCACCCTTCACCATCATGGCCCCTGTTGGCCATGGCCTTCACTACCATGGTGCACCTCTGAGGCGCGACCCCACCCACCCACGGCCACCGCCGGCACTAGCTGTCTCCTCCGTGGTCCATCATACTTGCTCTTGTGGTCTGTTTTCTGATCCGTCTATGGTTTTGGGCATCTTAGGGCATCGTTGTCGTTGTCGTGTACTCTTTTCCTTTTTTCATCGCTCTGGGGTCCGGCCTCATTTGGAATCCCCCTGGAAAAGAACTGATGTGACCTCATGGGTCCGTTGGTGATGAACAAGTAGAGAGAGGGGGGACATAGATTACATCAAATTAACAAACCATCCTTTTTTTGTGTTGGGCCAGAATCTTTCTTGTCAATGGGATCATGAATCATAAATATAAATCACAAAGATATAATCACCATAACCAATCCCACAGTAAATATTTCCCAATCTCATAAAGAGAATCCATCCATGGATCAACTTGTTAGAGAGTTGATATGCATTTTTCATTTAGAGGAGATAATGGGGGAAAGTAATCTCTAAGTTTTAAAACCCTACATTGGAAAAGGAGATCGGTCGAGGAAGATCTCTTGTCATCATTTGTCAATCTATGGTTCTGATTCTCTCTCCGATGGTATTGTCACCACTTTCTGATTCTCTGGCATTCTTCATTGGATAGGTTTCCTTCATCATTCATAAGAGGAATTCTAGGGTTGTTCTTCAACCCTGAATCCATATTTAATTAAATAAGGAAGGCACAATGTGCGTTTTAGTGTCTCTACACTAATTCATTAATGAGGTTCATTAATGGATTCAGTATCACCTCGTCACTATACTACAGTGTTGATGATTCATTGTGTAACAATGAAGAGAAAATAATAAAATTACTTTTTTAAGTTATTTTATTTTTCTTCTTAAATCCCTGAAAACTATCTTTTTTGGTCGACCCACACCGGTCGATGTTATCCCCTTTTTAGATGAATCCCAATACTCTAATTTCAACAGTGCCCTCAGATTTTTGATCTGAGTATCGATTTAAAAGTTAGAAAAAACCTGCTCATGCATTTATTCAATGAACTTTAAAATTAGTTCAAAAATATATTTCGACCACTCGAGGCCTTAGAATCACATGCCGTCTTAGATCCTGGTATCAAAATAATACCATTTAATTTTCCAAAAAATTACATGGAATTTTGTGGTATTACATTTTCCCCACCTTAGAGATATATGACCCAAAAATCCAAACAAAGGCAAATCAAATAAATGGGGGTACTGAGCATGAATTTGAGCCTCCCACTCCCACATTCTCTCATGGAGATTCTAGTGCTACCAACGAACACACACCAGAGGAATTGACCATACACAAACGATCCTCTCCTGTAGATCCTCTCTCTCCATTGGGTACTCTGTGAATTTTTCCCCATCATTAATCTCCCGCTCTCTATGGTCGATGAAGTGAGAAGGTTCATACACGTATCTCCTTAGCTGGGATACGTGGAAGACGTCGTGTAACCTCTTTAACTATGGTGGTAGAGAAAATTGGTACGCCACCTTTCAAACTCTATGCAGTATCAGGAAAGGTCTGATGAACCTTAGAGATAACTTCCCGCTCTGACCAAATCTTAGTATCCCTCATCAAGGACAGACCCGTAGGAATATGTGGTCCCCCTTCATGAAATACAAGAATCTTCATCTCCTATCATCATAGGAATTTTTTCATCTCTATTCAGTCTTCATCCGCTCTCAGATGGCCTGCACCTTCTCAGTGGTATCCTGTACCATCTCTGGACCCATGAGTGCTTACTCCCATGGGTTTGTCTAGCATAATGGTGACCTTCCTGGTTGTCCGTACAGTGTCTCAAATGGTGCCATACTGATGGTGGGTTGGTATCTATTGTTGCACGCTAACTCCACTAGTGGTAGGTTGTCCTCCCAACTACGACCAAAATCAAAAACGCAAGCATGAAGCATGTCCTCCAAGGTCTATATGGTCTGCTCTATCTGACAATTCGTCTATGGGTGAAAGGTTGTTCTCAAGTGTAGATGAGTCCCAAACTCCTCCTACAATCCCTTCCACAATTAGTATGTAAAGTGTGCATCACGAGCTGAGACTATCATATATGGGACTCCATGGAGTCGAACTATCTCCTGCACAGAGATGTGTCCCAATATATCTACTGAACCCTTATCTCAAATGGGTAGGAAGTGGACCGAATTGGTGATTTTGTCTAGGATCACCCAAATGGTATCATACCCCTTGTACGTACATGGTAAGCCTGTCACGGATTCCATCTATATCCCATCCCACTTCCACTTTGGTACCTCAATGGGTTGTGTCAAACCTGTTAGAACAAAGTGCTCAGCCTTCACTTACTGAAAAGTGAGGCATCTCGAGACAAACTTTGCCACTGCCTTATTCATCCCCGACCACCAGTACTGATGTCGAAGGTCCTGCTACATATTCACCACACCTTGATGTACTACCAAATGGGATGTATGGAACTCCCTCAACACCTCCTCCCACAATGCTACTGGTAATACAGTGCATCCTCTGAAAATGATGATGTGTTCCCCACCTTTCAAATATCCATCAAGGGCATACCCTATGGACATATAGGCACATGTAGTCTCATAGTTGGCGTCTTTGAGTTTCACCTCCATAGCTCCCTATAAGAGTGGAGGGGAGACTACCATCTACTGAAGAAAATTTTTCTCCTCTCTATCCATGAAGGATATCTGAAGTGAGGCCAACTACACTAAAGCCTTGTTCATTAGCAGTGAACGTGATCTCCTACTGAGAGAATCCACCACCAAATTCCCCTTCCAATGAGTATATACTATCTTGAAGTCATATTCCTAGAGGAACACTAGCCGACATCATTGTCTCAGTTTTAGATCCTTTTGAGAAAAGATATACTTGATACTCTTGTGTTCATAGTAGATAATGAATAATTCTACCATAAGGTAGTGTTGCTGCATCTTTAGTGTGAAGACTACCACTACCAACTCAAGGTCATGATTCACATAGTTTTACTCATGTGGTATCAATTTTTGTGAGACATAAGAAATCATTTCTTGCCCCTACATCAGGACACAACCAATCCCGGTTTATGATGTGCCACAAAACACCACGTAGTCATTGACCTTCTATGGTAACCTCAAGATAGGAGCACTTTTCAAGATCTGTCTCAACTGCTAAAAGCACTTCTGAAATCTTTCTATCCACACGAAGGGTTTTCCCTTCTTCATGAATGTCATCTTTGAGATATCCTCATCTCATACTCAAAGCTGGTGATAGCCAGATCTAAGGTCTATCTTTGAGAACTATATCGCTCCCTTTATCTAATCAAAGTGTTTATCAATCCTTGATAGAGGATACTTGTTCTTCACAATCACCTGATTCAGGATCCATAAGTCCACACACAACCTCAAGATTCTATCTTCCTTCTTGGACAACAAAACTGGGGTTTCCCATAGTGAAATGTTGGGCCTTATGAACCCCTTCCTCTACAAGTCCTCCAATTTTACCCTCATCTCTCAGAGATATATAGGATCCATATGATATGTAGGTGCAGATATTTGTTCTGTCTTGGGGTACAGATCAATGTAGAAGTCTACCTCTCTATGAGTATACAGTCCTGGAAGTCCATGAATAACTTCAAGCTTCTGTATGCCTTCTTGGAAAGCAACACTGGGGTTGCCCATGGTGAAATGTTGGGACTTATGAACCCCTTCCTTTTCATTTCCTCCAACTATACCATCTTCTCCCAGAGCTCTAAAGGATCCATCTGATATGTAGTTGTAGATATAAATTCCATCCTGGGGTATAGATCAATGAAAAATTCTACATCTCTATGAGGAGGTAGTCCTAGAACATTCTTTGTAAAGATATCTTCATACTCATCCACCACTATAGGAAAATGTGGACTCATCTCATCCACTGCATTGAGGGTCATGCTATCTAACTAATGAGTTATGAATTGAACCCTCCTATGTGTGATTACATCATGCACTACTCCTTTTACTTCTCACTGACAAAGGAAAACTAGTTCCCATCTCCATGGACACACCACACTGTCATCTAAAATAGTCGATCTGAGCATGAAATGATGATAGCCAGTCCATACCCATAATGATTTATTAAGGAATCAATACCACTATTAAGAGATCCCAACTAAAGCTCTCACCTCCAAAAGTAATCTCACACTGTCGACACTAGTGTATGATCGTCGAATCCCCTCCTGTAGGAGTCTCTAATCGCAAAGATCGAGCCAATGGCTCGATCAGAATCTTCGAACTCTGAACAAGGTCTGTGAAAAGAAAATAGTGACTGAAACCTATTTCTATAAGAGATACAAATAAATTTTAAAAGACACAGATCATACCTCGTATCATCTCTGGTACATCGGGACCATAGACCTCAATTTCCTAAAATTGATCCCACCCCTATCCACTAGCTCTAGGAGCCCATGGTGGACCACCTGGGGGTGGTGGTGGTAGTGCCTCATACCTATACCCACCTAATCATGCTCATCCCGCTCCTCTTCCATGTTCTATACCTAGTAGACTGCCCTATTCCTATCCCTACTGCTGCCTTAGCGGTCCCTTAAATGACTTTCGGTCCTCTGTGTGGTGAGTCGGGCAATCCCAAGACATGTGCCCCTGCCCTCCACATGCATGGAATACTCTTTTACACTGATTACTCTCTCTACCCAAGGAGCCTCATACTTCCAACCTTAGGTCTTAGGGTCACCCTCTGAATGGTCTAGCTCATTTGGGCCTCTGTGTCATCTATTAGATAGCTGTCATTAATGATTCAGCCACCTATCGCCTGGTGTTAGCTCCCACTATTGGTGCCTACTCTGTAAAAAAAACCCTCCACTACTATAGATCACTCTAGCACCCCGGCCTACATAGGGATAATGATAGAAATCATTAATGCCCTGATCTCCCATCAGAGTCCCTGCTTAAAGGTCTGGGACCTGAAGAAAGGGTCTCATACCATATCTGTGGACTAACGGGGGAGGTCTTTGAACCTTGTAGAGTACTCAGACACTATCAGGATACCCTACTATAAGTGAAACAGATCTTGAATGAAGACTAAGTGAAAATTTGTGGGGAATAAATCCTCCCTGAAAAGTCACTCGAAGTGAGACCAGGTGAGGGTCACCTCCTCATGCGTCTGAATTGTCAAACTCCATCATCTCCCTGCCAAACCCTACAAAAGGCTCGTGGCTAGAACTACCATTTGGTCAAGTGACATCCTCACTAATAGGAAGACTCATGTCACCACCTTTACATAATCCTCAACGACTTGAGGATCTATCTCTACCTTGAACTTGGGAGGTCTCTGTCTCTGGTACTCATGTAAGGCAGTAATCCTACATGCATCCTCTACCGATAGTGCTGGTAGTAACTGCTGACCAACGGGTGGTGGTACAGCTAGGACTGCACCTGAAGGTTCCATCTTGGGAAACGGTCCCTGTACCGAAGCCTCATCACTCTGTGGACCATCCTTATAGTCAAACATTATAATCATGGTTGGTTGTCTGTGTGGAGGCATCCTAAAAGATATCAAGATGAATCACGATTAATATATTACACCTAGTGAGATAACTCTAACTCCTAAAGATCATGAGAAAACCTTAAAAAACTCATGCAACCAATTCCTTCATGTACCAAGTCAGAAAGAGGACTTTTGTGTCTTGGTGTATGGATATATCAGTTGTTGTACCTACACTGAATTCCATGGCCTGAAATACAAACTCGAAACACCTAACACTGTTTCCCCATAAAAATTTATAGACTCTTAGTTATTCTGGTAGAACTGACTTCTATGATACCACTTTTTCACCACCCTTTCCCCAGGGCCCATGTCGTGAATAACCCAAGCCTTCCTTTCACAGGCCAGGGGCTGGCGACTAGCACCGACTATGTATATCCCAAAAATGGAAGTTGTTACCTTTAAACCTGTACACACGCACAAAGCTCAAACTATGGAAAGTAAACACAAAGTAAAACAAAACAGTCACTGAGACAGCTACTGACAGTACAATACAAAATGAAAGTAAAAAAAGGGCCAGAATACAAGCCCAAAACCACAAAGGAAATTACAAATGTCGTGTTCCGTCAGCTCGAGACCCTATATTAAGGGTAGGTGAAGGGTAGATTCTTTTAGCCATTGAAGTACATTCTTCCATCCCATCTCACTAAGAACCACCTGGTCCCAGACCACTAAGGTCTCTGTTGAATCGTCGATCACCTGCACGAGACATTACACGTGCAGGAAAATCTTGTTTAGGGGTGAGTAACACAATACTCAGTAGAGACCCCAAACCACAAAGGAAAGACCACAAAGCAAGACCACAAAGACAAGACAACTCACACCAGGTAAAACTCAATGTATAGAAAGTAATATTATTAGTTGTAAAGATGAATCATCTTCTACTATTGAGGGACTCATCCCTGATGATTCACTGAGGTTCACTTGGCTACTGGACCACTAAGGTCTGCTTAGATAATGGACCACTAAGGTCCTCTAGGATATTGGACCACTGAGGTTCGCTCAGCAACTAGACCACTAAGGTCCACTTAGCTACTGGACAACTGAGGTCCGCTCTGCTACTGGACCACTAAGATTCATTGAGCTACTGGACCACTAAGGTCTACTCGACTACTAGACCACTGAGGTCCACTCGGCTATTGGACCACTGATGTTTTCTCGGCTAATGGACCACCGAGGTTTGCTCTCCTACTCGGACCCTGAGGTCATGCTCATCACATCCTTCATGTCACATACATCTGTAGGATTATCACTATCCATATCCTTCATGTCACAGTCATTCGTACAATTCTCTCTCTCTATATCCTTCCTATCACATCCAGCCATAGGATTCCCACTCTCCATATCCATCATGTAATTGCCAATCGTAGGATTCATGCTCTCCAATGCGCTTGATTCTGGGATAATCTACTCCTCAAGCCATCGTTCATATCTCTACTTCCACGAAAACTCATTTAGAGTATTCCCAAAGGATTTTCTCATCACAATGGTCCAAAATCCATAGATGATGCATCAATAGGATGCCCGATCTAAAAGATTTGGGTGTTTTAGTAAATAGGGTTCGGTTGTGTCTAAGGCTGGTCCGACTTGGTCGGACTGACCCGACCAACCAAGCCCTGGGGGTTCCCACATGAACCAACCTAGTTTGGTCAACCTAACCTAACCTGATTGGGTCTGGTCTGATGTGGTCCAGCCAGGCCCATTGGACAGGCCCATTGGGCCTTGATGGACTCGGCCCGGTTCGGTCGTGAGTCCAGCTGGACAGGTCGCCCGGTGACCCAGTTCTCATCCAATCAGGCTTGACTTAGTCGGACTGATTCTAACCATCCGAGCCACCCAACATCTCATTTTACCATCCAGCTCGGTCCCCAATTTGGCGGGCTAGTTCTTCTCTACCATGGGCCGCCCAGCGGCACAGTTTACTCCATCCGCCCAGCCCGCATTGGTGGGCCGGCTTGGGTCCATCCCGGATGTCATATAAAATAATTATTTTAAAGTTAAAGTCCATTTAATTTCCATTAATTCTTTGTTTTGGGGGTTTCCCATGATTTTATGGAGGATTGGGTAAGTTTTCATAAATTGGGTCAAACCGTGAGCCCAATTCCAGATTTTAAAATAAAAGTCAATTCCTTTATAACTCCTTCATTTTTCAACATTTTCCATCCATTAAAACTCCTAATTTTCATCCCCTAACCTATTAACACCACAATATTAGTTTTGACCATTTAGGAATCCATAATAATGGTGGATATGGGTTTTTATTTAAGGGATTGGGCCTTCCCGAAAGCCCATTTTCTGAATTAAAAATAAATTTTAATTCTTTAATATCTCCTTCAATATTTATGTTTCTTCAGCGATTCTAACTCTCACCCGAGACCACTTACCTAAGGCATGCCCCCATTCTCTCCTCCCAAAATTTGGAGCTAAATAGAATCTCGAAATTGGTCGAAACGTCTCTGGATTTTAGAAATTACCCATATTTGGAGAGGTGAATTGATCCTTTCATAAATCCTTTTATTTTTACTCTTTTTCCCCCATTACAGTTCCTAAATGATATCCTAATCCATGTTAAAACCTCCCTTTAATGGTTGGATGTTTTAAAATTCAGATACTGGTGGATTTTGGGTCGTTTTATTCAAGATTGTTTTGAGTAAGTGTTTCTCTCTTCAATTTGTTCCTTCTCCTTAGGGTTTCCTCCCTCTTTCATTATGTTCTAAAATGTGCAGAAGTTAGGGTTCGAACCTGTGGTTTTATTTGGTGTCTTTTTGGTTAAATATTTTGATCTAGGGCGGGATTTATCATCCTTGTGATGCGACGGTGGTGTGGTTGATGTTTCGTACCAAGTTTTGAGGGATTCGACACTTTTGGTAGGTGGTTCCATGTGTAAACAATTATTGATTAGTTATATTTTTGTATTTACTCATTAGTCATATTCCTCATATGTTGGGTGTGGTGTGAAAAATATTTATGATTTATTTGGTTAAGTGTTTAATTTTATAGTTGCATTTTAACTTGAAATTGGGTGTTTTCATGTGTTACTTGTGGGGTATTATTTGGGTGTATTTTATAACATATGGAATTGGTTTACCAAATCTTGTTTAGACTGAAAATTCTGGTTTGGTAATGTATTAGTGTCATTTGGGACTAAAAAGAGGGTTTTTTAATAGGTTTCATGTGTAAAACATTATTATATTCTTGAGATCATTTTATGAAAATGTGTGTTTTCATTTGGATCTTTTGTAGTATTATTCAAGGTGATTTTATAAAAATTGAAAGTGGTTTTATAAATGTCTATAGGGCTTCCAATTCTATTTTTTATTGGAATTGGTATGGTTTTTGGTCTTAAATGGGGGTTTTGAAATGTGTTTTGTGTGCAAGACATATTTACACCACTTGGGGTTTTTTTATGAAAATTGTAAATGTTTTAGTTGGTTAAACAAAGTGGGAAAAGGGTGAATATGTACTGTTTGGTATGTGTGTTCACCTATTAAGGGGTTTTGAAAGGTTAAGTGATATTTTAAGATGTCAAACATTTTTATAATGTTTTGTAAATTTCTAAAATGTTTTATTAAATTGTGATGTTGGAGCGTAACTTGTTTGTGGGCTGTTTCATGTAAGTTTGATGATAAAATGATTTTGAAGGTAAAAAGGGTATTATGTAACAAGTGAGTGGGTTGTTATGAGAGTTGTAATATATTGTAATGGTTTTATAAAATTTTTTAATGTATTTTTTGAAGTGTTAAAGAAATGTGAAAAGTGTTGTGGGCTATTTTGGTGTGAGTCGGATTTCAAAATCAATTTGAATGAAAAATGGAATTTTGTGACTTGTGTTGTATACATGTGGGATGTATGGTGAATTTATGATATGGAAATTATATTTTCATGTGAAAAGTATATTCATTGACTTTTTGAACTTGTTTGAGCACAAAGGGAAAACCCGGGTATCTAGGTGGGAGGATGTGTACTAGTATGCTAGTGAATCAGTGGGGTTTGGCCTCAGTTTCACTTAGCAAGATTGACACTTACAACTCTAACTGAACTATGATGATGATTATTTGGGACCACTAGGTTATGGGTAAGTTCCCTACTAGTGTCTTGTGCACGATAATGGATATTTGTGATGGTTACTCTCACCAATATACGAGGTACCTGGGACCCACAGCTAGCTAGTGCCTAGGGGTTATTTCCCATTGCTTGTGCTCACTAGATATTTTGTGCTTACCGTCGGCATACGGTATGAGAGGCTGGAAAATTCAGTAGCTTTGGTATTTATTTTAAAAGTGTTTATTCTTTAAATTATCCCACCTGATAACTATTTTTATTTAATGTTACATCTTTTATAAATTTTAACTATAATTTCATGTTTTTGAAAACTTGCATGCTTTTCATCATTAAATGTTTATCACATGAAATCTATTAGTATTGGTATCCTATTGGGCTTTTTATCACACCATACTTACACCCTTGGGTGTAAGTATACTTGGTTATTTTTATTGTCGCATGTTGGGTATAGTTTTTAGTTCCAATGGTTCAGGTTTCTAGCAGGTCCTTGGTGATGATGTCTTGTGGAGATGGATTGAGGGCGGTTCCCCTTACCATGAGGGTTCTTGGTCTCTTCCCTTTTGGTTTTGAATCATTGTTATAGTCTTGTTGAGTTGTTTTAAAATATTTAATTCAGTTCTGATTTTTTGTAAAAGATTGTTTGGATTGAAAAATCCAGATTCATTTTATTGGATTCTTTTGTTGTTTTAAGTTTATAAACTCGAGTAAATCATTCCCAATTTTCATTTTATGTTACCCAAGCACTTGTTCCAGCCCATGGGTATTGGTAATGCCCTTAGTTCATTCTTGTGGGATGGGTTGAGTTCCATTTTTGATGGCGACCAGATTCAGTTTGTGACAAAATGGTATCAGAGGAGGTTCAGGTTAACTCTTTGGGTCATGTTATTTGGGGAAGAGTCGGGATAGTTTGGAGTTAGGATTGTTGGGACTTGGAATTCAAGCTATGGGTAGTGTTCCTGATCAAAACACCTCATTACGGGATTAAAGTTTCCAGGAGAAGTCAGGATTTATCTAAGTCCTTTGGTTTTCTTGGTTCGATGATGATTAGGGGAAATGAAAAGAGAGTTGGGTTAATGGTCTTAGTGAGCTCGCGGGGCCTGGAAAGCCATGTGGATCCAAGGATATTTCCTAAAACACTCTATGTGATAGTGAACTGATTAGAATATGGTCTCCAAACATATGTTCAAGTCACCCACTGAAACTAGTTTCCTCTCACATTGTTTTGTGCTTTAGTTTTGAAAACATGGCACTTTGGTTTTAAGAAGAATAAAGTTTTTGTGAAATGATTTTCAAATAAAGAGGGAATTGTTTGATTTATGAAATGGTAGAAATTAATTTTTAGAATTTTTTTGAAATGTAAAATGGTGTTCTTACACCTCTTTTGAATTCAGGAACTATATTGAAGTTGGTTTTGAAAAGTGTTTCCAAAAGAGTTTTCTAAACAATCAAATGGTGTTTTAATGGGATGAGATGTTTTGAAATTGATGTGAATATATTGAAAGTGAGTTATTCTCTAAATTTTTGTGTCTTTATGAAAAGTTTTGTAAGATGTGAATTAGGATTTTGATCTTGTTCTTAGCAGTTTTTAGAAAAAGGATGTGTTGGTTGACTGTTCTGGTTTTGAAAAGTGGAAAGAATTTTTTTGTTTTAACCTTTGTTATTTCCGTGAGAAACCACATGCATGGGGTTATATGGGATGATGGATGGTTTATGGCCTGGATAGATGAGTGTTGGGATGGATATGAGTATGGTTTCTAGTGTGGCACAGAAACATGCATGTGTAAGGCCCATGGGGTACCATTGGTGGATACACTAATCGCTGAACCGTTTGTTTTCAAGAAATGTTTTTAAAGAAAAATATGATGTCTTGATAAATTGTTTGGGATGGATTATATTATGTGTTTTTACAAAATTTTGATGTTGTGGGATGTTTTGAGTCCAATAACCCCTCATGTTTGAACTGTTTTTTGGGTTTATGTTTGGTCGGTAAGGTCTGTAGAAGGACCGGTTAGTAGTCTCCTCTAAGATATGTTTCGAGACACCTTTATGGTGGTTCCCTTAATTTATTTGGATCTGATTTATGGCTTGTTTTGACCAATGTACCATCTTGGTTGGGTCTTTGGGTTATCTAATTGGATAAGGTCGCCCCATTAAGGGTTAATGCATAACTGAAGTGTAACCTGGATTGTTTCGCCATTGGAAAATCCTCCAGTTGATCAATATAAGGAATATTTTATCAATATTTTCTGATTGAGTTGACACCCATTCCTTTATTTGATTTTTAGATCCTTTTGTAGTGGGAGAGTGCTCATGGAAGGTTGAAAGAGACCTTAGTTTATTATGTTTCCTAATTCATCGAAACTGGAAGTGGTCTAGGGTTGTTAGTGGGGATGAGTGTCTCGATGGTGTCTAAGAGGGCCTTTGGGTTCTTCATAGTTTCTTTGAAGTCTGATTTCATGTTAAACCAATATTGTGGGAAATATGGTCACGATATGATATTGTGGCCACTTTCTAGAATTTTGTGTTGTTTGGGGATGTTGTATAAGGTCCCTCTCCTAGAATTGTTTATATCAGTCGCAATGGTCATGTTCGGTGATGCCTTCTGATGTCATGTGCTCGATTGACCGTAAAGGTGAAAGTTGGGAAATAATATGAGAGTATATTTTATGTTGGGAGAATGTATCCCTTGGAAAAAACTTAAAAATATTCCATTTTAGAGGAAGGTTAGTAAATGTTTTATTTACTTCTATTTTTTCTCACCCGAACAAACAAGGTGTGATGTGTGTGCATCATCTAAGCCTTTGTTTTAGTGAAATATCAGGTTATGGTAAAGTGAGTTTAGAATGTGTTATCTCTTGGAAAACTTATCAGGGATTGCGGTGTAGTTGTTGGTTGCACCAAAAGAAGAATTCTCATTCAGGGGGTTTTCAAAGACTAACTGTGAGGCTGAAGATTCTTCAATCATTTGAGCTCCAGCCATAGGTCTCGGAGAGAAGCTGGCTCGTAGTCAGGGGAAATCACAGGGTCGTTTAAACCCTTGTACAAATTCATATCCTCAGTATGAAATATAGGAAGAGTTTAAACTGATGGTTTCATCATATTTCTTTTGTTGGTCATGTTTGGTGGAAATAGGTGGAGGGCCTTGTACCCATGTCATCGCCCAATGTTATTCCCTCCCCCTTTGGTTTCCATTGAGTTGTTGAAGAAAGGTGTGAGGTTTGTCTAGATAGGTTGAGCACATGGTTTGAACTTGGTTAGTAGTGAACATGCCCCAGAAAACCATGTAGATAGAAGGATCCCCACTTTTAGTGCATGGTTTCCCAAACCGTGTAGACTAACCATGTGGTCGTCCCAACTCTTTAAATTTTGGGGTCTTTCTGTATCGGCCCGTGCTGGTCGGTTAAGATGGTTGGTTCTTATGGTGGGGAGACCCACTATGATTCTCATGTACATTCCTTCTTAAACTGTGAATGGAATTCAACCCTTTGTACTAGGGAGTTTGTTTACGCCTCCCCCTGTTAGTGTCTTGATTCTGTCTCGGAAAAAAAAAATAGGTTGCCTCTTATGGTGGAGTGTCTATTTGTGTCCCCCCATACCAATATCTCAGACTTATCCATGGTCTTGGCTTGGTGGTAGGTAGTCTCATTCAGAACTATCTAGATACCAACATCATCCTTGAGTAAAAGTTGGGACTTGAGAGATCCCAATGGTTTAGTGAATGTAAGGTAAGTGTAACCTTGTTCGAAGTTGTTGTTCGTTTGGCTGAATTGCTTGAGTCTTGTTCGGATAGTGTCTAAGGAGTTTTCATTTGGGATAAAGTTTGAATGTGATTGATCATTTTAGGAAAGAGGTGTAAGTATTAGTTGTGAGAGTAATTATTCATTAATTTATCACTAGAGGTGTTTTGACCTTTGGGGGTGAAACTTGACAAGGGAGTACCTATGGGTTTTTCAGTTGGGCTTGGTTGTTTCTTTGGCCTTGATGTGACTTTATGGGGTGGAAAGTTTTCATGGTGTGTATAATTTTCATATAAATGAATTATATTAAAGTTAAATTCCATTTAATTTCCCTTCATGCCTTTTTTTTGGGGGTTCCCAAGATTTTATGGAGGAATGGGTAAGTTTTCATGAATTGGGCCAAACCGTGAGCCCAATTCCAGATTTAAAAATAAATTTTTATTACCTTATAAATCCTTCATTTTTCAACATTTTTCATCCATTACAATTCCTAATTTTCATCCCCTGGCCTATTAACACCAAAATATTAGTTTGGACCATTTAGGAATCCATAATCATGATGGATGTGGGTTTTTATTTAAGGTATTGGGCCTGCCTGAAAGCTCATTTTATGAATTAAAAATAAATTTTAATTCTTTAATATCTCCTTCAATATTTATGTTTCTTCAGTTATTCCAACTCTCACCCTATCCCACTTACCTAAGTCGTGCCCCCATTCTCTCCTACCACAATTTGGAGTTCAATAGAATCGCAAAATTGGTCAAAACTTCTCTGAATTTCATAAATCGCCCATATTTGGAGAGGTGAATTGATACTTTCATTACTCCATCTATTTTTACTCTTTTTCCCCCATTCTAGTTCCTACATGATCTCCTAATCCATGTTAGAACCTCCCTTGAATGGTTAGATGTTTTCAAATTCAGATACTGGTGGATTTTGGGTCGTTTTATTCAAGATTGTTTTGAGTAAGTGTTTCTCTCTTCAATTTCTTCCTTCTCCTTAGGGTTTCCTCCTTTCATTTTGTTCTAAAATGTCTAGAAGTTAGGGTTCGAACCTATGGTTTTATTTGGTGTATTGTTTGGTTAAATATTGTTATCTAGGGATGGATTTATCATCCATGTGATGCGGGGGTGGTGTGGTTGATGTTTCTCACCAAGTTTTGACGGATTTGACACTTTCGGTGGGTGGTTCCATGTGTAAACAATTATTGATGAGTTATCTAGCTGTATTTACTCATTTTTCATATTAATAATATGTTGGGTGTGGTGTGAAAACTATTTATGATTTATTTGGTTAGGTGTTTAATTTTATAGTTGCATTTTAACTTGAAATTGGGTGTTTTCATGTGTTACGTGTAATAACCTGATATTTTATGATAAGTATTCTTTTTAATTGATGTCATGTGTTTTATGATACAACAAGATTATCTTGTTCTATACGCAACACTGTATTAGCTTGCAGTATACGCAACACTATTCTTAGATTGTGTTACACACAATTTCAATTTCGTTTTATAATAGTAATTCTACGCAACATTGAGTGTATATATATATATATTCAATGTATAAATGAAATATGGTTGTATTCTATTATATGAAACAACGAAGGATTCTTGCACAACACGCAACCCTGACTTGGCTTGCATTACACGCAATCGCGACTTTCCTCAATAGCGTGTGTTGTACGCAATATCAGGTTTCACTAAACAATGATATATGGTTATAATATTATTATGAACTATCCATTATGAATTTTATTAACTAAATTTTTAATGTTATAACATTATTATTTCATCTTACACATTTTCTAGAACATGTTATGTGAACCAAATAAATTTTTCGGGTAAAATAAGTATTTTTCAAAAAATGCAGTTTTGCCGCCTTTTAATGGTGAACCCACATTAAATCTAGTTTTTTAAATGTTTAAAAGTTCAATTTTAAAAAATAAACTCCTTATTTTGAATCAGGATATAAAAATTTACGTTGGAAAAAGTTTTGATATTTTTCTGATAACTTTCATATTTTAATGAATAGTATAAACAAGCTATATTTTAATTAAAAACAACTTTTTTCATTGTAATAATTTATATGTTTAAATTATAATATTTAATGGTTTTAAAGTATAAATAGAATATATTTTTACCATTTAATATAATTTATGTCATTAGAATTGATTTTACCTTGAATTCGTAGGTCAAATCAATTCAATCTTTTGCAATGTTTTAAACAAAAACTCGTTTTCTTAACAACAGGATTAATTTTAAATTAATTTCTGAAACTTTTGTGTTTTGAATTTAGAAAAATGGATTCCATATTTTGAATCATTGGGTCCAAATTATGTTAATAAGCTACTTTTTATTTTTGGGCATCATGAATAGTAACTACGGTAAATTATATTTACCATAGTAAAAGGTAAATAGGGTAATTAAGGGTAAATATAATATTATAAAATTACCCTAACACTTGTCTTAATATAATTGGATGTTTATATTTCATTCTAAGTCATATTTGGGTTGAAATGGAATCCATTAGAACCCACTTGGAGGTGATTAAGACCTTTAGTTTATTTTATTTAAAGGAAAGTGAAATATGTCTCACTCAAACTTTAATAATTAAAGTATTTTTAATATAAGGTTATACCTAATATAAATTCGGTTATAATTACTCATTTGGAAGCTAAAATTGTTTTCTTTATCATGGTAATTTATTTGTAATTTTTAATAGTTATTTAATTACCTTTTTAGTTTATACATTAATGATGCAGAAATTATTTATTTAGTAAAAAAATCAATAATATTGTTTTTATTGAAATATTAATACATATTAAAGGGCTCTCGAACCTGAAAAAAAATTTATTGGTAGTGTATATATACACCATAATCATTCAATGACCGAATATAGGACCATTTGGAGTCTTATAAAATTGATTATGACACTTATATTATTTTATTTTATATGATTTTAAAGTTGTCACCTTCATGATTTAATAAATATAACATTTTAAAATTTGAGTGTTTTAGAAGATAAATCCGACTAAATGTATTATTATTAAAGATATAAGATTTAGATTCATCCTAGTATTTTATTTTTTATTTTTATGCAACAAATAGGTATATTAAATAATTATACAAAAATGTTGTAGTAATTATTTTATTAAGAGAAATATCAAATAAATGGTTTTAAAAATAGTAAAATAAATACTATATGAACTATTTAATGTTCTACACTAATTTTCTAGATTACTATGACATGTTAGGAACCTATTTAATATTTTATTTTGAATATATCTTTTTTTTGGATTTAATTTAAATTAAAATAAATGAGTAGTGTCAAAATTGACACTATTGTTATTTTATAAAAATGACATATTATTAAATTGTTTAAAAATCACAAAAATATTTAAAATTATAAATTGAAATGTATATAGTCTAAAATGTAATAAATTATATAATTATGGGTAATTAACATCATATAAGTAAATATTTATAACAATTTAAAATTTAGAATCTTATTACCACAAATAAAATTTAATAGATTAAATAAGGATAAATCAAGTTGATAATGTTTAAAATAAATTCCCTAAATGTCTAAATTTTATTGGTTGATGATATTACAACCCTATATAATCTAATATTATAATATGAGTCATTTTTGGAGGTTTTTAAGTGGGGTTAGATTTATTATAAATTAATATTGTTTAGATTTCCAAATGTGCCCCTCTCCTCCCTTATAAAAGGGCACCTCCTCCCTCTCATATTTATACAACTTTGAGCCTTCAAACTCGGACAAACCCTGACCATTTCCCTTCTCAACTTCCCTAGAAACATACTAAAGGTCCTGGTATTCTTCAAAGACCAATTTTAGTACCCTAAGTGGAGGTTTCAAAGAGGCGTGTCAAAGAAGAGGTAATATCCGTTAATGATTCTTTCAATTTTCTTTCATCTTCAACTTCTTATTATTTAGTTGTTTCATTATATTGTAATAACATAAGTATCAATAATATACTTATATTTTATTATAAATATTAAGTAACCCCACTTCACCTTCTATCCATCCTACGGAAAACAAAATCACCGCGCGTGCGTACGTACGGAATACCATCTCCACACCGTGGTGTAATCTGTTTTTCCACCACCACCTTACTTAGATGGGTATAATGGTGTAAATAATAAATACATATGATTATTATAACATCATACTGATTCTAAGATATTATATCATTCAATCTAATTCGATTCAATAAATATGGGAATGATATCATCGCTCGTGCGTACGTACGGATTACCGTCTCCATGACGCGATGAGATTCATTTTCCATGTTAACAAATCGAGGATGATTATAAAGTATATATAATAAGTAATAATGAAATATATGACATAATAATGCTACTGGATTTATGTATATGTATATATGTATGTCATATACTTAATTCCATTCAATTCAATAAGGAAACGAAAACAGTGTTCATGCGTACGTACGGCCTACCGTCTCCATGAACGGTGTATTTATTTCCATTTATCGATCTATTATATATATTTATATTCTTAATATATATTATATATAAATCATGTTTTATATTCTCGAATTAATTAATCATTATCTAAGTAATCATATGAATAATTACAAGTCAAAACACGGACGACAAATGAAACGATTTTACCCAAAACACTCTTTAACATGGAATTTACAAAAGAACGGGTAATATAAATTCATAAGTGAACCATATATGATATCATAACAATGAATATGATTCTGTAATAAGTAAATGACATTATTTAAATCATTATACAGGAGGTTCAGATACATACTAATCATATCAAACATAAGGTAAGGGATAACTTTTCCAATCTCGTTCTTATCCGAGATTGTTTATTCATAAGTATTTACTGGGGTTATTGTTCTCATCCATGTCCATGTTTCTTAAAAATGGATTCATGTATGTTTAATGTCCTTTTTACCCATTTTTGACTTTTACTACATGGTATGTATGGAATCTTTCTTTTACGAGGTACTTTTTGACTTTTCTAGCAAAAGTACAAGAAGAAGGTTTTTTTGACTTATATGGAACGAACAGATTTTTACGGTTTTATAAAGCATTATTTTCATGAAGCTTCCTCCAAAAGATTTCATGACTATTTTCAACAAAATATTTTTTCTTTTAAAATTTAATGATGTTTTTTGAAAAGAAATTGATTTTGAAGAAGAAAGGATATTTTACTCAAGAATTCATTTCAAGTGTTTTATCAAAACCATTTTCCATCTAAGATGATATTATTTCATATGTGTATGTTTCAAGTATAAAGTCTCTATGATATACATGGTTTCACTTTTCCTATTATGAAATGATATCCATTTCTCTTATATGGATTATGTGATGATGGGGTGATGTTTATGAAACCCATTTTTATTCATTGGGTTATTATAAATGATGTATGTTTATTTTGTGGCACAAGTAAGAATGATTTCATTATGAGATGGGTGGGACCTATATATCCCTCCAATCCATTGGGTAAAGATTTATATCTCATGAGATAGACATGGATGGAACGGTAATTTAATCCGGTTCAGTGTTACAGGACTGAAATGAGGAGTTAACTCAATTCAGAAAGGGACTTTTTCCACTAAGATGGTCATGGCAGTAATGCCTTGGCTACTATGGAAATCATTACATGTGCTCAGTGGATTCCACAATTACATTCTTTATTCCTATGCTATTTTATCATGATTGATGATCTATTATGATCTATGCCTTACGTACTGCCATGTTTTATGTCATTGCTCAAGATTTTGATGTTTAAATATTATGTTCATGTTTTTAAGTTCAAATGTATATGGTTTGTTTTATTTTCTCCATGCTTACCCTTACTGATCATTTGAGCTCACCATTTTTATGTTTTCTTTTCCCCCATGATTAAAATAAAGGTTTTAGGTAAGTAAAAAAAGGGAGGATTTTTATGGGAGATGTTGAAGATCTTTCAACATGATTAGAAGTTTATATTCCAAGTTTCCAAAGACACTAAACTATTACGGTCCTTGTGTGTCAGTTTTTGTTATGTATTAGATATTCTGCAAAAGTAATGTAATGTTCATGTACGTCAAGCTTTGGGTCTTTACAGTTGGTATCAGAGGAAAGTTTTAGTCAACCTTTGGAAACTAGAATGCGAAAACGTTAGTGAGATCCCTAGAGATATTTCTAAGGTATGTCTAGGGATGTCCCAAAGGATAAGTATACGTATAGGATATAGTCCTAGAACTATGGTAACGATCTTAGAATTTAACCTAAGATGTTAGATATTGAGGGTACTCCACCTTTACTATGTTTTTCCCTATCATGACTTTTTCCTCTCACACTATTCTTTTTGGGTTTTAGGAAATGGCTGGAAATAGGATGATTCACAATAATGGAGGATATAACGGACAATGGAATGATATTCTTCATGACAAACCAAATGAAACAGGATTTGGAAGTCCAAACATCATTATTATGCCTAATCAGCAATCTCATAATATGACCAATAATCTCAACATTGGTAAGTTTCCTGACACAAATAATAAGAGAAAGATAGAGTTTTATGATGATCATATAGGAAAGAAAGTTAAATTTCTCTCATGTAAATCATGTGGGAAGAGTCATCGGGGATATTGTTTCAAAGGAACTGGAAGATGATTTGGGTGTGGAAAAGAAGGACACAAATCCAGTAAGTGCAAAGGAAAAGGTTCAGTTAACACCATGGATATGGGTAATGGTATTGCTGCGACATCAACAATGATTATATGTTTTAAATGTGGAATGTATGGGAATTATGCAAACTAATGCCCTAAGGGAAAATCTCATGAAGAAAATCAGCATGGTCATATGGGTAGTATTTATGTGGATGATGATGAAGAGACTACAAATGAAATATGAGATGAAAGAAATGATGAAGCTCAGTCAGTGGTTTTAGAAGTTAGGAGAATGATTGTATGTTTGTAAAGAATAATGTATGGTACTATGGAATAAATAATCATCTAAGGATTGTTACACTATTATTTTTCCTAAAGTATTTGAAAGTATATGTTGAATGGTACCGGTAACCATCTAAGGTTATTCAGATATTTTTTGAAAGTAGATGATATGAGCATAATGAAGGGATAAGAAGATAATGAGATGTTTGATTGTATTCATGATCTCATTACTAATATAAGGACTAAGTGATATTATGGTTTGATTATATAGAATTTTTGGGATTTTGGTATGTGGAAAGAGTTACCTTTTAAAAATATTCATGTTTTCACTAAGGTTCTATGGTAATTTATGTTTCAAGAGAATATATTACTATGGTATTCATGTGTTTAGAATACAACCAACAAGATATATCTTATGATATATGTGGGATAAATGCTTGTATTCACAATCTTGGTAGATAACCTTTCTAGTAATTGTTTTCTTTATACTATGAGATTGGAACGAAGTATTTTAGATAAGCCTAAAGATTGGAATGGATTATGTTGGAAATAAGTTAGTATTGTTTAATGATTGAACTTTTTTCGATATTATTGATGGGATGTTATAGTAATGTAGTTTTAGAAAAAGGAAAACCTGCAGGACGGATGACAGCCCATCACGTCGGACAATGCTGTGGGAATTGAACCCACAACGGAAGTGAGACTAGCCTTTATCGCCTACCACTGGCCTACAGGAAGTCCTTGGTTAGTAGAAACTAGTTTTATTTTATTAAGCAGTATGATATATGAAGTATAAGTTAATTTTTGGAATCATATATGATTAACCTCACCATAGATGGACTTATGTATATTTGATAACTTTTTCTAACCTTTTGTTTGAAATAGATGGAATGACCCATCATTCTATCACATGATCTGTTAACACTTCATGAATAAAAAATTCAACTTCATTTCTTTAAGAGATGAAGTGGAAATTGTTCAAAGCACGAACAACAGTGAGATTGTACCAAAAGCAAGCAAGTATTTCTTCTAATTCAAAATTTTCAACTTTAGGGAAATGATATTGAAAACCAAAAATGTTTTCCTAGTGCTCTTATATCCAATGAATCATATGGTACCTTAGATCATCACAAATTTATGGCTTTGTGATTGTTGGCTATTTTATAGTCATGTCCTCTACCACTCTCCATCAGAACTTGATGGTTAGATTTTTCTTTCATATCCATATTTTCACCTATGTTATCCTATATGGAAACCCAGTGATGAGTTACTTTGGGTAATCGTTATGTTTCATACTTTATTTTTCAAAATTAAGTTTTAGTATTCCTTTTTTCGATGTGGGTTTTTAGGAATAGTAAAGGATTTATGACCCCGAAAAATTTTGAGGGCAAAATTCATTTTAAGGGGGGTAGAATGTAACAAACTGATATTTTATGATAATTATTCTTTTTAATTTATGTCATGTGTTTTATGGTACAACAGTATTATCTTGTGCTATACGCAACACAGTATTAGCTTGCAGTACACACAACCCTATTCTTAGATTGTGTTACCCACAATTTCAAGTTTGTTTTATAGTAGTAATTCTACGCAACATTGAGTATATATATATATATATATATATATTAAATTTATAAATGAAATATGGTTGGATTCTGTTATATGAAACAACGAAGGATTCTTTCACAACACACAACCCTGACTTGGCTTGCATTACACGCAATCACGAATTTCCTCGATAGCGTGTGTTGTACGCAATATCAGGTTTCACTAAACAATGATATATGGTTATAATATAATTATGAACTAGCCATTATGAATTTTATTAACTAAATTTTGAATTTTATAACATTATTATATCATCTTACACATTTTTTAGAACATGGTATGTGAACAAAATAAATTTTTTGGGTAAAATAAGTATTTTTCAAAAAATGCAGTTTTTCCACCTTTTAATGGAGCACCCACATTAAATCTAGTTTTTGAAATGTTTATAAGTTCAATTTTACAAGATAAACTCCTTCTTTTGAATCAGGATATAAAAATTTACGTTGGAAAAAGTTTTGATATTTTTCTGATAACTTTCATATTTTAATGAATAGTAAAAGCACGCTATATTTTAATTAAAAACAACTTTTTTCATCGTAATAATTTATATGGTTAAATTATAATATTGAATGGTTTTAAAGTATAAATAGAATATATTTTTACCATTTAATATGATGTATGTCATTAGCATTGATTTTACCTTGAATTTGTAGGTTAAATCAATTCAATCTTTTGCAATGTTTTAAACAAAAACCCGTTTTCTTAACAACGTGATTAATTTTAAATTAATGTCTGAAACTTTTGTGTTTTGAATTTATAAAAATGGATTCCATATTTGGAATCAGTGGGTCCAAATAATTTTAATAAGATACTTTTTATTTTTGGGCATCATGAATAGTAAGTACGGTAAATTTTATTTACCATAGTAAAAGGTAAATCGGGTAATTAAGGGTAAATATAATATTATAAATTACCCTAACACTTGTCTTAATATAATTGGATTCTTATATTTAGTCCTAAGTCATATTTGGGTCGAAATGGAATCCATTAGAACCCACTTGGAGGTGATTAAGACCTTTAGTTTATTTTATTTAAAGGAAAGTGAAATATGTCTCACTCAAACTTTAATAATTAAAGTATTTTTAATATAAGTTTATACAGAATATAAATTCGGTTATAAATACTAATTTGGAATCTAAAATGTTTTTCTTTATCATGTAAATTTATTTGTAATTTTTAAGAGTTATTTAAATACCTTCATAGTTTATACATTAATGATGCAGAAATTATTTATTTAGTAAAAAAATCAATAATATTGTTTTTATTGAAATAGTAATACATATTAAAGGGCTCTCAAATCTGAACAAAACTTATTGGTAGTGTATATATACACCATAATAATTCAATGACCTAATCTTGGACCGTTTGGAGTCTTATAAAAGGGATTATGACACTTATATTATTTTATTTTATATGATGTCAAAGTTGTCACCTTCATGATTTAATAAATATAACATTTTAAAATTTGAGTGTTTTAGAAGATAAATCCGACTAAATGTATCATTATGAAAGATATAAGATTTATATTCATCCTAGTATTTTAGTTTTTATTTTTATGAAACAAATAAGTATATTTAATAATTATACAAAAATGTTGTAGTAATTATTTTATTAAGAGAAATATCAAATAAATGGTTTTACAAATAGTAAAATAAATATTATATGAACTATTTAATGTTCTTCACTAATTTTCTAGATTCCTATGACATGTTAGGAACCTATTAAATATTTTATTTTGAATATATCCTTTGTGTGGATTTAATTTAAATTCAAATAAATGAATAGTGTCAAAATTGACACTATTGTTATTTTATAAAAATGACATATTATTAAATTGTTTAAAAAATCACAAAAATATTTAAAAATTATAAATTGAAATTTATATAGTCTAAAATGTAATAAATTATCTAATTATGGATAATTCACAGAATATATGTAATTATTTATAAAAATTTAAAATTTAGAATCTTATTACCACAAATAAAATTTAATAGATTAAATAAAGATTAATCAAGTTGATAATGTTTAAAATAAATTCCATACATGTCTAAATTTTATTTGTTGATGATATTACAACCCTATCTCATCTAATATTAGAATTTGAGTAATTTTTGGAGGTTTTTTAGTGGGGTTAGATTTATTATAAATTAATATTTTTAAGATTTCCAAAGGTGCCCCTCTCCTCCCTTATAAAAGGGCACCTCCTCCCTCTCATCTTTACACAAATTTGAACCTTCAAGCTCTTAAAACACCTGCCCATTTCCATTCTGAACTTCCCTAGAAACATACTAGAGGTCCTGGTATTCTTCAAAGACCAATTTTAGTACCCTAAGATGAGGTTTCAAAGAGGCGTGTCAAAGAAGAGGTAATATTCGTTACCGATTCTTTCAATTTTCTTTCTTCTTCAACTTATTCTTTTTTAGTTGTTTCATTATATTGTAATAACATAAGTATCAATAATATATTGATATTTTATTATAAATATTAAGTAACCGCACTTCACCTTCTATCCATCCTACGGAAAACGAAATCACCGCGCGTGCGTACGTACGGAATATCGTCTCCACGCTATGGTGTAATCTATTTTTCCACCACCACCTTACTTGGATTGGTATAATGTCATAAAGAATAAGTATATATGATTATAATAACATCATACTGATTTTAAGATATTATCTCATTCACTTAAATTCGATTCAATAAATATCGGAATGATATCATCGCTCATGCGTACATACGGATTACCGTCTCCATGACGCGATGAGATTCATTTTCCATGTTAACAATTAGAGAATGATTATAAAGTATATATAATAAGTAATCATGAAATATATGAAATAATAATGATACTGGATTTATTTATATATATATATGTATGCCATATACTTAATTCCATTCAATTCAATAAGGAAACGAAAACAGCATTCATGCGTACGTACGGCCTACCGTCTCCATCAACGGTGTATTTCTTTACATTTATCGATCTATTATATATATGTATATTCTGAATATATATTATATATAAATAATGTTTTATATTCTTGAACTAAGTAATCATGTGAATAATTACAAGTCAAAACACGGATGACAAATGAAACGATTTTACCCAAAACGCTCTTTAACATGGAATTCTCAAAAGAACGGGTAATATAAAGTCATAAGTGAACCATATATGATATCATAACAATGAATATGATTCTTTAATAAGTCAATGATATTATTGAAATCATTATATAGGAGTTTCGGATACATACGAAGCATATCGAACATAAGGTAAGGGATTACTTTTCCAGTCTCGTTCTTATCCGAGATTGTTTATTCGTAAGTATTTACTGGGGTTATTGTTCTCATCGATGTCCATGTTTCCTAAAAATGGTTTCATGTATTTTTAATATCCTTTTTACCCATTTTTGACTTTTACTACATGGTATGTATGAAATATTTCTTTTACAAGGTACTTTTTGACTTTTCCGGCAAAAGTACGAGAAGAATGTTTTTTTTAAACTTATACGGCACGAACGGATTTTTACGGTTTTATAATGCCTTATTTTCATGAAGCTTACTCCAAAATATTTCATGACTATTTTCAAAAAAATCTCTTTATTTTTAAATTGCATGATGTTTTGTGAAAAGTAATTGATTTTGAAGAATAAAGGATATTTTCCTCAAGAATTCATTTCAAGTGTTTTATCAAAACCATTTTCCATCTAAGATGACATTATTTCATATCTGTATGTTTCAAGTATAAAGTATCTATGATTTACATGGTTTCACTTTTCTTATTATGAAATGATATCAATTTCTTTTATATGGATTATGTGATGATGGGGTGATGTTTATGAAACCCATTTTATTCATTGGGTTATTATGAATGATGTATGTTTATTTTGTGGAATAAGTATGAATGATTTCATTATGGGATGGGTGGGACCTATATCTCCCTCCAATTCATTGGGTAAAGATTTATATCTCATGAGATAGACATGGCTGGAATGTTAAGTTAATCCGGTTCAGTGTTACAGGACTAAAACGAGGAGTGAACTCGATTCAGAAAGGGACTTTGTCCACTAAGATGGTCATGGCAGTAATGCCTTGGCTACTATGGAAATCATTACATGTGCTCAATGGATGCCACAATTACGTGCTTTTTTCCTATTCTATTTTATCATGACTAATGATTCATTATGATCTATGCCTTACATACTTCCATGTTTTATGTCATTGCTCAAGATTTTGATGTTTAAATATTATGTTCATGTTTTTAAGTTCAAATGTATATGGTTTGTTTTATTTTCTCAATGATTACCCTTACTGAGCATTTGAGCTCACCCTTTTTATGTTTTCTTTTCCCCCAGGATTAAAAGAAATGTTTTAGGTAAGGAAACAAAAAGGGGAGGATCGTTATGGGAGATGTTGAAGATCTTTCAACATTATTAGAAGTTTATATTATAAGTTTCCAAAGACACTAAACTATTATGGTCCTTGTGTGTCTGTTTTTGTTATGTATTAGATATTCTGCCAAAGTAATGTAATGTCCATTTACATCAAGCTTTGGGTCTCTACATTACGTGTGGGGTATTATTTGGGTGTATTTTATAACATATGGAATTGTTTTACCAAATCTTGTTTGGCCTGAAAATTTTGGTTTGGTAATGTATTAGTGTCATGTGGGCCTAAAAAGGGTTTTTGAATAGGTTTCACGTGTAAAACATTGTTATACTTCTTGAGGGCATTTTATGAAAATGTGTGTTTTCATTTGGATCTTTTGTAGTATTATTCAAGGTGATTTTATAAAAATTTAAAGTGGTTTTATAAATGTATCTAGGGCTTCCAATTCAGTTTTGGATAGGAATTGGAATGGTTTTTGGTCTTAAATGGGGGTTCTGAAATGGTTTTTTGTGCAAGACATATTTACAACACTTGGGTTTTCTTTATGAAAATTTTAAATGTTTTAGTTTGTTAAACAAAGTGGAAAAAGGGTGCATATGTACTGTTTGGTATGTGTGTTCAACTATTAAGGTGTTTTAAAAGGTGAAGTGATGTTTTAAGATGTTAAACATTTTTAGAATATTTTGTAAATTTCTGAAATGTTTTATTAAATTATGATGTTAGAGCGAAACATGTTTGTGGGTTGTTTCATGTAAGTTTGATGATAAAATGATTTTGAAGGTAAAAAGGGTATTATGTAAAAAGTGAGTGGGCTATTATGAGAGTTTTAATATATTGTAATGGTTTTATAAAATTCTTTAATGGATTTGTGGAAGTGTTAAAGAAATGTGAAAAGTGTTGTGGGCTATTTTGGTGTGAGTCGGATTTCAAAATCAATTTGAATGAAAAGTGGAATTTTGTGATTTGTGTTGTATAAATGTGGGATGTATGGTGAATTTATGATATGGAAAATATATTTTCTTATGAAAGGTATATTCATTGACTTTTTGAACTTGTTTGAGCACAAATGGAAAACTCGGGTATCTAGGCAGGTGGACGTGTACTAGTATGCTAGTGAATCAGTGGGGTTTGGCCTCAGTTTCACTTAGCAAGATTGACGATTAAAACTCTAACTAAACTATGAGGATGATTATTGGGGACCACTAGGTTATGGGTATGTTCCATACTAGTGGCTCGTGCATGAGAACGAATATTTGTTATGGTTACTCTCACCGAGATACGAGGTATCTGGGACCCACATCTAGCTAGTGCCTAGGGGTTATTTCTCATTGCTTGTGCTCACTAGATATTTTGTGCTTATAATCGACATATGGTATGAGAGGCTGTAAAATTCATTAGATTTGGTATTTATTTTAAAAGTGTTTTTTCTTTAAATTATCCCACCTGAAAACTGTTTTTATTTAATGTTGCATCTTTTAGAAATTTTAACTAGCATTTCATGTTTTTGAAAACTTGCATGGTTTTCATCATTAAATTTTTTTCGCAAGGAATCTATTATTGGTGGTATCCTATTGGGATTTCACTCACACCCAACTTACACCCTTGGGTGTAAGTAGACTTGGCTTTTTTTTCACAGGTTTGGTACAGTTTTTAGTTCTAGTGGTTCAGGTTTCTAGCAGGTCCTTGGTGGTGAAGTCTTGTGGAGATGTCTTGAGGGCGGTTCCCCTTACCATGAGGGTTCTTAGGATGTTCCCTTTTGGTTTTTAATCTTTGTTATGGTCTTGTTGAGTTTTTTTTAAAATATGTAATTCAGTTCTGATTTTTTGTAAAAGATTGTTTAGATTGAAAAATCCAAATTCGTTTTATTGGATTCTTTTGTTGTTTTAAGTTTATAAACTCAGGTAAATTGTTCCCAATTTTTATTTTATGATACCCAGGCACTTGCGCCAGCCCGTGGGTATCGGGAAGGCCCTTCAGGACTTGTTTCGGGCCAGTTCAAGTGCCGGTTTTGATGGGGACCAGATTCGGTTTGTGACACTGGACACCCTCTAGTGTCTGGTTCACAAAGCAACACGGCTAGCTGAGGCAGTCCGTCTGCCTCCCCATGCAGTCTAGCATGGAACACGTGCCAGCGCACGTTGCAGCCTGCCCTGTGGGCCACTCCATCAGACGCTATGCCCAACTGGTGTTGCCACCCTACACTATCGTGGTCCCTACTAGTCATGGTCTCTACTGTTGTGGCACACCACCGGGGCGCACCGCCTCCCGCTCGCGACTGGTGCCGATGGTCTCCTTCGTGGGCCACTGAACTTGCTCAGGTGTTCTGTTTCCTGACCTATTTGTGCTTTCGGGCTTCTTGGGGTGTCACCATCTCTTTCGTGTACTCCTTGACAATTTCTCATTGCTCCATGGGTATAACCTCATTTGGAATCCCCCTAGAAAATATCTGACATGACCTCGTGGATTTGTTGGTGAAGAACAAGGAGAGAGAGCGGGGGGATCACAGAGAACATCAAATGAACAAACTGGATATTTTTCTTGTTGGCCCAGAATTTTTCTTGTCAGTAGGATCATGAAGCATAAAAATAAATCACTAATATTTAATCCCCATAACCAATCCCACAATAAATATTTCCCAATCCCATAAGGAGAATCCATATGTGGATCAACTTGTTAGAGAGTTGATCTACATTCTTAATTTAGTGGGGAGAATGGGGGGGAAGCAATCACTAATATTTAAACCCATACCTATGAATAGAAGATCGGTTGAGGAAGATCTACCTTCATTATTCTTTGATCTCTAGTTATAATTCCCTCTCTAAGGGTATCGTCGCTGCTTTCTGATTCACTGGCATTCATCATTGAAGAGGTTTCCTTCGTCGTTCGTTAGAGAAATTTGAGGGTTTTTCGTCAACCCTAAATCTCTATTTAATTAAATAAGGAATACGCACTGCGTAGTGTAGTGTCACCATGCTGATTCATTAATGGATTCAGCATCTCCTCGTCATTGTACCACATTTCTGATGAGTCACTGCATAATGATGAAAATAAAATAATAAAATAACTTTTTTAAGTTATTTTATTTTTCTTCTCAAAGTCTGGAAAACTATCCTTTTTTATCGACCCATGTCGTTCAATGTTTGTCCATTCCTAGGAGAACCCTAATGCTCTGAGTTCAATGGTTCCCACATATTTTTTATTCGGGCACCAGTTTAAAATTTATACAAACCCGCTCTCATTATTATTTAATGAACTTTAAAATTAGTTTTAAAATACATTCCAACCACTCCAGGCCTTAGAATCACATGACATCTCAGACCCTAGTCTCTAAATAATCCCATTTAATTTTCAAAAAAATACATGGAATTATGGGTTATTACATAAAATGTGTAGAAACACCACTATATATATTTTTAAAATTTAATAGATGAAGATTCAAGTTGATAAATATAAACCAATCACTCCTGGTAGATAATCCAAGATCTGAAATTTTCTTAGTTTGATTTTAAGTATGCATATTTTTATATATTGGGTAAAATAAATAGATTCAATAAAGAAAAAATACACAATACCATATATTATGGGGTCAACTATGAAAGGATGTAATCTACCCTCCTTATCTTTTCATTTTAACTTAAATAATTAGATAAATTTTTTACTTCCCTACATTTTTTCAAATTGAATTATAAGAAAAAAACAAGTGTGGGGGGTGTAAGACATGTGTTTTATAGAATATACACTTAATAACTATCTCTATCTTTTCTCTAAGAGATATGTTACTTATAAAACAATGATTTTATTACATGTGGACTAGGACAATTAAATTTTAATAGAAAGGTTTAGTGTGTCATTTTATAATTTATACACACTAGATTGATGAAATAAATAATGATTGAATTGTATTTTATGAAGAAAAAACTTTAGAGGGTCAATATAAAAAATAATTAAGTCCTTTGAATTAGAGTAAAATGGGTAGTTAGAAACCAAATTGAAATTCTTCTAAGATAATTAGTTATAGTGTGTGTGTGTGTGTGAAATAATAAGGTCATAAATAAATATTGAAATAAAATTTGAGATCCATATTCCCAACCCTACTTCCATGACTAATCTATTTAAATTATCACATAAGGATACCTACTATTGGGATGGTTTTGTTCAAGATTTTTTACACTCATTAAATAACTTTATAGGATATTACATGGCTTAAAAATAATAAAAACAATATATCTTCCTAGTTGTTAAGGGGGATTTCAAGGTTTGAAATTTGTTGAGAGAAATCACTTAAGGAAAAGTGATCACTCAAGTGTGGGTAACATGCATTGCATAAATTAGTTTTTGTTTATGGTGTTTTTAATCCTATTTTAGGATTTTTTATATTATTTTTTAGTTATTTTACAATTTTTTTTTTGGATTTTGGTTGTTTTAGAAGTAATAAATAAGTATGAATCATTAGTTATTTGATTTTATTTCCTCAAAACTGTAATTTGAAACATGATTCCTTGGGTATGATTCACTAATTTTGGGATGTTATTAGATGTAAAGAAGGAGACATAGAAGAATAAACATAAGAATGTAAAACCCACGTAGGGTTAATATTGGAGGGTTAAGATAACATCAAGCTAAATATAGTCTATTATAAAAAAAATTAATAAAATGTTCCTTCACCAAAGCTACCTGATCCCAAAGGTTAAGAAGGTATCATTACGCCAATATATCATAAGACTCAACCCAGTGGATACATCAGATCCAATGAAACATACATATGATCTTAGTATTATTCTATTACTTCAATAGAATCTTGTATTAATTAACATTATAATACATTAGTCCATGAACAAGGTGTACACTAACTAGTTGGGATAGTATCATCCACAATATTTCATGGGGATACACTTGAGTTTATGTTAGTTCCAATGGGAGATACACTACCTCCCAAGACTATATTATCATCACCTCATAAGATCAAACTTGAACTTAATGAAATGTTCTCACTAGATCATAATTGGAATTGTAACCCAATGTTTCTTTGGAATTAAAAAATTCAAGAACTAAAGAATAAATTTCCCTGAAAATGATAATGTGTTAGATACTAAAGTCATTCCAGTACCAATGCTATTTGTTTCAACTCCTAATATTAAACCCATATCCTAAATAATGTGGGGAAATCAATTCAAAATACTTTTTCACTTAAACATAGTATAGGGAAGTCATATTGAAACTATTTTTCTATTCTAATATCATATAAGGTGAAAATGATGGATCCACTATCATCAATATGGCCTTTGGGATAAGTATTTCAAAAAATGATGTAGTTCAACTGGTGAGGCATCAAAAAGGTTTCATAAGTGTTCTTTCAGACCCAAAACTATAGATAATGATATTAAATGATGAATTTAGAAATAATTAAAGAATATTTATAATTGGGTGTTTTTAATCTACCCCATGCCCATGTCAAGTACATGTTTATATTTTGGAGACCAAAAGAATACTCACACAGTCCTATCTAACTATATCAGGTAATACATCAAAAATATAGAAAAATGGAACCCATTATTAGAGAGATAGAAGTTTATCCATGTGGTAAATGATAATAGATCCTAACCATGGGAATGAAAGTTTTTCTTAATGGGAAATAATTTAAACACTCGTTTTTTGTAACATCCCATCACCCACTTTTAGGTATTTCTCTTATCTCTTTTCATTTCACTCCTTATTTGGTTTCATTTGGGGGCTTATTAGGATGGATATAATTTACTAGGGAATGTTTCCTAATGTTTAAGGTTATATGTTTTTAGGAATTAATGGAGTCTAAGTGTAATTGTGTTAAAGTATTTGTGTGTTCTCTCTAAGTTCATAGAATGTCGGTGTTGGTTTGGGTTTTTCAGGAGAATCTGGGATTTTTGTTATCTACTGGAGAAATACACACTGTTTATTGGTTACTAGGAAGATTTAGTGAGTTTGGTTTAGAGAATATAAATATTACACATCATGATAAGTTTACATGTTGTGAAAAGTATTCATGTCTTGTATTTGGTGTTGAGAATATGTCATTAATTGGTACAATGCATAAATGGTTTACACTTCATGAAAATATTACACATCACAAATTGGTAAAAACTAGATTTTTAATATGATGAGATAATTTTTTTGGAATTTTCGGTTCTCATGGATTACATGATGTGAAAAGGGGTTTCACACCATGTAATTCTCATTATTTGTATTTTTAGGTCACTACATGGTTGATTATTATTTCATTCAGCTATAGGTTTCTTCCCTCCTAATTGAGGAGCTCTCCCAATAAATTTTGTATACCTCTGCTTCTTTAAGATCGTTTTTTTCAGTGATTGATCTTCATTGCGATTTTGGTGTGTCTCTCCAACTGATTAATCATTCTACTTCATTTTCACTGATCGTAGTAGCACCGTTGTGTTGTATTATTGGATTAATTGATTTTTAATGATAGTATCCTCAATCATTTATAGATATTTTGTGTGATCTTTCTTTATAGTCTAACCCTTGTCTTGGTTGTGGTGTGGTGTTCAAATTATTTCATTTATGTCATATTCTAACCTCTATGTTGACCATTTTTATTTTTGAATTGATTCTGATATGGGATTTTTGATTCTAGGATCTTTATTATTGTATATGTGTTCTTTCTAGATGGTGGATCCTATTGTGGGTGTGTGAAACATGAGTTTGAGGTAGGTGGTTTTGTCTCTATCTTATGTAGGATGAACTAAATTTCTCCATTTTATAGATTATTTTATAAATTAATTGGCATGATTCATTGGATGATTTGGGTTTGTGGAAATTAGTTTTTTAGAAAAGATAGTTTTTCCCTTATTTTGGTAAAATAGAATGGTATTTTTAAAGCATTGTGGGGTATATTTATGAAATGGTTTTCAAAACATGGTTTTGATGAAATGGTTTCGAAATAGAGAACATGGTAAGCCTTGGATACTTAGGTGTAAGGTGTAGTAATAGGCCTTATTAATTAATACATTCATGGGGTTTACTCATGGGGTGTTGCTTTTTTCCATAGGCCTATTGTTCTAGGAACTTGAAATAATTGTTGGGAGGTTAACTTTTTAGGGTGGTTCTATACTCTCTAAATTCAATTCATATATCTTGAGGCTTCATGCACACTATTTTCTATGCCTTGGGTATGAGTTTTATAGTTATATTGAACTATAGTGATCCTTGGAATGATGTTACCTATGTTTTTGGATTGTACTTCCATGGATTTGATATGATATGTGATGCATGATTTATTTTTATTTGGATACTTTGATATATATTTAATTATTTGAAACTTTTATACCTGGATTATTTTGGAAATTTGGAAAAATGTAAAATTAAATGTTTTGTCATTCTTTTGATATAAAAAATATTTGTCCATTCGTCATTCCTTGTTTTCTATAAAGTTGATAATATTTAGATTATGGTAAAGAGACTTGTCATGGAACACCTATGTGGGATCTTACTGAGACCATTATCTTACACCTTGCACACCCCATTGATGGTGCATAGACCACTTTATTTCATTAAATAAAGGAAAAAAGCAAGGTGGTGTAGTGAGGTGGTGAGGTTTTTATCATCCTATTCTGGGTTGTTGGTAGTGATATGGTAGGAGTTTCCCATGATATCACATGGAGTAGTTAGTTTTTTTTATTTGTCATTTGATGTTGGACTTTTATTTTGGGATGTTCTTCCTGCTTTTGAGTTGTATCATTTCCATTGTCTTCTTTTAGTTATGGAATATATTTATCTCTCTCACTATTTCTCTCTATTATATATATAAGCCATATTTTCTTCTACATGTTGGATGAAATCATTCCATGTGGTTTTTGTTTATGCTCGGGTTCTATTATTCATCCTATGGGGATTGTAAATTCCCTTTAGGTATGTGGTAATTAAGGTCATGTACCAGTTTGAGAGGCTATTCGAGTCAGGTTCATCATAGTTTGGTATCATAGGGAGGCTATTACTCAAGAGTCCTTATCATGGGATATCTAGTATATTGGAGATAGGATTTTCGAGACATAAGAGGTAGGTTGTGGTGAGTGCCTATCCATCTCTTTTCATGATGACAATCAAGTTACCATGGGATCTTAGGATGTGTATCTCCTATTTTGAGTTCTTGATCTTAATATTATTTTTTTCTTATGTTTTTCTAGTTTGAACATATATTATTCTATTTTTTGGTCATTACTACTATTTCGGTTTATAGTAGTATACCTCTAAGATGTATTGAACAAGTTCCTTGGGAGAGTACAATGAATGATATTTAATGGAATTTTCATCTAGATTATAATCTTATCAAAGTGATCATGAAGGTATCTCATTGTGTCAATGAAAATGTAACATAATTCTAGAATGTAGTTGTTAAGTTATAACAGGGAGTTAGAGGAGATAGGGATTGATCACATGAGTTCTTGTGTGAGAATCAACCATCCTTTAAGGGTATGAATGAACCTTAAGAAGTGGAGGACTAGATATACAAGATCGGTCATATATTAAACTTCTTGGATATTTCTGAGGGTATCAAGGTGTAGTGTATGATGTTCATACTTAACTTCCCTATGAAAAGATAGTGGGACTTTTTGGTATAGTAATATAGGAATGTGGTATTGAACTAGAAGGGTTTCAAGACTCGCTTCCTCAAGAAGTTTTTTCTAGAGTCATTGATGATGATGGATTCTCTATAGTTCCTCTCTTTTCACTAGGTATAGTGTTTAGTGTTGGCATACACCAATTGGTTTACTGATCAGGTTCATTTTTCTCCACATGTAGTAAATAATGATCGGTTGAAAGATCATAAGTACCTGCAGGTTTTACAACTGGATAACAGATCGCATGTATTTATATTGAATATTTTGACCTATCTAAAGATGATAGAGTAGGAAATAATGGAAAAGATGAATATGGTAGGTGATTTTGGTTATTCTATCCCTTGTGTTCCACCCAATGGAAGCTTCAGTGGAACTCAAGGGGAAAAGAGGAAGTGGAACAATCATCACAGAATTGGTGGAAGTGGTTCTCAGTAGTAGGCCTCTTATCCACCTTCAGTAATAGCTAGTAGTGCACCCATGACATGCTACCAGTGTTCTAAGTTAAAACACACCCATAACCCTTGTCATGTACCTCCAAATATGTACAATAGTTTTGGAAATTATTCTCATATGCAAAATTTCTCTCAGACTATGTCTACACATCGTTATGGTCAAGGATATCCATCTCCAAAGGCTACTGCAGTGAAGTTAGATGCTTCAAAGTATATAGGGATCTAGCCACAGGTATTAGGAGTGAAGAACCTTCATGCAGTAGATGTATTTCTAGTGTAGGTAGATGTGGGTCAAGATACAGTGAGTGGTACAATATTAATTGCATCTTCAATAACGATTGCTTTATTTTATACTAGTTCTTCCAACTCGTTTATATCTGTCCATTTTGTTGATAGTTAAAATTTTAAAAGATATCATTTACTTTATTGTGGAGTTATAGATACCAATTAGAATGAGTAAAGGGAAGGTTTTTTGTGTCCTTATTATCTGCTATCGATAGTTGATGTGGAGTTAGTCTGATATCTTCTCATTCTCAATCTGGGTCTATTTGATATCATCATTAGGATAGATTGACTAGTTTATCATCATTATTAGGTTTATTGTTATCATCAGTTTTCCTCGTTTATTATTGCTAATGGGAGCTCTTGGGTGTTTCAGGGAGAGAGTAATTTGAGGTATGTTCGTGCATGACCCTCCCATCCAGAGCATAAGAGTCTACTATTTGTTGTAGTAGTTGATCCGATGATGTTTCTTATATTTTAGACCTTTTTGATATTGTTTTGGATTTTCTTAACTTTTTATTAGATGAATTATTTGGGCTTCCTCCAGAGAGGGATTTATAGTTCACAATTGAGCTAGTTCCAAGTACATAGCTGATTTAGATACCCACTTATCACATGGCACTAGTAGAGATGAAAAGGCTCAAGATTCAGTTGGATGACCTGATGGTGAAAGGTTTTTTTAACCTATTGTTCCTTCTTTGTCATCCCCTGTTCTCTTTTCCAAGAAGGTAGATGGTTTACTTTTATTTTTTGTAGACTATCAAAATTTTAACCTATTAACAATTAAGAATAATTATCATTTTACTCATGAATATTATTTTTTTGATCAGTTAAAGGTGGAAGAGTGGTTTCTAAAGATCGATCTTCAGTGGGGTTATCATATTCTTAGTGTCTAGGATTCTAATTTAAAAAAGATTGATTCCAAGAATAGGTATCTCCATTATGAATATATTTTGATGACATTTGGTCTGAATAATGATCCTTCAGTTTTTATGGATTTGATGAATTATATATTCCATGATTATCTCAACACTTTTTGGTAGTGTTCATGGATGAAATTTTGGATTATTTGAGATCCAAGCATGAGCAAACATTTGATTTTGGTTCTAAAAATTATGATGAGTCACCATTTTTATAGAAAGATTTTGAAATGAAGTTTTTTTTAAGAAGTGATGTTCTTAGGGAACGTGATTTATAATCATGGATTATCAGTTTATCTTGAGAAGGTGAAAGTTGGTTTGTCTCGGGAAGAGCCACAAAAAGTATTTGATATTTGGATCATCCTTGGAATTTATGGATACTATCCATGGTTCATCAAAGATTTATCAAATTTGGTGTTAGATTTTACTTATATTACTTGGAATGGGGTAAAATTCATATGGGATGAAAAGTGTTAGTTTTCTTTTGATGAGATAAAGAAAATTCTAGAATCATCTCCTATTCTAATTTTACCATAGTCTGATAAGAGTTATGTGGTTTTCTGTGATTATTTGGGTTCTGGTTTGGGTTATGTGCTCATATAGGAAGATAATGTGTTATATTATGGATCTATACAACTTTGATCGCATTATATGAATTACCCCACTCATTATTTAGATCTTTTCATGGTTATGAATGAGTTTAAGTGTTAGCAACACTATCTTTTTGGGTAAATATTCACAGTGTTTTTTGAACATAAAAGTATGAGCTATATTTTTTATTAGAAATAATTGAATATCAAATAGAGTTAGTGGGTTGAATACCTTTAAATGTTTTACTACAACATCACCTACACCCCAAGGAAGGGGAATGTCATCATAGATTCTATCATTAGGGAAGTACCATTACAGGCTATTCTGGAATCAAAGGAAGAGTGGAACCTTATGGGGATCTTCACTTAGTTTCAACTGGACACTTAGGATCCTGTTGAAGGTATTGTTATGAATAGTTTTTAGTTATCATAATCTCCCCTAGAATATATTTTGTAGAGTTCATGGTAGGATAATGAGTTCAAGGGAATTGGAGAAACTCTATATAGTGGGGTGACCATTATGGGTTGACCTCTCTCTTCAAATGGTATTATTTGTTTTGGGGATCATTTTTTCATCACATTGTCTCTAAGGAGATAATTTTTGTTTGATTATCATATTTCTTCATGGTATGTTTATCCAGTCACAATGAAGATGTATTATAACATGATACAGTGATTCTGGTGGCTGGGTATGAAGGGAGAAATTGTATATTATGTGTCCCACTCTTACACCTACCCGCAAATAAATACAAGGACTCTAAAACCTTTTGGTTATTTACATCCTCTTTTAGTTCCATTTTGGAAATTTTATGAGGTGTCCATAGACTTTTTTTGGATTAAAATGGACTCTCTAAATGAGGAATTCTATTGGGGTGGTGATCGATTGATTGAGAAAGTTAGCTTAGTTCATTCTGGTTAGGGACACCCCTAAAGATGAAGATCTAGGTAAACTATATGTGCTGGATATCATGAGGTTAAATAGGGTTCCATCTTCTAGTGTTTTAGACATAGATCATATGTTTACTTGGGGGTTCTAGATGAGTATCCTTGAAGAAATAGGGACTCAAGTCAGGTTGAGAACAACTTACCATCCACATAGAGACAACCAGATAAAGCATACTATTCAGATCTTGAAGGATATGCTTTATGACTGCATCTTGAATCTTGGTGGGTCATGGGATAGCCATCTAGTTCTGCTTGAGTTTTCTTATAACAATAGTTATCATTCATCAATCAAAATGGATCTCATCATATATTTTTATATTCGTCCATGAAGATCACCACTTTTTTGGGTAGATGTGGGTAAAGCCTCTTTGGTTGGATCGAGTCTTGTTCAGGATACATCAGTGAGAATTCAAGATATACGTCTACATATAGTTATAGCTTAGAGTTGATAGAAATATTTTTTGGACTAACTGATTCATCCTTTAGAGTTTTCTGTTAGTGATTGGGTTTTCTTATAAGTTTCACCTTAGTTGGGGCACCATAATCTTGGAAAATAAGGAAAGTTGGATATGAGATATGTTGGACCATTTGAGGTAACTGGGTTTCAGGGATAGGTTTTTTATCAGTTATAATTAACGGTTTAGTAGATAGTAATTGATGATGTTTTCCATATATCACAACTTGGGAAAAACTATTTTGATCCCTCTCATATTTTGAGATGGGATGAGATTAAATTGGAGTTAGAAGTTTCTATTATGGAGAATCCAGTGGAGATCATTGACTCTCAGGTGAATTCCTTGTATGGGAAGTTGATTTTGTTGGTTAAAGTATTATGGTGACATGGATCAGATTCTCAAAATACTTGGTAGAGCGATTCAATGAGGAGGGAGAGGAGGATTCACCACTTTTCCATACATCATTCTTCCACATGACTACCTAGTGATGTAAATTCTTATGGTGGGGAGTTTGTAACTTCATGTTACCCAATTTTAGGAATTTATTGCCTCTCTTTTCATTTCCTACTTTATTTGGGTGCATTTGGTGAATTAAAGGGATGGATATATTTTTTTAGGGAAAATGAACTAAATTTCAAGGATGTATGTTTGATTGAATTAATGTAGTATGGGTGTAGGTGTGTTAAATATTTTTTGGGGTAATCTATGAGTTTAGAGAACACCAGTGTTGGTTTGGATTTTTCCAGAGTATTTGGGCCTTTCAGTTTCTATAGAAGAAATGCAATCCATGAAAATTTTACACACCATGTATTGGTCACCGAGAGGATTTCATGAGTTTGGTTTAGAGCATGTAAATATTACACTTCATGATAATTTTACACATCATGAAAAGTATTCACATCATTTAATGGGTTTTATGAAGATTTTGTGAACTCATATAAGGTGTGATGGGTTTAGACACTATAAAAATATTACACATTGTGAAATGGTAAAAATATGGATTTTTAATCTTAGGTAATGTGTTTTTTATTATTTTTGTATTTTTTGGATTACATGGCATGAAACTAGGTTTCATTCCATTTAATTCTTGTGGTTTTTGTTTTTAGGGAACTACACAAATGATTTTTATTTCATTTGGTCATAGGTTTACTCCCTATTAACCTAGGAGCTCTCCTAGGAAATTTTGGAGACCTCCTATTCTTCAGCATCATTTCATTTAGTGATTAATCATCTTTGTGGTTACAATTCATATTTATGGGTGATAAACACTTCTGTTTCTTCATTATTATTGATTTAAATAATGTTTTTATGTTATTTTTTTGGGATCCATTGATTTGTGATTATAATATCTTTGATCCATTCAATATTTGTTGTGAGATATTCCTTCATAGGCTAACCATTATGTTGGTTGTGGTGTGGTGTGAATGTTTCTTCAAGTTATGTTGTGTTCTGGTATCTTTACTAAATTTTTTTCTTATTAAATTGATTTTGATATGAGAGGATTGATTCTAGGAACTCTATTGTTGTATTTTTATTCTTTCTTTTTGGTGGATCTCATTGTGGGTGCGTGTGACCCGAGTTTGAGGTAGGTGGTTCCATCACCAGCCTATGTTAGATAAAATTCATTGCTATAATTTTATAAAAAAATTATAAATTATTTGGAATGGTTAATTGGTTGATTTGTGTGTGTATAAACAAATTTTTAAGAAAAGGTGGCTTCCCCCTTTTTTGGTAAAAGAAAAGGTTATTTTCAAAGAATTGTGAAATTTATTTTTGTAATGGGTTTCAAATCATGGTTTTGATGAAAGGGTTTGGAAAATATAGTACATGGGAATCCTTGGGTACTTAGGTTGAAGGTTTAGTAATAGGCATTTTCCATTGAAACTATCAGGAGGTTCACTCATGGGATGTTACTCTCCTCCCTAGACCTTTTTTTCTTGGGACTTGATAATATTTTTTGGAAGTTTACATTATGGGGTGTTCCTATAATATTTATATTTGATTCATATTTCTAGAGGCATGATGTGTTTTATTATCTATGTCTTAGGTTTGAGTGTCCTAGCTAGACTGACTTGTAGTGATTCTTGGCAGGATATTACTTGTTCTTTTTTCTTGTGAATCCATGAATTTGATATGATATGTGATACATGATTTGGTTTGATTTGATTTTTTGATGTATATGAGATGCATTGAAATTTTTTTACTTGGTTTATTTTGTAAATGTGAAAAAGGGGAAATTAAATTATTTTCCATGATTTTGATAAAACAATTAAATATTTATCATGGATTGTTTTATTTAAAGTTGATAATGTTTAGTATATTGTACATAAACTTATTATAGAATAGTTGGGTGGGATCCTACTGATCTTGTTCTCTCGCACCCTATTCACCCCTTTTATGGTGCGTAGACCTTTGTATGCCTTTCAATTCAAGGAAAGACAAGGATCCATAGTGAGTTGACAAGGTTTCTATCATCCTAGTTTGGGTAGTTGGTGGTGAGATGGTGGTATTTTCCCACACTATCACATGGATTAGTCAGTTCTCTATTTTAGTTATCCTTTTATGTTGGACTTGTACTTTTTGAAGCTCTTATTGTGTTTGAGTTTTATAATTTCCTCCAATTTCTTTTAGTTATGGAATATATTTATCTCTTACACAATTTCTCTCTACTATATATATATATATATATGCAATTTTTTATGATTTATGTTGGTAAAAATCATTCCCTATTGTTGTTGTTGATTCCTGGGTTCTAGTCACCAACCCCTGGGGATCAGGAATGCCCTTCGAGTATGTGGCAATTCAAGTCGGGTGCCAGTTTGAGAGGGTATCTTGGTCAAGTTCATCACATTATTTATATATATTAATAATGGAAAGTTATAATAAGTACAAAATAGGGATCCCATGGAGATAAGATAAGGTTGCTTACTTGATCATCACTTTGATAGAGAAGCAGAGAGGAGATAAGCTGATGGATTAGAGTGATCACCAATAGAGAATCTTTTATTATTCTTTTCTTCTATCATTATTGTATGATATTGTGTAGCTAAACTCATAGTGGGGTTTAGTTGAGTTAAATTTTTGGATTAATTTCATTACTTGAATGAATATTTTTCTTGATTTATCTTTTTTATATTATTAATGAAGTATTATCTTAATCACCTTATGTTTGACCCAAGGGATTTGGGTGATAGAGAAAGAGTGAAAATCTATCCTGAGAACTTAAGAATTGACTTATTTTTTTAAATAATGATAGTCCCATAAGATGAAAATCCCCACAAAAACTAAATACTACAAAACTAAATCCATTTAGTATAGCTAGAATATGAAGCATTACAAGGAATTGTGGTTATACTATAGAGACAGAGGGTACATCTATAGAGAACCTAGAAGACTAAGTGAGTGTTCTAATACATAACTAATGAATATCAAAAAAGACAATATTAAATAATGAAATTAATATCAACACCCCCACTAATTATTTATTAATTCATTAAATCCAACTTCATCTCTATTATGTTTATCTCAACATAATCCTGTACTTTCTAAAAAAATTATTTAGTTACATTATATAAAATAGACACACACCCACAAATCATTACATGCTTAACAAAATTAAACCATAAGTGTGAACTTCCTTTCTGTCCTTATGAACATAAACCGTAGTTAACATTCTAAATCACCTTATGCACTTGTAGGAGAGTTTTATAGTTATACTACATAGTTTTACATCATGAACTATGATCTAAAAAGATGTATAATTAAATATTATAGTGTCTTGGTAAACACACAAATCTTTTTTTGCTTACTATATTTTTGAATTAAATTATAAATATTTTTAAATTGTATTTCGTTGTAAATATGTAAACATGTTTAATATTAGAAAAAAAATTGGTCTTCTAGTGATATCATACTGAGTTAATTTCTCATTCTTTGTACATACACATCTCATGCATGTATAAAATTTATTTATCATGATATAGAAAATTTAATAGAACTTATATACATGGAAGATGATTGGTAGAGTCCTAGAGGTTGATTAATGATGTTTTAGACCTATCAAAGATGGTTTTTTAATAATTTTATTTTGGAATATTCAATTTTATTGCATTGGGGTATTTTTATTTGACATCCGGATAATGTTATTCCTATTTTTATAACATTTACATGCATTATCGGGATCATTTTGGATATTTCACTAGGAAAAATTTTTATATTTCTATTATGTTGAGTTTTTAAAATTTGTTTTCATGGTTTTGTATATAAAATAACATTATAGGAAAAATAACATTCTAAATTTTATTGTTAAACCATCTAAGCTAGTTTCCAAACTCTGGTGATTGGAGAGTACTCATGGGGCCTTATGGATTTTCACTTTGACATAATGATCATACTGGGGCTGAAAGTTATAAAGTAATATTAGGGTAATGTTTTCTTTTTATTACTAATTAATTTTTTATTTGGAAGTAAAGCTATAAAGGTAATATATATATAAATACATTATATAAAATTTGTGTGTATGTTCTTAGAAAATACATTCATAGTGGAGTTTTAAGTTACTATGGAAACATGAGATTTTAGTATATTATCTAGATGGATTATAGTTTTGAAATTTATAAGGAATAAATTTTACATGGGTTATTTTTTTAGGGATGACAAGAGGGAGAATTAATGAATCATTTTTAACCTATAAAAGTATGAAATATGTGTGTACACATGTGATTATTCTTTTATTTTAAATTTATATGTGAATATAATTTTAGTTAAATAATTTAATCATTAATATTTTAATATAATCTACATTGAATAAATTTTAGTGATAAGTAGGTTAACTAAAACCAATGGAATAAATGCGATTAGATATTTTTTTTAATTGATTCTTGATTTGTGTATAAGTTCCAAGGATAATGATTTTTTTAAATTGTTTAAGATAAAATGTATATTTTTTATTTTAATATATGTTTTTTATTATAGATACATGATAATTAAAAATTATGTCAGGTAAAATTCATATGGGTAAGTTAATTATGAGTGATGTATTGAATATTTCCATGATGGTGAAGTTGATCATACTCCACCTATATAATATCTTGATGGTATTATTAATGTATAGATTATAAAGAATCTTATTTGGGTGATTCAAAATTTTGAGAAGGGTATTTTGAGATGAGAATAAAATATAGTGTATTATATTACTCAAGATTTATAGGTGTAGAATCCTCATTCATTTTTAGAGAGAATTGGACCTTAGAGTGAAAAAGAGTGGATAAAAAGGATCAGCCATATTTTCGAGGTGATTAATGATCTATAGAATTAAAAGTTGAAGTTTTTATAATTTTTTCCAGTAGGGATAAGATAATTCTAGTAATATGTTCTAGTGAAAACTACTATGATTAATATCTTTTCTTGGGATTAATATTAGTGTTTATTCTATGAAAAATTTATCTATAGATTTTAATAAAGGATAAATCTTATGAATTTATAGAGTTAAAGCTATGGAATATTTTTTTATAGAGTATGTGACTAATTTCATAGATCTACTCATGTTTACATTGACTTTGGGAGGAAATGATTCTATGAAGTATAAATTATTTTAGATTAGATTCCAACCAAAACTTCATGCCTAATTGAGGATATTTGGTTTACCCACTTATATTGATTCTGGTAAATAAGGTATTGATCATAAAGAATGATCAATGTGAAACATGAAATTAGAATTATGAGTGGAATGATATAGTGTTATGGAAATGTATTATCAAGTGAAATGTAAAGTAGATTTAAAAAATTTTACCAATGTGGTGAGTGATCAATAATTATGAGGAAAACTTTTTATCCTCCTACTTATCATAGTATGAATTTATTGGAGTGTTTCTACTATGGTTATATAGGTTATACTCAATATTCTTATCAAAGTGAACTAAAGGAGGTAGAGTAGGATATATTCATTGTTATTTTAATAGAGGATATTAGAGAGGTAGAGGGTGGGTATTTAATACTACTTAGGTATCATATTCTTTGAAAATAAGAACTTTATAGATAGATAGTAAAGTTTCTCCCAATAGACTAGGTCATAATGGTATATGTGGTTATAAAGGTTTGTTTTAATAAAGAAATACTACATAGGACCACCAAACAACCCATGTCAAATATCATAGATTGGGTTCTGGGTAATTATTTTCAATAAATAAGGTCCCAACTTATTTAAGTGAAGGATATTAAACTATATGAGGTATGATACTAGTCAATTTTACTTTATCTTGTGTTCTTTTTGATATTGAAGATTATCATTCTTATATTTCTACTTAGGTTTTTTATGATCTAGGTTTCAATGTGAATTTACTATTTAGAGTTTTTAATGTGGATACTCCACCATGGTGATTCATATTAGAGATTGATATGGTATTTTTCTTGTTTCCAACACATTTATAGGTTGATAAATGAGTTTGAAGGTGAGAAGAGATGGTTTAAAAAAAATATAATCCTGGAAAATGAATTGAAAATGTTTGAAAAATAGAATTCTTTTCTAGTGTTTAAAAAATTGTTATAAAAAATTGAGGAATTTTCGTCTATAAGTCCTTGAATGTTTGGATAAAAGAGAAAATTTTAACATAAATTTGGAGATATTGGTGAAGTTGTGTGAAATATTTGATCCCAAGGAATGATTTTCACATAGGGAGCATGTTTTCATGTATGGATTAAGTGGTTGTGTAGGTAGTGAAATTTTGTTTGTCTCTAAAGGAGGCACAACATAATATTTATGTTTTATCATGTTCTTTTAGGTTTTAAGTGATTCCATGAACAATTTGAATGAATGAATTTTTCAAAGTTTGAAATCTCATGAAGGATCCATGTAAACTCTATAGCATGGGACTTATAAGAAATCCACGTTATAGGGGAATTTTATGATATTAGTTCTTGATGATTCTATGTGGTCTGTTAATGAACCAATCATTTGTGAAGTAGTTCTATGTGAAATCATTTGTGTTAGGTGTATTTTTTTAATCTGATGATTGGTGAGTTTTATTGGGTGTTTTTCATATAAATACCCCTCTTATAATTTCATTAGGAATCATATTAAAAGATAAATGAAATATTCAAGATAGATTATCCAAAATATAATCAAAGGTATTTTATGAAGGAAGTTCATGAAAGAGGTTATGTAAATTCAGTTTGTGAGGTGCATTATGTGAGGGAATTTCATGAAGTGTGTTCCATGAATATGTACACAAAAAACTATAACACAAAACATAAAGTATATTATGATGAACTGTATCATATACTGCAAATAAGTTCATAAAGGGTATAGGGTGGTTCAGGAAGTATGTACATGGTGAACAGTGTTCTACATAGGACAAACATGCAAGGCATTTTTATGTAGGTTTATTTTTGTAATTATTTATAGTGGGTATTCTAGAGACTGAGGAGTGAATTGGAGAATCATACTATTACTTTCATGATTCAAATAAAAGAATATGTTTTTGACAAAGTAAAAGAAACCTACATATTGATAAACTGAGAAGACATATGTCCAAAATAGTGCACAAAGGATGAGATGTATAAAGAGATCCAAGGGAAGTAGTGTGATATTCCCTAAAATATATTATAAATGAAATGATCCCAGAATAGAGTTACCATGATTGAATAATTTTTATCTAATAAAACTAGTGAAGTTTAGTAGGTTTTGGTATTACTGAGATGCCATGAGTGCATACTCCTTAGACTATCCCATAGTGGTGAACCAAGTAAAAATTATTGTGTCGTGATTTTAATTATGCATTTAATTAATAGTTGTAATGTCTCTAAACTGGTTCACCCCCATGTGACTGTGATGAATTTTTACATGACCTTATATATGTATCACATTATTCTAGAGGCTTCCAACTAGTAGCAAGGATCTAATAAATATAGTGGGGAGATGATACCCTCTAGTATAGAATAATATAAACAATAAAAAATTGATAAAATATTAAATATAAAAAATACCAATATATAAATAGGAAAATTACAAATAAATCTAAACACAATAAGAAATATCATTACATATTGTATGGAAAAATAAATTTCATACTGAAAGTCATACAATAAAAAAAGACAGAATCAAAATAAAGACTCCCAACACTGGTCTGTAACCCCATGCTTGATCACATCTCCAAGATCATGTCTAATTAATCAAGAAATAAACAATAAAGTTCGTTCCCCTTGCCCATTTATAGTCCTACATCCATGAAGTATTACTATGTTATAAATGGTGGCCTGAATAGGGTGATTATTTAACATTAGGTCACCACCAATGGTGTCTAAAAAATCCAGTATGAGAAATAGTGTATTCAATAATATGATAAATAGTTCATTAATTCACAAATTACTATAGAGAATTAATGTAAACCTGCTAAACTCAAGATCTTGGTTAACAACCATGGTTTTCCCAAACCTACCTTGACATGATTCAAGATTTATTTATCCTTACACCCCAATTAAAATAACTATAAAGGGATACCATGTAATTTCTTCCAATTTTTTCATTAGGAATCACGTGAAACCATATAGAATACCCTCAAGAACCAAGGGACCAAGATTTTTTCCCTTAGATATCTAGTAACAATTAACCTTTCCCTCAGGCCACAAGAAACCCAAAATCATTCCCTTATGAATAAAACATTCATGCATATCACCCTCATGCCTCATATCTCCATGCATCTTACCCTCAAGAATAAATCTAACATGCATCTCACCCTCAAGCACCAATCAAGATCCAAAGCATATAAAATCACCATACATTTTAAACATGTTAACATAATACATGTTGGTAAATTCATACCAATTACCAATTATCATACCAAATTTAGTTACATAACATTTACCATTTTCATGCCAACTTACTAATTCAAATAACCAGTTTGAAAATTCTGATTTCCATTCTAAATAAACTTAATTACCATTTCAAAAAATGTTATGTCATTATGTCATCAAGCCATTGTGTCCTTACATAATTCCAAACAATTTTCCAACTACAAGCTATGTGATCCATGTAAATTATCAATTTATGACTTAATATATTCCATAATCAATTCCCTAATTTGGTTATATAATTATGGGGGAATAATTCTTAGGTTCTAATTCAAGGTCAAGGGTAGAAACACCTATTGGATGGTTACAAGTCCAAGTCTCAATCACCATTAGACCCAATAAAATCTGTGGGATGTATAAGGATGATAATTCTAGAAAATAAAGAGGATTCAAATTTATATAGGTTATGAGAAAAATGTTTTGACATGATCCAAGCTATTTTTACATGCTATAAAAACCCAAACAGACCAAAGGTAAATGTTTCAGACCACCTGTCTCAATAAAATAAAGGATACATCCAAGATCAAATGCCTAGATCAATATGCAACACTTCAATCAACTATTTAAGTCATCCATATCAAACAAAGGATCAAATAGACAAGGATTGGAGTTAGAGAGGATAAGGAAACCATATAAAACCCTTAAAAATTATAAATCCTCGGTTAGTGTTTAATGATTAGATTAATTTAATTAAACAGGTGTTTCATGGGTAGTAAATATGATTTTACCACTTAGAATTTTGGGCCATCACATCACCTTTGGCTAGCCAATGGCTTCTACCTACTGGCTGGTGGTTCCAAAAAATATTTCTGCACCCTTGGGAACCCCACCATCTAGCCAAAGGATTTCCTGTAGGAATTCCAATCTTCTTAGAGGACACTACCTCAAATTGATGAAATATATTTCTTTCCATGAACCCCAATGAAAATAACTAGAAAAGGACACCAGGTAATTTCTCCTAATATCATCCCCAGGAATCATGTGAAACTATATGTTTCTCCCATAGGCACCAAGGTATCGGGTTTCTCTCCCTTGGGTATCTAGTAACCATGCACCTCATCCGTCTGCCTCAAGGAACCAAAAAACATTCCCTTGGGAATAAATCATTCTTGAATCACACCTTCGGGTCTCATATATATGTGAATATCACCCTGAGTAACCAAGATAACACATGTCTCACCATAAAGTACTAAGAAATACCCAATGCATATAAAATCACTATACATTATAAACATGTTAACATAATTCATATTGGTTAATTTGTAATAATTACAAATTATCTTTACAAATTCAGTTATGAAGTATTTACCATTTTCATGAAAAGTTACCAATTAAAATAACCACTATATCAATTTTTATTCTCATTATAAATAAACTCAATTACAATTTTACTAATCATTATATAATCATGTCATCAATTCATTATTCCTTTCTCTAATTCCAACCAATTATTAAATTAAAATCCATGTGATTCATGTAAATTATCAATTTATGACTTAATACATTTTATAACCAATTCCCTACATTGGTTATACAATTATAGGGTCATAATTATCATGTTCCAATCCAAGTTCAAGGGTGGTAATACCTCTTCTTTGGCGATAAGCCACGGTCTGAATCACCATTAGACTAAACAAGATCCATGGGAGGTCTAACGATGAGAATTCAAGACAATCAAGAGGATACCAATTAATATAGGTCATGTGCATGATTTTCTGGTGTGATCAGACATGTTTCACACATTATAAAAAACCCAAATAGATCAAAGGGATATGTTTCAGAGCACCCACCTCAAAATTAAGATGTTGATTACCATGATTGAATGCTCATATTAACATGCAACACCTCAATCCTAGATACAAGTAATTTAGATCTAAGAACATATCAAGGAGTCAAGGACTAGAATTTTATAGGAAAACTAAGTCTTAGATAACCCTCAGAAATATCAAATCCTTATTTAGGTTCAAAAGATGATATTAATAGGGTTAAATGGTGGTTTTGGGGATATAAAATAAAATTCTTCCCCTTGTCATACTGGCCCAGATAGACCCCACCGGCTAGCTTCTGGATACCACCAGCTTGTTGGTGGTGCCTGATAACATGCTTGTTCCCCTGGTAACCCAACTAGTAACTGGTATGTTTCCTTTAGAAAATCCAATCCTCTCAGAGGTTACCAGTTGGATGATAGGCCACCTGTAGCTTTGGTGCGCTACTTCCCATTCCATCAGTTGGCTAATAGACTATACTGGCTATCCAATGGCATTAAAATATATCCATTACTACATGGCACCACTATCCATCACAATTAAACCTCCTATTATCCCTCTTTCACCTTTTTCAACACCAATTTAAGATAAGAACAATCTCTATTTTAGAAATTAAAATTGTTCAAAAAAAATTAATAGGGAAAGTACCTGGGTAAAAAGGAAGGATTTTACAATGGTGTATATGTAATTTATAAAGATTTGTTTAACGAGTGTATAATTATGTGAGAATAATATCCTATAAAACATGAGAAAAATTTGACACATTAAACCACCCCTCCATTTTTAGGGTGTATCATGTTTCAATAACTATCATCATAGTTCAAGTTTTAGGTGTTAAATATTTTAGATGAAGAACAGTATGAAGAACACATTGAATTATAAATGGGTTCCTCCATTTTATAAAATAAATTATTATATTTGGAATAAAAATGATATTTCACTTATGATATCATAGGATAGATTTTTTCTCTTTAATAATTCATGGGATGTTGGTTAGTGATAAATAAGAACTATCTGTGACTGAAATGAGCCAGAAGCTGCTTGGTGTTGATGCCAAAGATCAAAACGTTTTATCCATATCTTTTTCTAATAAAATGTATATGAAGTTTATGAGATGCACTAGTTACAAGTCTATTTGGGATAAATTGGATAACATGTATGAAGGTGATAACATGGTGAAGGAAGTTAAGATGCAAGCGATCTATAATAAGTTGTATGACTTCAAAATGATCCCTAATGAATACAATGATGGTTTATTGAACCATAGGATGTTGAATATATTTTGGGACTTGTTGAATAAATAAAGTATATTTATTTCATCAATAAGATATTATGATAGTTTACACCTCAGTAAAATCTAAAAGTTTTATCTCTTTAAGAATGGGATTCGACCAAGTTATCTCCTAATGATCTCTAAGTAGTTTGGTGGCCTATGAAATGTGAGTAAATCTAGAAGATACATAAAATCATTCAATTATATTTCATTCAAATCCATGTAAAATATTAATATCATTGAAGATTTAAATTAATAGAAATAAGGGAATGATGTGCTAATATCTCTTGGGGCTATAAAAATCGAGAGATGAAAGGGTATATTTAAAGGAAATATTCCTTTGGAATGATTTAAATGTGGGAAGGTTGGAAAATTTAGAGTAAGAAGTTTGATAAGATTTTATAATGGAAAAAGTAAGATAGAATTCACATAGAAGCCTCCTAGGATATTCACTCCTAAAAGTGACATAAAACTGAGAAGTTTATCTAGAAAAAAAATTCAAAGGAAGATCATGCTATGTAAACAAGAGGATGATAATAAAGACTATCTATAAGAGGTGGAAACAATATTTAAATTTGATATTGAAAATTTAATTAGGGAAGACATTGAAAATAATGAACCTAAAAAATTATCAATGTACCTAAAGGAGTAGTAGACCTCAAGGTAGAACTTGAGGGAGATCTCAAAGAGCTTAATATTCAATCAAAGAAAATTTGAATGATTAATGTATTACTAAAGGAATATTTTGAATATGTGGATCAACTTGAAGTTGATATTAAACTAATAGAATAAGAACTTGAAGATCATTTGGTCAGTCAGGTGAATTATAAAGATATAATGAACTTCATGTTGAAGATTAAAGAATAAAACAAAATTATTAATGATATTAATTATTGTTTGGAGGAAAAACAAATAGAAAAGAAACTCTTAAAGAAGCAGTGGTTACTTTGAGAATTAGTCTAGAGTCCAAAATAAAATCTAGTAATCCCAATAATAAGATATATTTTGGAATTTTATTAGATGGAGAACTTCACGATATGGATAAGAGAGGCTCTAAAGGTATTAAAGAAAATTACAAGAGAAAAAATACTTAGATACATGGTTAAAAGTGGAATTGACTTTTATTATGAGTAATGAAAGAAACAAAAATTACAAATAATAAAAAAATTGAAGTATAAAATTTTTTATTCTAGTTTTAAAACCAATACACCAGTTTTATATAAAAATATAGATCCTTTCAAAGAAAATCAAATGCCTGGAAAATATTTTCAATATTCTAGGATTAATAAAAAATTTGTGAGATTTATAAAATATAGATACATGTGAAGGAAAAAATTATAATATATATTTCCTCTAATGAAATATTAATTTCATGGATTCTTTAGTTACACTATGTCCTACTGTGAAGAGGCAAGGTTGTAATTTAATGGGGAAAACTCAGAACTCAAAAAATGATAATGATACCATATCATTCACCATAAAGAAGAAATTATATTTATGGATATATTTTCACTATTCTATTTTTTATAGATCAATTGAGTATATACATATAATAAAGAAAAATTTCCACCAAGGAAGTTAAAGGTGGATGAATACAAGGTAACCCAACTTGATTCCATTGGGAAACAGATACTCTACTTTATAAGAGGAAGATGAGTATGAATTCACAACCAATGATAAAAATAAATAAGAGTGGAAATATCATTCCTCTACTAAATTTAGTATTTCTTGGAAATAAGAATAAGAAGAGTGATAATGTCGATCTTACAAAAATTATTCAAAATGATATAAATAGTGAAAACACCTAGATTCTTGATAATGTATGTTTGGACCACATAAATAAAAATGTGAACTTGATAATAAAATTTAAGGGAATATTTTATTAAATATATTTTTTGTTAATGTTGAAGCATTGAAAATAAAATTAAGTGGTAATACTCAATTAATAGGTGATGGTATGATTAAAATATCAGTGCTCTATGTGGATGGATTGCAAAAAAAACCTCTTCAGTTTATGTGAAATCTATAACTCAGTAAATGAGGATACATTTAATCAAAAGGGGTTCTTAATGAAAGGAATTTTTGGGAACTATATTATGAGTGGATAGATGAAAACTATAATCTATACTAGGTGGACAGCAAAGAAAACACTTTTCACCTAACAGTATAAGAGGAGAATAGATTATAGCATCAAAGGCTTGGACACATTCACCAAAAAAACATGGAGAATATATCCAAAATAAATGTAGTAGTGAATATTCAAAATCTGAAACAAGATCATTAGAAAACACATGATATATTTTTATGAGTAAATATTGTATGAAATATATATTAGCAGAAGAATAATAGAGTATCAAATATCATTAATCTAGTTAAGACAAATATATGTGGTCCAATGAATCAACTGGAAATATATAGATGAAGTTATTTCATTCTATTTTTTTATGACTGTAGTATAATGGATTGTGTGATGTCCATGAAAATAAAAACATAAGTTATATAATGCATGAAGAGGTATTGAAGGAGAGTATAGAATGATATTGAACACGCTGTCAATATCTTTTGATCCAAAAATATAATATAATACACATCTATTAAATTGAAAAAAAATACCTTTAGAAATATGATATAAAACATGGGGTATCTTTGGTGATAACTCCATAGTGTAATGAAGATTTTAAATGAAGAAATTGGTAGGTGAATAATGTTTCCAAAACATTGATCATTGAAATTGGATTCTTTTATCACTATAGGAAGAAGGTAGTTAAAGTTTTTGTGTCTACTTATAACTGGGAAGTGATGATCCCATGAAAATAAATAACATCCTATAAAATTTGACATATAAGGAAGAAATCATAGAGACATTTTTTATTAATTATAAGTATATTCTATATTCAAAACAAATAAGCTAATCTGGAAAATTATAGTGAGTAATGATGTTGAAGCCATTGAAAACAAATATTAAAAAAATTATCAAAGTGAAAAATTTGGTAAATAATGTATAGAAGATTGTGAAGTTGAAATGAATCCTATTTACATACAAAGAATCACTAATGATAATAATTCTAAGTCTGAATCAGAATAGGAGGTAGTAGATAAAGATATTTTTCACCTTTGAGAAGAAACATTAGAACAATGTTTAATCTATTGAATGTAATTGAAGATATAATTTCCCCAACACTGACATAAAGGATGAGAAATTTATACCATGACACTATATTATCAATGATAAAACCAAAATCATTTGAAGAAGTGGTTAAAGTTAAACAATGTGTTAGATCCATAAATTACTAATTGGATCAAATTGATTGGAATCAGACTTGGGAACTTATGAAGAATATTGAACATCATAATATGATTGGAACAAAGTGGATCTTAAAAAATAAGTTTTATTAACATGGAAATTTTATTTTAAATAAAGTATGAATTGTTTATAAATTATATTAACAAATTAAAGGGGTTGATGTTGAATAGAATTTTTCCATTATTTATTATATTAAATCAGTAATTATTTTCTTGGTGTTGTTGATTCTAATAGCTTTCATGATTTATTATATGGATGTTAAAATTAAATTCTTTAATGGTTTACTTTAATATGAGGTATATATAGAAAAAAATGATTTACTTCAAGTATAATATTCTTGGTTAGAGTCATATTTAAAGAAGTTGGAATTTAATAGAGGTAGTGTTCTCCATAATCTTTATGTAAAAACATCCAATAATGAATAATTCATGGTGATATTTTATGTTTATGACATTATTTTTTATAGGAGAAATCATATATCTATGGAAGAATTTTTAAATATCATGAATTTTTATTTTTAAATGTTAATGATTGGTGAACTCTCATACTTTTGGGGGTTTCAAGTTATTCAAAAGGAGAGGTACACTTTTATTGTTTAAATTGGATATATGAGTGACTTAGTGAATAAATTTAATATGCATGATTCCAATTAAATGTAAACTCCAATTGTGGTTTGAACTAATATTTTGAATCATTAGGATAGGAAATCTATAAATCCAACCATATACTATTGGATAATGGGAATCATTCTATACTAGACTACAATGAGACTAAAAATTGTTTTTACAACATGTTTGGTATATCATTTTTAAAGAGATCCAAATTAAGAGAATATTTAAGTAGTTATAAAAATAATGAGTTATATCTAAGGTACTCTCACATGTGGCTTTTTATTTGATATCGATAAAGATCATGAGTTTTCTTCTTTTTCTGATATATATTAGGCTAGTGATGTGGTAGATTAAAATTATGTGTGGGGTGATGAATTATTTATTAGTAGTAAATATGTAGGTTGGTTGAGTAAGAATAAAATAAGTAAATCAATAAGTACAATAGAAGTAGATTATATCTTATTTATCAAGGAATTCACTCACCTTTTATGGTTGAAGTAAGTGTTAGAATATTTTGGTGAATAAGTGAAGTAACCTATAATGATTCTTGGTGATAAAAAGAGTGATATCAATCTTATAAAAAATTAAATACAACACTCTCATACCAATCATAATGAGATATGATATTAATTTATCAAATAAAAGGTATATAAAGGAGTGATAAATATATATCATAATAGAACTAATGAAAAAGTGGAATATATCACAAACAATCCATTGTCCACTTCATTTTTTGAAAACATCGGTTGAACCTTGATGTTAAACTAACTTTATTAGCTTTAGGAGTTTTAAATACATTTCCCTCATCCCATTTGTAATTAATTATTTATAAGGTGTGTGTTTTTTTGTTGGATGTTCTATTCTATTTGGGTTTATTGTCAAATGGGGAGAATATGTGAAATTAAATGGAAAGTAGTTGAGTATGGATTTTTTTTCTTTTAAGTGGTTTCATCACTAAAATTATATCCTATTGGGGGATTTCATGGTATGTAAGTTTGAGGGGATATAATCCATTGGGAATGTAGAAGCTATGGTTGAATGAGATTGAAAATATTAGTAGTTATGGAGTAAGGGATGTCATGAGGCATGTAATACTCTCTTGAACTTTTTTTCTACATCAAGAAATTATCTCATATACTTATAGTGATTGAGTAAATATTATGGTTACATTTAGAATAAATTATCTCTATGTGTGGAATTTCATTTCACTTTGGATTGTAAACAAACTTGAAGGGCTATAATGATGGAAATAGGGTGATTTATACTAGATATTGATATTTGATTGTTCTTGTTGTCAATCCATTTTTGATTTGATAAAATAATTTAATGACTGATATAGATGGTTTATAGAAAATGGAAATTAGAAGATGAATTGAGTAATTATAAGTAATAGAATTGTTTCCTAGGGTGATCCTTTTTTGTTTAAAAAATTAAGGAATTAAAATCTATATGTCCTTGAAATTTTGAATCAAAAATAAAATTTTAGCATAATTTTAGAGGCATTGATGAAATATTGTGAAAAATTTGAGTTAATAAAGTATTTTTATGTAGTTTTTGAATTACTGTTTTGGGAGTATGTGACTGCATAGGTAGTACATTACAAGTTGTCTTCTAAGGAGACAAAACATAGGATTTATATAGCATCATGTTTATTTAGGTTGTATGTGATACCGTGAATAATTTTTGTGAATTAATTTATCAATGTATAAAATTTCATGAAGGGTAAATGCAGAATATATAAAATTATACTTAAACAAAGGATGCATAGAAGGGTATCATTTACATTCAATTTTTGGTGATTCTAAGTGGACCATAAATGAACCAATCATTCATGGAGCTGTACTACATGAAAGGCTTTTCACTAAGGGTATTTTTTTAATTTGTTGTTTGGTGAGTTTTATTGGTATTATTTTCCTTCAAATACTATACTAGTCATTTCATTAGAAATAAAATAAAAATCTCAATAAATATCCAAGAGTGATTATCTGAAATATTTTCAAAGGAAGTTTGTGAAAAAGGTTCTGCAAATGAATTTTGTGAAGGAAGTTTCATGAAGTAAGTTCATGAGGTGCATTAATTGAGGGATTTCTGTGAAGGGTGTGCTATAAAGAAGTACATGAATAACTATAACACATAGTATGAATCGTATCATAATTCACAATACCACATACCATGGAGAAGTTCGTTAAGGGTACACGGTGGTTCATGAAGCCAGTATGTGGTAAAAAAATGTTCAATATCGGAATTATACATAATACAATTTCAAGTAGGATTTTTTATATGGATATTTCTAGTGGTTATTCTGGAGACCTAAAAGTGAAATGGATTATAATAATTAGGCTATCATGATGCAAATCAAAGAATATTTTTTTCACATTTTGTAAGCGACCTAAATATGGATAAACTAAGAATACATCCACCCAAAGTAGTGTGTAGAGGAGGAGTCATCGAAAATGATCCAAGGGATCCAATGCGTTATTCCCTAAAATCTATTATAATCATATTTATCCTATAATAGAGTGAATGTTACTAAACAATTATAATTTTCTAGAACTAGTGAAGACTATTGGCTTCTAGTAAAACTAAGACATCTTCAGTGTGTACTCCTTGGACTACCTCTTAGTGGTAGACCAAGTACAAAAATTTGTATCCTAATTTTATTTCAATATTTTTTTGGTGGATGTTAAATTTATGGTGATAGGATTAATGAATTCTTATCAATGTGGGAACAATATCCTATACAATATGAGAAAAAATTGATCCGTTGATTCGACCCTCCTCTCACATGCTATGTCAAGTTACAAAAAGATTATAATATCCCAACGTTTTCCACTATTATTGTTGTTTTATGACATATTTGGGGTTTATTTATATTAGACATGTCAAATTATTACATGATCATGGGTATTTATTGGTTAAATTATTTTTTATATTTCATTGATTAGTATCAAAGATGAGTTACCTTTTATTATCTTATAAATTCATTATTGAATTATATTTTTATGCTAGTCAAACATGGGTTAATCTAAGATAACATAGGAATATAACTTTTTAGACTGAGGGGGTTGTATTTGGTTCAGTTAGAGGAAAGTTTAATGTTATTTTAACTCTGATTATTGCTTATTTTTTAGATGTATTCTATGTTTATTTCTCAAGAATTTCTTTTGGGAGAGAGATATAGTTTACTATATACTTGGTACATAGTATTGACACAAAATATATTTATCTTTACCATCTAATTTCAATTGAATTTTGGGAATTATAAATTATTCTTGAAGATCTAGAATTGAAGGGATTCATTAGATAAATTATTTTATCATGAGACACTCTTATGTTATTTTATAAGAATGCAGATGGAAAATTGAAACTATGTGTGGATCACTAGAATTTGGACCCAATGACTATTAATAATCAGTATCTATAGACTCATATAGATGATTTTTTTGATTAATTTAGGGGATATACATGTTTATCTATGATTGATATATGGTCAAACTATTATTAATTAAGTATATAAGCTAAGTGTTATGACTCTGACTCATGTAACCAAGAGTTAGTGATTATTTTATTACATTGGTATAAGATATAAGGGATCACTTCATGCATGATCAATCAATTTAGTAGCTTTGTAAAACTAGATACATACATGATTCCCACATTACATTGTAAATATAAAAACATAGCATAAGAAACATTCTTGTATATATGAAATCATTCAAAATATACTTCTTCATATCCTGGGGAAAGTAAAACAAATAAAGGGAAAGATCATATGATTAGAAAGGGTGATTTACTATTTAATATATCATGAGTAAATAAGGAATAATTAAAATGGAAGAGTGTATAAATTAAAATAGATTCCATTAAATCAATAACTTGAGTTCAAATTAATTACATGGATAATATCAACATAACAATAAAATGTATTATAGAAACTAAATTCTTATTAATGAAAATTCATAAATCTAGACATTTATGACATTAACATCAAGGCCTAGACCAAGATATCAAAAATATTACCATCATGACTTCAGTCTATACATTCCTAATAAATGGGTAGGTGCAATACCATATACCCATATAATATTTTATGCTTGTTATTTAATCCCATAAAACCTATTGATTCATCAAGGGGACATATATAACTGATCCACACTCATCACATTCAAGTATTATGCATTCCACATATATTGAATAATCAATATGATTCATTCTAAAAATGACTTATAAATCCAAATTTATCTATATTGAATCAACAATATGAAAACTTTACTAGTAAATGAAATAAATTTGTTGATAATATTTCTTCAAATGATACCATATATATAAATTGTATACGATTCAAAAAAATTAAATTGGTGGAAATAATCCCATATAAACCAATGATTCTTAATGTAACACCCGGATGTTTTTAGGAAATATTTTTTATAAATAATTTTAATTCTTCAATAGCTTTCATTGACTTCAATTGTGATGTTAAACAAACCTTGATATTCTATGAATATAAAATGACCATTATAACCTAGCTATTAGGTTGGCGAGAATAAATATAACTAACTTATGAAAATGTATAAAAAATATAAATCAATTATATATTTGTATAGTTGTTATGTGAATTTATATTAGTAAATGAAATTAATGAAATTTATATGTTATATACTTAATTTTTTTATATTAATCCAATGGATATTTTTGTCATAGGGTATGAATAAACCCTATTTGATGTATATAAACCCATATTTTTCAAATGGGTAATTTTCCACCTTTTAATGGGGAACCCCTTTTAAATTAAGAGTGACACATTAATAATTTTTGTATGAAATCATAAACATTTTATTTGAAAGTGGGATATAAAATTTTACTTTGGATGAAATTTTAATATTTTTCTGATAACTTTCAAATTTTGATAAATAGTAAAAAAATACTAAATTTTAATTGAAAGAAAATTCTTTCATCGAAATAATTTATATGGTTAAATTATAATATTGAATAGTTTAAAAGTATAAATATAATATATTTTTATCATTAAATAAAATTTATTTCATTATTATTAATTTTACAATTAATTCATATGTAAAAACATTTCAATCTATTGAATGTTTTAATTTTAAAATATATTATCCCTTTTCGATAATGGGATTAATTTTAAATTAATTAATGAAACTTACGTGTTTTTAATTTTGAAAATATATATTACATATTTGAAATCATTATTCCAAAATTATGTAAATATCTTTGTTTTATTTTTTGGCATTATGAATAGTAACTTTGGTAATTTTTATCAATACGATAAAAGGGTAAAATGGGTAATTAAGTGTAAGAGTGCTATTATAAAACCCTAACGCTTATCTTAATATCATTGGATGAGTTTTTTACCTAAATAATCCTTGGGTAGAAATTTTATCCTTTGGAATCCACTTAGATAATATTAGGACATTTAATTTATTTTATTTAAAGAAAAGTTAAATATGTCTCACTCAAATTTTAATAACTAAATCATTTTTATATAAGGTTATACAGAAGTTAAATTCAATTATAAATACTCATTTTAAATATAAAATATTTTTATATATCATGGTAATTTAATTTTAATTTTTAGAGAATAAATAATTATCATAAAGACTTATACCTTAATGATGTAAAAATTAATTAATTGATGGTAATTTAATAAAACAATTTTTATTAAAATATTAATAACCATCAAAGGACCCAAACACTTAATAAAATCTTATCGGTCAATTATAACTCAACTATAACCATCCAAGAGTCGATTTAGTGACCATTTGGAGCCTTATAGAAGAGATTGTGACTGTTATATTATTTTATTTAAAGTGATATTAAAGTTGCCACATTCATAATTTAATAAGTATAACATTTTAAATGTTGGATTTTACAGAAGAAAAATTCAACTAAAAATATTATTATGAAATAGAGTATATTTATCTTTATCTTATTATTTTATTTTTTAATTTTTATTCATCAAATAATAATATTAAATAATTACACAAAATTGATGTATTAATTATTGTATTAGTGGAGATATCAAATAAATGTTATTAAAAATATTAAAAATAAATATAATCTGAAATAATTAATATGTAAAATGAATTTTTTATACTAAATTTACCTATTATGAATATAATAAAATAGTTGGTTTAAATTTATCTTGTTATATTAATATTTCTAAAAATCAATGAATTGAATAGTGTCAAAATTGACACTATTGGCTGTTTATCAAAATAATGTTTTATTAAATTATTTAAGAATCATAAAACATTTTAAAAATATATATAACAATTATTATAGGGTCTAAAATTTTATAATTTATTTATTTATGGTCTAAATTACATCAAATAAGTAAATTTGTCACCCTTTTAATATTGAAATATTTGTTACACAAGTTAAAAATTAGATAGAATAACTAAGTGATAATTAATATGATAAGGTTTAAATTGGCATAAATAAATGTCTAAAATATATTGGTTGATGATTTTACAACCCTATATCATATAATATTTAAATTTGGGAAATTTTATAGGTTTTTGGATGGGTTTTTATTTTATTATAAATTAATATTTTTGGAGATCCCAAAAGTGTCACTCGCCTCAATTATAAAAGGGTACCTCCTCTCTTAGCGCTTCACTCCACTTTGAGTCTTCAATATTAGACATACCCTAAATTTTTCCATTCTCAAATTCCCTAGTAACTTTATATAGGTTCTTTTATTCTTCAAATACCAACTCTAGTGCTCTAAGAGAAGATTTAGAGGAAGTAGGTCGAAGAAGATGTAATCTCCTCTACCGATTCTTTCAAACTTCTTTCTTCTTCTACTTCCTCTTAATGAGTTATTTCGTTATAATGTAATAAATATAGTATAAATTATATAATTATATGTTATTATGATTATTAAAAAACCATATTCCACCTTCTATCTATCCTATGAAAAATGAAATCACCACTTGTGTGTACGTACGACTTACCATCTCCACATCGTGGTGAAATCTATTTTTCACCACCACCTTACTTGGATGAGTATAATTATGAAAGTAATAACTATATATGATTATTATAACATGATATTAATTCTATAATATTATACACCATAAAATTCAATACTATTTAATAAATATGGGAATGATATCGTCGCTCATATGTACGTACGTCCTACCATCTCCGCGATGTGGTGCGATTCATTCTACATGATATTAATTAAAGCATGATTATATTAATGTACATAATGAATAAATATGGTATATATTATGTTAATATCATTTTTTTAATGATATAATTATGACCAAATAAGTAGAACCAAAACTTATTCGACAAAACATGCATAAGAATATAAAGTAGTTAATATATGAATAACGAGTAACAATGAAATATTATTAACAAACAGATGATCATATGATAATATAAGATATCATAAAAATTATTATAATTATTTAATAAGTAATTTAAATTATTTAAATCATTATATAGGAGGTTCAGATAAATAAAAAGGACAGCATACCTAAGGTAAGGGATAATTTTTCAATCTCATTATTATCCGAAATTGTTTATTCATAAGTATTTATTAGGGTATATTTATCATCCACATCCATGTTCCCTAAATATGTAAGACTATTTATATTATTATTAAATTTCTTAAATTAAATTTTACCCATTTGTGAATTTATACTAAACGGTATGAAAGTAATCTTTTGTCGCTATTCTATACGAGTTACTTTATGACTTTTCTAGAAAAAGTGTGAGGATAATGTTTTTTAACTTATACAGCATGAATGGATTTTTAAATCTTCATAAAACCTTATTTTCATGAATCTTTCTCTATGTTATTTCAAGTTTATTTTCAAATAAATTATTTTCTTTTTAAATTTCATGAAATTTTGATAAAATAAAATGTTTTTGAAGAAGAAAGTATATTTTCCTCAAGAATTAACATCAAGTGTTTTATAGAATTATTTTCCATCTAATATGACATTATTTAATAGGGTTGTGTTTATATCCCTATTATTATTATGGTTTTTTATGTTTATTATGGAATTTTATTTATGAAATCCATTTGTTTTATAAAGATTATGATGGAATGATATTTAAAAACCCATTTTATTCCTTGGGTTATGTTATGATGAATGATTTATGTTTTTTTGGAACATGTAAGAATGATTTAATTATGAGATGTGTGGGACATATATCTCCCTCCAATTAATTAGGTAAATATTTATATCTCATGAGATAAACATGGATATAATGAGAATTGATCTTGGTTCAGTAATATAGGGCTGTAATGAGGAGTGAACTCAGATCATTAATGGACTTTGTCTGCTATAATAGTCTTAGAAATGAGCCTCGACTAATATGAGATGGTTTTATATGTTTATGTGTATGACAAAAAATCTCATGTCTTATGTTATGAATTTTGGGATTACATTCATTGATTTTTATGAACTTTCATGGTTTATCCCATGGCATGATATCACGATCTTTTATATGCAGGATAAGATATTAAAATGTTGTGTTCTTAAATCTTATGATTATGATATGATTTATATCTCCCTTTTTTAACCTTACTGAGCATTAGAGCTCACCCTTTCATATGTTTCCTTTTCCCAGATCATGAAGAAGTGTATTAAGTAATATATGTCAAAAAGGGGTCTAGTTATGACGAAATAAGTGGGAGATAATGAAGATGACTTGTGAACCATTTGTTTATGTTTCCCAGTTTCTAAATACATTATACCTATATGGTCCTTTTGTGGATTTGTTATATTTTTTAATGAATATTATTAAACTTTGAAGTAATATAAATTTATGTAAACTATGGGTCTTTATACTTAAATTATGGACATGGATGATAAAATAACATCAAATGAAATAATGGAGATTGATATGGAATGTGATCATGATAAAGTTAATAACCATAAATCCATAAATAAGTAAAGGATAAAAGAAGGTCATCAATTCATTAGAAATGAAGGAATTATAGTAAAATTAAGACATTAATAAATATAAAATAAAACATAATAAAAAAAATAAATTTCTTGTAAATTTTTGTAAGAGAAGATTTATAAATCACCTTCCTATTTTTTTCAATGCTTTAATAAAATCATACCCTTTTCTTTTGATAAAGTTTTAAATAAAAATTCTTAGAATATTGAGAAATTATTTTTATTTGAAAATTACCTAAGAAAATTGTAAAGTAATATTGATAACAGATAATGACTATGATTTTGGTAAAGGATAATCAAGTTGTATATGTTAAAAAATATTTTTTTATACTCTTATAAAAGGTCAAAAAATAAATTATATGCACAACATTTAAATGTTACCTTTTTAATACATTGTAAAAAATTTAAAAAATAGTTGAAAATGAACTCTATAAACCTCTGAATCATAAATAATCACATTCTTGAAACATTTAAAAGAACCTCTATATGTAATAAATAGAGTTGGAAGGAAAACTTCAAAACAAGATTTTTAAAAGAAATTATCTCACATGTAACATTATTATTGATTGTTGATCCAAAAAGAGAATAAATGGAAAATAAACATATAAAAAGAAAACATAAACATATGGGGTGAAAGTATATTTGGTTAAAGATATTAGGATCATTTAATTTTCATAATGTAAATTTGAACATAAACAACCGCAAAATAAAATGAGATTATAACAAAAATCCCTCACCTTGGATCATTAATGAGAAATATGTGTTTGATCTTCATGTATAATGAATTTAAATTTATTAAATAATTTATTAAGAAAATTTTTCATCTATATTACATTTTCAATATCCCTTTTATAAAATTTTTAAATCCATTTATTTAGTATTACTTTCTTACATAAACCATTTAAGGTTGTTAGGTTAATTTATCTAAAATTAATTCGATATATTGTTCATGGTTAAAGGTGTTATGAAACAGTTAAATCATCTCCAAAATATTCATAATTTTATGAATATAATTTTAATTCCTTATATACAATTTTATAATCATCCATGTATGGTTTTAATATATAAATGAATCATATCGCTTCATGGAGGTGGTAGTGCCACGTACGCATGAGAGACATTACCATTTTCCAATGGATGGAGGTATATGATATATTCTATTTATAAAATCATAATTAATTAATTAATTAATTATATATTTATTAATTATATATTTATAATCATCCATGTAAATCAGTTATGAAAAATAAATTACACCTCTCTATGGAGATGATAGACCATACATATGCACGAGCAATGTTTTCATTTTCTATAGTATGTTAATGAGAAATAAAATGGATCTACCATTTGAATAAAAACATATCGGTATGGTGAATATACTGATTCAATTATGTTAATATGGTTATTTAATACTTTAAGGAGGTTTAAGAAGAAAGAAACTTGAAAATTCTTAGTAAGAACATATACATATTCTTTTAATAACCTCCTTAAGCCTTCTTGAAGTTGTATTTATGTGATACAAGGACTTATAGAATGTGTAGAGGGATATTTTGAATATATTTGGGACTTTATTAGTTAATATAAGTGTCTCAAGTAGTGTATATAAGATTTTATATGAGGTTCTATTTTGTATGTGAGGTGGGTGACAAACTTATAAATAATTGAAACTTTATTATATAATATAAGTCTTAATCAAGTCATGTGGCTTAAAATTATCATACCTTAGAATATTATAAGTTTAAGGACTAAATAAAACTATATAATTAGGTTTAATAAAGTTTTTTATATTATTTTGAATCATTATCCCTTTATTTTAACCCCCCTTAACTTATTTTACCCTTAAGTGAAGTGATAAATATTTACCATGGTTGCTATTAATTATGAAAAAAATTAATTTGAAATTATTACCTAATATTGATTATTCTAATTTTTAATATGGAGTCCATTTTACATGATTTAATTTCTAGAACTGGTAAAAATTACTTTTAATATATGTTCGTCAAATTAAATGAAAATCATTTTTTAGAAAAATGTTTGATGTAAGCATGAAAATGATTTTATAGAAAAATAAAGTACAATATTGATTCAAATAGAATTAATTGGATTATTATAAATCAAAATATACTTGTTTTTATTTAAAACCAAACCAAAACAAAAAATAAACTTGTAAATACTTTATTAAGAGATAATAACTAAAAAAAAATTTATTTAAACAAAAACATTACTTAGATTTCCAAAATGTTAAGAATATATTTCTAAATTAAAAATATATATTTATATATGAATTATATTAATTTTTTAATATATATATATATATGGTTCATAATAAAGGTTTCATAAACTTTCAAGTTATTCTTATGTCATTATAATGTCATAAAAGTGATAGTTTTTCTAAAATAGGCATCTTTCACTATTCACCCAAAAATCAACTATTTCTGAAAAATATCAAAAAACTCTCCCTAATATAATTTTGAAATAATGAATTAAAAAATGAAATTAATTTCATATAACTAAATTTATAAAATTTTGAAATTTAGGTTTTAATCACATTCTTGAATAAAGCTACATGTATTATGTTATTATACATTTAAAAATAAGAGCTAACTTATGATAATTGAATCTCATGTGTTATAGTAAGGGAATTCCTAAAACTAAATTTATGATTAAATATATCTTTTATAAATTTATTATTATTACATTCATATTGAAAAATTATCTATCTATTTTCACAACCTTGTTAAACATTATTTTTCATCCTTATTTTGATTAATTTGGGATTTTTTATCAATGATATACTATCAAATTATTTTTTATATAATGATAATTGTTAATATTTTATGATTGTTATAGAGACATTATGAGATCATTGGATTTATCCCATCCTATATAAATGTAAATTCTTGATCATGGGTGAAATATTTGGGTTATATGGTATTAAAATCATGAATTTTAGTAGATCATAATAATATGGTGGTGATGTTTTGGGGATTATCTAAGAATGTCTTCATGGTCAAGGGTCTTTTAAGACTCATAGGATATTATTACTAATTCATTAAGGACTTATCTTTAATAAAAATACTAATTATGACTCTAACTAATAAGATAGAGATGTTTTAGGATAATTACTTGTGGGATATTTCTTTTCCAAAATTAACTAAGATTTTCATGTTAGCTTCAAATCATAACTTACCTATGTAGAGAAAAAGGTATAATGCACATTATTATGCTTAGTTTGGATTATGGATCTCATTATCTTAACCTTCATGATAAGAATTTGTTAACTCTATTTCTTAAGATAAAAACTATAGAAAATAACCTTAATTGTTGATGTAATTACATTTTTGTTAAGATATTTATAGTTTATAGTGATTCAAAACATTTAAAATACATCATATATCAATAAAACATAAACCTCAAGAATAGATTATGGGTGGTGTATATTTATTATTTTAATTTTGATATGGTATATAATTTAACTAAATGGAATTTTATCATTGATACTCTTAGAAAAAAACTTAATTGGATGTCATGAAATAATCTAAGGAAGAATGATAACTCTTGTGTTAATTATATAAATTACATATGAACATGGATGAAGTGTATAGATGAATATTTTTTTGTATTTGATTTTGAATTTATCTTTAATTTAATGGGTGGAAAAGAGTAATAATTCAAATTCTATATGTCAAAAATTCATAAGATGCTCTATGGTTCAAAATAGAAACCTAAAATACTTTGGAAACTAACTCTATATTCTATATGTATAAGATAACAATTATTCCATTATATATGAGAGAGGAGGTGATTTATGATTATAATATTTCATGATAGATTATTTATATTGGCTTTTACATGGAATATCATGGTATTTGATGAAATTTTTGATACCCAATGCTAAATAGAGATGTCACAAGAGTTTTCTTGTGAAGATTTACTTATTAGTAAGTAAAGGAATAGAATTATAGAGAATAATCTACTTTATAACTAATTACTATTTCAATATGAAAATGAGATAAAATCCTGATATGATTTATAATAAGTCTTACATGATTATAATAATATAGAGCTTAATTAAGGGTGATAACAGATCATTTGATGAAAGTAAAAAATTTCTTACCAATTAGAGAGGTGTGGATAGTTGTTGATGCCTACCAAATGAGAATCAGAAAAGTTACAAAGTAATAAATACCTAAATATGGGTATAATTTTTCCCACTAATCAAAGGAAGAAGAAGGTATCCAAGATCACACGAGTTGCAAGAACCTTGAGAAGACATGTGATCACATGACCCTCAGAATGTCATATAGATGGTCGAACATAGAGCATAACCTATAAAATATCATATGTATTCCACTTTAGACAATTCCTTATACTCTTGTGAAGGTACCCTATGCAGTCCCTAATTATGCGGTGATAACCAGAAAAGAACTCTCAGGTCACACGAATTATCAACTAGCAGATGCCTAAAAAACTATCCAAAAATCCTTGGAAAATAGGAGAAAAATATCGTAAAGGTGGGATCCTCTTGCGGTCATAAATATCATGTGGTGCATCAGCAATAGATAGAGTGATTTTCTTAGACAACACTCATACAACCTAATGATATCACCAAAATTTTTAAAATAAGAAAAGGAAATAAAAAGGGATGAGGTGGGAGCCTCTCTTTATCATAAAATTATTGCAATGCACCCAAGTGGTTCGTGAGACACTATAGCCCATGGAAACATGTCTGCCTCACCACAATAAATCCTCCTTTTGTATCATCCACATCACTTGAAAGGCCTCTAATATGTCCATGTGGTCTTACACTCCCACTTTGGCTCTAAAAGTAAGTATAAGTGTTTTTCCAAGATAATGCTCTCGCATCACTGTGAAAACTTTTTTTGGTCACACAATGCATAACTAATGGCGAGAGTGATGTTCTTCGGGAACACTCATACAAGCTCTCAAGATGCCTGATCCTTTGATAAATAAGATAAAGAAATAAAATATAAAAGGTGGGATCCTCTTGAGGTCATAAAACTCATGAGACACGCTAGAATGGCCTTGTAAGACCCCTTGACAGACCGGTTTGATCTCATAATTGCCCCTTGGTAAGCCATCCTTATCTCATGGAATATCCTAGGCAACACATTAAATATCACATGAAGACCTTTCAACAGGAATCATGATCTCAAAAAAGTACTTATAAATTCTAGAATAATAATATGAAAGTCCCATAGAATGTATGCATGATTAAAAAAGACTCTATTAATTGGATATAATACAATAAATTGAGTGTTTATGGGATGGTCTCGCGGTCTTTGAAAATCATGTGACTCCCCCAGAGTAACATACAACAGGACTTCACAAAGATGTATGGCACTGAAGCCCTCCACCAACTCCAGCCTAGATTTCCATGACATGTGTTGTGTAAATAAGTGAATAAATAGAGTAGTGTGGCCTATGAATACCCCTCCCAACATGAAAAAAGAGTCATATCATGGAAGAATGGAATTTTCCTCAAAACCTCGCACCCACATGCCCATGCATCATAGTGGATTTATCATAGAGGCTAATCTATTGACTGGGAAAGTTTTCCATCATCTATGATTCAATTAAAAACTGAAGAGATCGTGTAACATGAATAGGAACTTCGTGTGATCACTCATAGATCATATGAAAGACTTAGGGTGGGTCACGTAAAGGACATCCCACATATCTGCTAAATCATGTGAGACTTTAAACAAGATAAAACTAAAAAATCTATGAAATTTTCAATAACAGACTACAATAAAGAATAAAATATAGATTACTTATGTGAAAAACAAATATGTTGATCCTCATATGATTTACATGAACCGCCTGGGTCATGAGATAGCACCAGGACATGTTTCATAGATCACATGATGTTCCTTTGGTATACTATTTGGATCATTTGAAGTCCTCTGAACATGTCTGAGATATTCACATGGATCCCCCCAGGCATGCCACCCAAGTCTTGATAAACCCTCTATTCTTGGAATACAAGCCTCAAAATTTCCTCTATAAATGTCTCCTAGATCATATGGTCACACTATTACATGTTATTTAAGTCCCATAGTAGCACTAGGGTATGTTAGCTAGCTATTTCAATGTCTCACAGACATGTTAGTCGGCTTTTCCAATGACATCCAGATATAGTAGTATGGGTCATGCATCACCCTCAATACATGTCATATTGAATATCATGATTCCCTCCAAGAATGTCATCCATATTTTGAGATGACACCAAGGAAAGTCAGATATATCATACGACACCCTCTAATCATGTCGGTCAGGATCACATGATGGCTTCCAAGACAAGATGGTCGGGTCTTGCATTGTCCTCCAAAAAAATAAACCTTTATCATGCGAAAAACTTCGCACATGCCATATAGATTATGTGATGTCCCTTAGAAAATAAAACTAGGTCAATTTATTGTCTTTATATGTGTCAAGCAGTAATTCTCTGACATTTCATGTAGACAACCAAGGCATGTCAAGCAGACAATCAATGCATGTCTGGAAGACAAGGAGGCTAGGTCAATCGGGCATCCTAGGACTTGATAACCCTTTCTAGCCTCTATAAGGGAAATATCAATGTGTAAGCCCTGAGAAATTGAAATATGATGACTCTAATTCCTAAAATAACCAGGATATTTATGATTCCTTTCTAAGGCCCAAACTCAAATAGGCATCCACTTTGGTTTAATTCCCCTTGTGTCTCCAAAATTTCAACCATCAGGACCCAATCATTCACATGGAATGATCATTCTACCTCATCTATCAACGGACCGATAAAATCAATTGTACTATGATAAATATAATTCTTACCACAACCAGGATACATAGGATTCCTTCTAAAGTCCTGATCTCAGTAATAAACATCCCAAGGTCTATCCTAGTATATAAGTTCTACATCCATATGTAGTGAGACTAATTACTTTTTATTACTTGTTTCTCACACCGATCACAAATCACATGGTATTAGGGAGTTGCGATGGTCATATCATTCTCATCATGAATATCTACCATCTAGTTAAACTTAAATGTGTTATCCTTGATCAGTGGTATGATATGATTGCCTCTATATAAGGGAATCTACCTTGTGGCCAGTCCCAAGAGTGTGAATGAACCATGAAAACTTTGATTCCTTCCATAATCATGATATGTGGGACATCTCCTTGAGATTCAATCTTGAATATCCAGTGCCTAAGTTCCCACACATATGTCATTTTCATATGTCATTAAACTGCATGGGATTTTACAAACTATGTGGGTTTTTATTCCTGCTATAAATAATATATGTAAGACAAATCATAATGGCTCAATTCCCTCCTCATAATATTAACCACCTCCCTAAATAGAAGAAAAATTCAAAGTACCTTTTTATGTAGCTTCATAATATAAGAAGCTACTCCTTACTAAGAAATGGATGAAGAACCTCAGATACATATAGATGGATTCACTAATGAGATCCCCTTATTCTTCACATAAAAGGGGTTAACCTATGATCATTATATTAGGGTAACTAATCTCATATCAGGATTAGGAATAGATTCATGAACATATCTTAAATATATAAGATAGTCCTATAGTAGGCAACACTCCCCTCCAAAAGGGTGAGATGAGACCAAACTCCCATCCTCTTAACCAATGTGAGTTTCTAAGCTTCATTGGGTTTGAAACCCCAACTAACAACCTGACTTTGGAAAGTAGGTTTCTACCCAGTTATGGATGTGGGAAACATTGTGAGTTTCTGTTGAGAACGGAAATGGTGACCAGACATTAATGATTATGAAAAAAATTGAACCCCGCACAATCAACCATCAATCCAAACTGAATTCACCTAAATGAGGGTTCCCATTCATCTCTCTTTTATGTCGAAACAAAAATGGTGTGCCCAATGAGAACTTATTTAATCACAAAATCATTTTAACAATGGTTTGATAATACCATCGACGTGGTAAAATCACGACCCTTGAAGCTTTCCATGAGGGTATCCATGTACTAAAATCGATGATTCTATATCATCTAAGGAAAGTTGTGCCTAATATAGTGGCCCTCATTTCCACTGCCAACTACTTCATGAGCTTATCCCTAGAGTGAAACAATCACCACCTTAAGTATCTGATGAAGGTAGACCAGGGAGTCGAATATGGATCCCTTTTGATTTAGGGTCCACTGAGGAGGGAACATTTCAACCATCATTCTAGGAATCATCCCACTAGTACCAATTAGTTTCATGATGAGGGTACCACCTAACACACTGCACCTCTAGTACCCATGAATGAGAAATAAGTAAGACACAACAGGAAAGGAAGGCTATGTATAACCAAGAGTGGGCTCATATCCCCACTCTCGGTGATGAATTATGACAGAAAATTCCATATGTAACCAACATGATGAATCATATCCCTGCTCACTCAAAACAAGTATGCAAGCATATTATTATATCAGAAATGGGGGAGGCGCATATCCCTACTCTCGTGCATGAATCCAATCAACATATCCTGGTGGTGCAAGGAGGAAATAAGTGGGATCATATCCCTGATTAATTTGAGGATATATTCTAGTATATAGTGGGAAAAAATTGAGCAGACATATATCCCTATGAACACTTTGCTAAAATACCATTACATATTAAAAACATCTGAATAACTCTTCTAGAATATTCCTTCACTATTATAGATATACAGACAAGAATATATTCATATCCCTATAGGCATCATAGATCAACACTCTAATCATTATGAACAAGTCGTTACTCTAGGGAATTCACACATTCTTACTCCTATCTAAGAGGATTATAGGTATATTCTGGTAAAGGACCAGCCATCAAGTTGGGCTAATATTCCCATTCCAAATAGGGTTCACTAGGTGACAGTGGAACATTCCTTGAGATAGGGTACATTACTATTGAAAATGCCTCTTGGAATATTAAAAAGGCCCAAGATTAGGCTCATATCCCTATTCTGCTCATGGATCACCAAGTTAAAGGGGAATATTCCTTGGAAAATGATCATATTTCTATTAAAGAAGACCTATAACATATTCCAAAGTCCTAGGATTAGGATCAAATCCACTTTCTAGCTGAGTCTAACCAAGTGATAATTTAACATGCCTCGAGATACGCTTATATTTCTATAAATGAATCTACCTATCATATTCTACTAGATCACAGAATCCAGGTGCATATTCTTACTTCCTCTAATGAAAAACTGCACCAGAATCCTTATAATGTAATACATAAGGAGGCTCATATCCCTTCTCCCATTATGAAGTTCCATTGGCATATTCTGATGGGGAATGCATATTCGGACTAGGACCATATTCCTTTCCCAAATGGGGCTCACCAAGTGAGATTGGCACATTCTTTGGGGAAGGCTCACATCCCTACTACAAAAGAATAACAACGTATTCCAAATCCTTAATATCATTCTCATATTACCATTCTAATCGAGGCTCACTAAGTGAGAATGAAACATGCCTCGATACACACTCATATTCTTGTCAATAATGAAGAAGATTATTGGAATATTCCAGTAGCTTCTCATTAGCAAGCTCATACTCTCGTATCACCAGACAGTTATAAACAAGTTCCAGCAACTATCATACAAGAGGCTCATATACCTACGCAATTCCAAAAGTTAGGTCAGCATATTCTAGCCATGACATAGAATGAGGCTCATGTCCCTAATTTCCTCAATGAAAATTTCCTTTAGGTCATTTGAAACACATTCTCAACAGCTCAAGGGTCCATAGACTCTTTAACCGAAGTAGAAGATGATCATAATAGAGATAGTACCCCTCATGGTAGTTTGAGGATGGATCATAGGGACTATAATCCTAAAATCCACCATGGTCATACTCCCAATGGGGATATTTACCACAAACCATGAAATCCTCCCCTTTCCCATACACCTTAATTTAGAGATGTGTAAAAAAATCAAACACCTTATTATAAAGAGATTCTCAAAACATCAGATTCAACCACATATAGTTCCCCATAAACATCCAGCATCACTCCACTCCAATCAGCAGGAGACCCTAAGGAGAATCTTCTATGGTATGACTAGATATAGGCATGTATGTTTGATAAATAGTAAGCTAACATTGGCATATGGAGAGAGTTAATCAGAAACAACATCCCCATCATGTTCTAGTCCCTTTACAATTCTGACTTTGAGATCCCAAATGATCTATAAAAGGATTGAATGCCTTACCTATGCCATAATATGTGGGAAACTCATTGGAAGTTCAAGTATATACATTTAACCTATCTAAGATATGTTTATCACCTTCATCCCATCAATACACTCTATTTTCAGTTGGATATGACCACCTTTTCCATAGTATGGAACTCATGAATGGAGGAGCATGAAAAACTCTTTTACATTTTTTTTCTCTACATCATGAGAACTCTCCACTAACTAATTTCTAGATCATTTCTATAAATTAATATCTAAGGATGGGAGAAATATATATCATTGAATTTACCTATGTCCCTAGAACAACGACATCTTTAAAATACAATGACCTATAATGTCATAGACTATGGAAAATCAGAGGAATAGATAACACTCTGACAAGTTGGTCAATACAACATAATTCCCCCCACTTCAATTATGCCTAGACATCATGAACGGAGGGATAGGATATCTGGTTTTACTCCCTGACTGATAGGACCCTCAATGTAGTCATGATTGTGTACACCCTTAATAATGAGGGTCTTTATCATGATGATACTAAATAAGATTCCCTTGAATGAGGATGTATATCTTTTTTACTGTAGTGATGATTTGGATGACCTGGTCTACTCAATGATCCATGAATGAATATCCCTCCTCTCTAGGTATAAACCCTAACCATATTTCCATTGATGATTTCATCACTATGGATCATCAATGATCTTGGTAAATCCTTCTATGGGTAGCCTATGCATATTACCCAACTCATCCTCATGGGACCTAATCCTATGTTAGATTTTCCTCAATGGTCTATATCACCTAAAATCTATTTTCTTCCAAAGTTCTAGATTCCCTATGAGTAATATACCTATAGGAGACCCATGTAAAAGTCCCACTCAATAATTTTTCATTTCCCTTTTCATGAAACAAACATATTTGTCACTCTATAGAAAACTGTATGATAACATAATTACCACATGAAATTAAACTACATGGTAAGATCCTTCCACATAATTATAAATAATTGTGTATTTTGAACCACATGGGATTTTATTCCTATTAATTAGGTTATGTAATATTATTATATGAGGTTTAAAACATGCATTAAAAAACCTATTTTCAAAGGAAAAAATTTCTTGCTAGTTATACCTTCTTAAATGGGTAATATTTACTATAATACATCCCCCACATTGGTTCATATTCACTTTGAGATTAAATTTTCCTTATCCATTTAAATTATTAACTAATATTATGATCCAAATGGGATTCTCATGTGTAAGTCACACAACAACCATTGATTGACACCTCTCTCCCAGCAATCCATTTTTTATTAGTTTAAACTACTTGTAATAGGTATTATATTCCTGAACTTAAAAGAAACTTCACTTGTCCATGGTTTCATGATGATAAAAGGCATCACATTGGTCCTTATCACGTGAACTTGAATGGTAAAACATGTTCTATTATGTGGCCAAAAACTATGTGGGTTTTGATTCCCTTCATAGGGATACTTAGGATTCCCCTATTATGGGCTCAATCTGGATTTCATCATACATATCACCTCCCTATATGGTGATAAACTCTAGAGTTACCAACTAGGTGGATAAAAACCACAACATAGTCCACTAACTAGAAAATTATGGAGAACCTATTGTTTTTTAACAATGGTTATACCCCTAACGGTGGGGGTTAAATCATTGGACCATTTTCACATTTTCTAAAATCCTAAAATTAACCTCTATAACTAGTTATAATTTTGATATTATCAAATAAAAAACTCACACTCAACTATACATAAGAAATAAAAGTTATATCAATGCACATGATATTTTTATAAGGTTTGGCCCCAATCTAGGAAACCTACTACTTCTTACATCCAACTCTCATCCCATAACATAGATTCTTCACTAATAATATTATTATTAATTATAGTAGTTTATGATTATTATTATTAAAACTCTACAATGCATCTCACACAAAGTGTCTCCGAAAAAGATTCTACTAGTTCCCATTTGTTACATTGATAACACCACTAATATGAGAAATATAACTGTAATTTTTAGTCAATTTATTAATATATGATGATCCTACTCTTGAGACTCCTGAATTATAGAATTTATATCATACTCATGACTAAATCTTCTAGAAATGACCCCAAAAACTTTAGCAATCAGAAATTATACTTTTTGTACCCTAGTGTGCAGACCTCCATAATTTAGGTTCTTCCTCCACATATTTTGAATTCATTATAAATTTATCTCTTCTTATAACCTTTAGATACATCAATATTTATAGGCCTAACTTTTCATAATGACCTCAATTGATAAGAATTTTTAATAACCACAACACCATATTCTAAAAAAAATGCACTCCTTCATATAATAAATCTTCCTATTATAAAATAACTACATGCAGTATTTAATCTCCAAATATTAAAACTTCCTAATTATTTGGTTGATTATATTAAAATACATCCAAAGATATTGGGGTAAAATTTCATCAACATGTCTCTCATAAATCTTAGCTAACATCATAAACTTACCTTCTATGATTTTGTTGACCATCAATATGAGTTTCATTATAATGTGTTTAAATTCACAAAAAATTAAAATCCATTGACATATATTTATAGTTTTCCTTCCATAGAATTTACTCAATAATCTACCTTCAATATAATTTATTTACCACTTTCAACTCCCTCTTCCTTTGTATTAGAAAAACAATATTTAATTTCAAAAAATCTTTTCCATTTATTTAGAGCCTTCAGTGTACCAACTTCTATCACTACAAGATGTTTTTCAAACTATTTATTTCAATGATTCATCAATATGTTCCAAAAAATTCATATTTTATTCATCTAGACTTAGGGAATTTGTGATTTCACTCAACTTTTGATGAAGCGGTCTTCCATGAAACTGAGACTCATTCATATTATCTTCACTTATATTGACCTCACTTCTACATTATCTTCAACTAACATGAATTTTCATTAAATTTATATCATCTATCCTTAATTTTGATATATTATAGATTTTTTTGAATCATAATTACTTATTATATATTCTAATTGAATTATGTTTTGATCAAACCAACTTGAATAAAAATATTCACATTTCCCATTGAATGATCAACATAACATTGTATGACTTCTATCATCTGGTCTTCCCACTATAAATTCTACACCTTATAAATATAATCTCTACTAAAATTCAAAATTATAGTCACCTAGGTTTTCAAGGATTTAAAATATAACTTATGGTAACCTTAGAGACTTCACAAGAAGACTATCTTCCATGATCTTCACCTTCAAGTAGACATGAATGTCATACAGATGGAGAAAAAATAATTTGGTGATAAAAAGTATATCATAATAACATGCACATCTTCTGCTCAAATGAACAAACCATCTCAAATTAATATATTCTAATCGACTTCAAATATGTCGATTAAGTCACAACATCCACCAGATTTATATCTATAAAAAATTCATTTTCACCTAAAACCAAAACACAAAAATATTATTTTATCGAAGGAAAATATTTATTCCTCATATAGTTATTTCCAAAAAATATTACACCTTCACAAACTTAGGAGAACTTCTGTCTCCCCCTTTTTATTTTTTTCCAACACACCTTATCCCTTTTCCTTACTCACAATTTCACTTTCCATTAAACCATAACCTTTATCCAATACAAAAGTACTAAAACCACACTACTAGATAAAGATATATTTTTGAGATATTTTCATCTCTCGGTGATAGGAAATTCTTAGCCATTTGATTTAGAAGGAATCCCCCTCAATCTCCAAATTTGGGCATATATCTTCAAAAAAAATCATCATAAATAATTTTAACCTATGGACACTGGGAGTTTCAATCTACTTCTAGGAGTTCAACTTCTAGTAATTATTCTCCCCCTTTTTATGATAACTTCATCTTTAGATTAATAGATGATAAAAAGGGTTTATATTCCCCATTTAATAAAGAGTTATACTAATCTTCCCTTTTGAAAACATAATCCAAAGTATAATATGGAACTCCATATCTCCCTTTAAGTGAGAGAAGTAAGATGAACATGTGTTTCAACCATAATTCCTAAAATATTTCCCTCGATATAGATTTGGTGAAAGCATTATCCATTTGTTCCTTTATTGATATATAGTCTAAATTAATTTCACAATTATCAATATTTTTTATAAATTGATATTAGAAATCAATATTCTTTTCTTGATAATGTTTCACTAGAATCTATGAATGTTCAATTTCAGTTAAATTTTCACAGGAAAATTTCAAGGGGTTCTCAATACATGCCTTTAATCTTTCAAATAATATTTCATCCAAATTATTCATTATATTTTTATTTATCTATAATAAAATTAGTTTTCCTGTATTTTTTTTTCAGTTGACACAAATTTATCTTAAAAAAAGAACAATCCTCTGAATGTTGATTTTTGATCATTGAAATCACCAACCCAACCAATATCCATGAACTCAATTAAGTTTAACTCATTAAATATTTTATATGTCAATAAAAAATTTTCCTTTCCATTAACATACCTCAAAAATATTTTAATAACCACCATTTGTGATTCCTTTGGATCATTATGATATTTGATACATAATGTGACTGCATATACAATATATAACTGAGATGCATCAAGATAGAGTAAACTTATAATTAACTTTTCAGAGTCTCTCAGATTTAGTACTTTTTTAGATTCATATCTACATAGCTTTAAATAATTTAAAATAGGTGTAGAAACTTCCTTTAGATATTACATGTCAAAATATCTCAATAACTCCTTATAATACTTCTCTTATAAAACAAATATTTAGCTTCCATTTTGTACAACGTGTAGCCTGAGAATGAAATTCATCTCCTTAAGTATTGATATTTAAAATTATTCTTTCTTTTTTCTGATAAATCCTTACATACAAGATCTTTTTCACCAATAATGATTATATGATCAACATATAAAATGACTATAATAACTTAATAAATTTACCCTTCCATATATAAGTTACTATAAAATTTTCCTTTATAAAAGTTTAATAACATCAAATAGTTATTATGTTTAGATTACTAAGCTCAAGGATATTAATTAAACCCATATAATTCTTTGTTTATCTTAAAAAACATTGATTTAATCACTATCAAGTATGAACCCTTCTAGTTTCTTTACATACACTTCTTCCTAAACTTATATATTCAATAATTTGGAATTTACATCCATTTGATAAAATTTATTGTCCTGGTGATCGTCCACCATAAAAAACATTCTAGAATACCCATTTTTTATGATGATATTCTTAACTTTCTACCAATAAACAAGTTCCCAGGGGTTATTCTTATCAATTTGATCTAATTACTCATTCATAATATTTATCCATCCTTTATTATTGATTTCTTAAAAAATAGTCTGAGTTTTAATTTGAGATATGTGTGTTTTTATATTTTCATATCTCAGTCTCCTCTTTGTCTAAATTGGGTCATGTTGTCTTCCAGTGATATTTTCTGATACAACATACTTTTTTAATTTTAAAAATGTAAATATTTTTTTATTTGATGATTCTTCATCATTGTAATAATAATAGCATACTTGTTAAATATTATTTTCAATTCTTATTTCCTTTTCATCAACCCTTTTCAAAACGTACAAGTGTTTCCTCCATTAATATATTAGAATAACCATATATTTTATCTACCATATTATATTTTATTTCAATAAATTTTACATCACATGGCTCTAAAACCTTGTTAATTCATTTGTTCCGACATCTATAGCTCCGTACATTGAATGAATAACCTAGGAAGATTCAATCATTAGCTTTTTCATCAAATTTTCCTATGTTTAAATTCTTGATCTTTATCAAATTGGGGATCCAAAAAACATTAAATTATTTCACTATGGGATTGTTTTTATATCACATATCATAAGTATACAAATTTTATTTCAACCATAGAAAACACCTATTCTGAACATGTTCTATTTTACACATGGATTCCCAATAAAATATGTTTTGGAATTTATACTCCATAACCATTGTCCTCCCAATATCAACCAATATTCTTTTTTCCCTTTCTGAATAACCATTTGGTCGAGGGGTAAGTGGAGAACTAAATTTATGGATGATTCCTTACTTTGATAGATAGTCTTGTAAATAGATACATGTGTACTCAATATCATTATTCGTTCTTATCTTCCAAATATATAAACTATTTTTTTAGTGTTCCTTCTATATAATTTAAACAAATTCATGAATTTAGATTTAGGTTTCATAATATTAAACTATTCATATAGGTGAATTCATCAATAAAAGTGATTGATTATAGATTTAAATTTGTAGATTTATGTATCACTAGTCCATAAACATCATAATGTATGAGTTTAATTGTGTAGGCAGATCAAATATCTACATCCTATTGACTTCCTGGTGTCATCTTTCCTTTATTAAAAGTTTCAAAAACCTTGTATCTATTTTCTTTAAATTGAGGTAAGCCTATCACCAATCCCTACTTTGAAATATTTATCATATTCTTTTGGCCAATAGAGCCAAGTATTCCATTACATGACTCATTTTCATCTCCATAACTTGAGTAAATTAATTACTTAGATTTTCTATTTTAAATAAGTTGCCTCAAGTTTTTACCCCTTCTAGGATTTTTTATTAATCTTTAATCACTTGATGATACAACTCTCCTTATGAAAATTCATTTCATTTCCATCATTAGATATCTGGATAACACTTATTTGGTTATTATTATGTCCATTAACAAATAATAATTCATTAAATTTTAACTTCTGATCATCAATATAAGCCACATTAACTCCTTTAATATTTTGGGAACTATCATTACCAATGTTTATAGATCCACCATTATTACATAAAGATTTATCAAAAATTTCACTTCACTCTTCATATGTTAAGAACCCTCATTATCAAGTATCCAATATTTTCCTTTCCAGATGTCTTTTAATGTTACTTAAACTATCAATGAGTTTTTATTTATCTTTCATATTCCTTATTATTTTTATTTTATAGTATATAGATCATATCCATGAATATGTTTCATGAAATATTCTACACAATGAACCAGTTTATCATATATTCTGTAACATTATTTCAAGTAGTCAAAATCCTTCTTTCTTAAATATTTTTAAATTTATAAGCCTTCCTTTTGGGAGATATTATCTTTTGTATTATAATTGGTATTTCTATATCTTAGATATTTGTTCCCCCTAAACTCATTCCTTCTTCCCAGAAGTGATATATTATCCCAATAATTGTAGGATATTTTCCAATAGATTCCATTGAACAATAAATATTCCTTGAACCAATACCTTCCCAATTGATATAAGTTCCACTTACAGAATTGTCGAGGAGTTTCATCAGAATATAAGAATTCATTTTTCTTCTAGTATGGGGGAATTTTCTTTTTAAAGTTTTTCCTAAATTCCAAAATTTTAACAGAATCACTCTGATTTATCCTCTCAACCCAAACTCTCTTATCTATAGTTAATAATCCTCTATAGTTATTGATAATATATTTTTTAACACTCTTAAGAGGAGTATATTTCACCTACATTATTGATTCAATTATTCCATCCAAAAGAGATGAACCTATCTTACCTTCCACTTCCTTGTGAAATTTTTTTTTCAACCACTTCATAGTATTATCTGGATTAAGACACCTTGAACATGTCTTTTTTTCTCTTATTCCTTAATATTAAGTTTTCATTATAGACCATTCACCAACTTTTCTTTCTCTACCACATTTAACATGAGGATTTTAATTTCCATAAGATAATCATCTTCACTTTTATATAACTACTCTCTATAATCACATTTCATTTCACCTTATTTTTTCAATATTTGAAGATATTTCTTGAGATTTTTATTTTTTATAAGATAGTTCTCAATTTGGGATTTTAAAATATGTCACATGCAGTCCTCTTCACTTCCTTATTTTTATCACTTGATGTTTCATAATACCTAACATGACACAAGAATTTCAAAAGTATCTCTAGAACCACTACATCAAATGATATATATTATTAGGATTTTCCTTCTTCTTACATTCTTTGTAAACTTATATTCTACTTTTAGGTGAATTTGTTTTTACCTTCCATTTTTTATCTTTTATAAAAAATTTACCCCACTTATTCTTTTGAGGTTTTTCTTCTTTCTCAGCATCATAATCACAAGTTTTCTTATTATGGAAATTTATAGTTAAATACCCCATTCCACTTCATGTAATACACTTCAGTGGAAGTTTGACCTTATAATTTATTTTACCCATTCTGATGTTCCTTAATATAAGGAATATTGTCATTTTGTATTAATTACCCATTTCATCATCATCTTCTAATCCATATGAATAATCATCTTCTAATTATTTAATTTTAACCTTCTTTATGTCTTTAATATCCATATCTTCCTTATAAATTTTAAATGTTAGGGGTTTCCTTATTTTATATGTAATGAGGATGTTTTGTAACTCATATAGAGATATATCATCTTTATCCTCTAATGATAAAATCATAAGATTGAATATATCCAAGAAATTTTCCATTAACTTCTTCACAATAATTGATTCTATCTTTTTATCACCAAAACATTTGATATTACTGATGATATCATTTACTCTTGTGAAATAATCATCTATATTTTCTTTATCAGTCATCTTTAGGTGTTTAAACTTACTCCACTAGAGTTAAATGTTTATTTCCTTTACTTTAACATTTCCTTTATAGATGATCTCAAGTTTATCCCAAGTCTCCTTATTAGTTTTAATTCCCATTAATTTCATGTATACTTTATCTAAAAGAGACATGAGAATAGTTTTTTGATCCTTACCATTAGCTTTTAAGTCCCATTTTTTGGAAAACATCATAGACGTATACTTTTCCCTAGGTGATAATCTTGTGGTAGTCACATCAACTACTTCATGGTAAAGTGAAAAGAGATAAGGTATCATCCTATTATTCTATCCATGAAAATTATTTCCATGAAAATTAAGAACTACTATGTTGATAAAAGATGGATCTTATAGGGAGATCTTGATATGATACGACTTATTATTCCCAAGAATGGTTAGACCACTGAGTGGGTTGGGATTAGGGGAATTAAATCATGGGTCCCTTTTTACAATTTCCAAAATCCTGATATTATCCTCTATATCTTGTTAGAGTTTTATTTCACTCAAATTAAAAACTCACCCTAAACATATGAAATAAACAAATGAGAGAGAAATAAACACAATATTTTCACAAGGTTCGACCTCAATATTAGAAATCTACTTCATTAAATGTTTGGCTATCACCCAATGATGTAGATTATCAACAAATAATCTTGTTATTAATTATAGTTTCATGGTATTGTTATTATATTAAACCCCTAATTTACCCCACAAGATGGGTCTCCTGATAAGATTATATTTTTTCCACCAATTATAATGATACAGCCACCAATATGAGAAATATCGATATAACTTTTGGTTACTTTATAAATAATTAAGATCATCCTCTTAATCCTTCATAATGGTCAATTTTAGATACTACTATCATTCCCCAACCTTAAAAATTCCTTTATTTTATCACTTTATAAGCTTTGGATCATTTTGGTTGAGGTTCATGTTGAGCCCTGGTTTAAATTTTTGAATTTTGGAAGTCTCTGATGAGTTTTTGTCCTATGCTTGGTTTGGGAAACTGTGCACCCTACCCAAGTAATAGTACGGCTTGTGTTGGGTGTCCAGTAGTGAGGTGTGTGGGTTGAATATAGTTTGAGGAACCGTGTGTTTGGTTTTTTTAACCGGATAGTGTAGAGACCCAAATCTTGACGTACATGGACATCACATTACTTTTTTAGAATATCTAATGCATAAAAAAAACAGACACACAAGGACAGTAATAGTTTAGTGTCTTTGGAAACTTGGAATATAAACTTCTAATCATGTTGAAAGATCTTCAACATATCCCATAATGATCCTCCCCTTTATGTTTCCTTGCCTTAAACCTTTCTTTTAGTCTTGGGGGAAAAGAAAACATAAAAAGGTTGAGCTCAAATGCTCAGTAAGGGTAAGCATGGAGAAAATAAAACAATCCACATACATTTGAACTTAAAAACATGAACATAATATTTAAACATCAAAATCTTGAGCAATGACATAAAACATGGCAGTACGTAAGGCGTAGATCATAATGGATCATGAATCATGATAAAATAGTATAGTAATAAATCATGTAATTGTGGAATCCATTGAGCACATGTAATGATTTCCATAGTAGCCAAGGCATTACTGTCATGACCATCTTAGTGGACAAAGTCCCTTTCTGAATCGAGTTCACTCCTCGTTTTAGTCCTGTAACACTGAACCGGATTAACTTACCATTCCAGCCATGTCTATCTTAGGAGATATAAATCTTTACCCAATGCATTGGAGGGAGATATAGGTCCCACCCATCTTATAATGAAATCATTCTTACTTGTGCCACAAAATAAACATACATCATTCATAATAACCCAACAAATAAAATGGGTTTCATAAACATCACCCCATCATCACATAATCCATATAAAAGAAATGGATATCATTTCATAATAAGAAAAGTGAAAACATGTAAATCATAGAGACTTTATACTTGAAACATACACATATGAAATAATGTCATCTTAGATGGAAAATGGTTTTGATAAAACACTTGAAATGAATTCTTGAGGAAAATATCCTTTCTTTTTCAAAATCAATTTCTTCTCACAAAACATCATGCAATTTTAAAAGAAAAATATTTTTTTGAAAATAGTCATGAAATATTTTGGAGGAATCTTCATGAAAATAAGGCTTTATAAAACCGTAAAAATTTGTTCATGCCGTATAAGTTAAAAAAACATTCTTCTCGAACTTTTGCCGGAAAAGTCAAAAAGTACCTCGTAAAAGAAAGATTACATACATACCATGTAGCAAAAGTAAAAAATGGTTAAAAACGACATTAAACATACATGAAACCATTTTTAGGAAATATGGACATGGATTATAAAAATAACCCCAGTAAATACTTATGAATAAACAATCTCAGATAAAAAAAAATTTGAAAAGTTATCCCTTACCTTATGTTAGATATGCTTCGTATGTATTTGAACCTCCTATATAATGATTTAAATAATGTCATTGACTTATTAAAGATTCATATTCATTTTTATTATATCATATATGGTTCACTTATGACTTTATATTACCCGTTCTTTTGTAAATTCCATGTTAAAGAGCGTTTTGGGTAAAATCGTTTCATTTGTCATCCGTGTTTTGACTTGTAATTATTCATATGATTACTTAGATCATGATTACTTAATTAGAGAATATAAAACATGATTTATATATAATATATATTCATAATATACATATATATAATAGATCGATAAATGGAAAGAAATACACCGTTCATGGAGACGGTAGGCCGTACGTATGCATGAACGCTGTTTTCGTTTCCTTATTGAATTGAATGGAATTAAGTATATGACATACATATATATAGACATAAATCAAGTAGCATTATTATTTAATATATTTCATGATAACTTATAATATATACTTTATAATCATTCTCTAATTGTTAGCATGGAAAATGAATCTCATCGCGTCATGGAGACGGTAATCCGTACGTACGCACGAGCGATGATATCATTCCCATATTTATTGAATCGAATTGGAGTGAATGATATAATATCTTATAATCAGTATGATTTTATAATAATAATATGTATGTATTCTTTACACCATTATACCCATCCAAGTAAGGTGGTGGTGGAAAAACAGATTACACCATGGCGTGGAGACGGTATTCCGTACGTACGCACGCGCGGTGATTTTGTTTTATGTAGGATGGATAGAAGGTGAAATGGGTTTGATTAATATTTATAATAACATATAAGTATATTATTGATACTGTTGTTATTACAATATAATGAAACAAATAAAGAAGAATAATTTTAAGAAGAAAGAAAATTGAAAGAATCGGTAACAGATATAACTTCTTCTTTGACACGCCTCTTTGAAACCTCCTCTTAGGGTACTAAAATTGGTCTTTGAAGAAGAAAAAGACCTCTAGTATGTTTCTATGGAATTTGAGAAGGGAAATGGTTAGGGTTTGGCCGATCTTGAAGGCTCAAAGTTGTGTAAAGATGAGAGGGAGGAGCTTCCCTTTTATAAGAGAGGAGATGGGCACATTTGGAAATCTTAAAAATATTAATTTATAATAAATATAAACCCACTTAAAAACCTCAAAAAATGACTCATATTATAATATTAGATGATATAGGGTTGTAATATCATCAACAAATAAAATTTAGACATGTAGGAAATTTATTTTAAACATTATCAACTTGATTTATCCTTATTTAATCTGTTAAATTTTATTTGGGGTAATAAGATTCTAAATTTTAAATTGTTATAAATAATTACTTATATGTTGTGAATTATCCATAATTAGATAATTTATTACATTTTAGACTATATAAATTTCAATTTATAATTTTTAAATATTTTTGTGATTTTTTAAACAATTTAATAATATGTCATTTTTATAAAATAACAATAGTGTCAATTTTGACACTATTCATTTATTTGAATTTAAATTAAATACACACAAAGGATATATTCAAACTAAAATATTTAATAGGTTCTTAACATGTCATAGTAATCTATAAAATTAGTGGAGCACATTAAATAGTTCATATAATATTTATTTTACTATTTGTAAAACCAAACATTTTTGTATAATTATTAAATATACTTATTTGTTGAATAAAAATCAAAAATAAAATACTAGGATGAAGATAAATCTTATATATTTCATAATAATACATTTAGTCGGATTTATCTTCTAAAACACCCAAATTTTAAAATGTTATATTTATTAAATCATGAAGGTGACAACATTGACATCATATAATATAAGTGTCATAATCACTTTTATAAGACTCAAAACGGTCCTATATTCGGTCATTGAATGATTATGGTGTATATATACACTACCAATAAGTTTTTTTCAGGTTTCAGAGCCCTTAAATATGTATTACTATTTCAATAAAAACAATATTATTGATTTTTTTACTAAATAAATAATTTCTGCATCATTAACGTATAAACTAAAAAGGTATTTAAATAACTCTTAAAAATTACAAATAAATTACCATGATAAAGAAAAACATTTTAGCTTACAAATGAGTATTTATAACCGAATTTATATTCTATATAACCTTATATTAAAAATACTTTAATTATCAAAGTTTGAGTGAGACATATTTCACTTTCCTTTAAATAAAATAAACTAAAGGTCTTAATCACCTACAAGTGGGTTCTAATGGATTCCATTTCGACCCAAATATGACTTAGAACAAAATATAATCATCCAATTATATTAATACAAGTTTTAGGGTAATTTATAATATTATATTTACCCTTAATTACCTGATTTACCTTTTACTATGGTAAATAAAATTTATCGTACTTACTATTCATGATGGCCAAAAATAAAAAGTAGCTTATTAGCATAATTTGGACCCACTGATTCCAAATATGGAATCCATTTTTCTAAATTCAAAACACAAAAGTTTCAGAAATTAATTTAAAATTTATCCCGTTGTTAAGAAAACGGGTTTTCGTTTAAAACATTGCAAAAGATTGAATTGATTTAACCTACGAATTCAAGGTAAAATCAATGCTAATGACATACATTATATTAAATGGTAAAATTATATTATATTTATACTTTAAAACCATTCAATATTATAATTTAACCATATAAATTATTACAATGAAAAAAATTGTTTTTAATTAAAATATAGCGTGTTTTTACTATTCATTAAAATATTAAAGTTATCAGAAAAGTATCAAAACTTTATCCAACGTAAATTTTTATATCCTGATCCAAATAAGGAGTTTATTTTGTAAAATTGGACTTATAAACATTTCAAAAACTATATTTAATGTGGGTGCGCCATTAAAAGGCGGAAAAACTGCATTTTTTGAAAAATACTTATTTTACCCGAAAAATTTATTTTGTTCACATACCATGTTCTAGAAAATGTGTAAGATGAAATAATAATGTTATAACATTCAAAATTTAGTTAATACAATTCATAATGTCTAGTTTATAATAATATTATAACCATATATCATTGTTTAGTGAAACCTGATATTGCGTACAACACACGCTATCGAGGAAAGTCGTGATTGTGTGTAATGCAAGCCAAGTCAGGGTTGCGTGTTGTGAAAGAATCCTTCGTTGTTTCGTATAATAGAATCCAACAATATTTAATTTATACATTGAATATATATATATATATATACACTCAATGTTTCATAGAATTACTATTATAAAACGAACTTGAAATTGTGTGTAACACAATCTAAGAATAGTGTTGCGTATACTGAAAGCTAATACGGTGTTGCGTATAAAACAAGATAATATTGTTGTATCATAAAACACATGACATCAATTAAAAATAATACTTATCATAAAATATCAGGTTGTTACATTCTACCCCCCTTAAAATGAATTTCACCCTCAAAATTCGTCGGGGTTATAAATTGTTTACTATTCATAGAAACCCACATCGTAAAAAGGAATACTAAAAATTAATTTTAAAAACTAAAGTATGAAACATAATGATTACCCAAAGTAACTCATCACTAGGTTTCCATATAGGAGAACATAGGTGAAAATACGGATATGAAAGAAAAATCTGACCATCAAGTTCTGATGGAGAGTGGTAGAGGACATGGCTATGAAAAATCCAACAATCACAGAGCCATAAATTTGTGATGATCTAAGGTACCATCTAATTCATCAAGATATAAGAGCACTAGGAAAACATTTTTGGTTTTCAATATCATTTCCCTAAAGTTGAAAATTTTGAATTAGAAGAAATACTTTCTTGATTTTGGTACAATCTCACTGGTGTTCATGCTTTGAACAATTTCCACTTCATCTCTTAAAGAAATGAAGTTGAATTTGTTATTCGTGAAGTGTTAACATATCATGTGATAGAATGATGGGTCATTCCATCTGTTTCAAAAAAAGGTTAGCAAAAGTTATCAAATATACATAAGTCCATCTATGGTGAGGTTAATCATATACGATTCCAAAAATGAACTTATACTTCATATATCATACTGATTAATAAAATAAAACTAGTTTCTACTAACCAAGGACTTCTTGTATGTCAGTGGTAGGCGATAAAGGTTAGTCGCACTTTGGTTGTGGGTTCAATTCCCACAGCCTTGTCCGACGCAATGGGATATCGTCCGTCCTGCAGTTTGTCCTTTTTCTAAAACTACATTACTATAACATCCCATCAATAATATCTAAAAAATTTCTATCCTAAAATAATACTAAATTATGTCCAACATAATCCATTCCAATCTTTAGGCTTATCTAAAATACTTCATTCCAAGATCATAGTATAAAGAAAACAATTACTAGAAAGGTTATCTACCAAGAATGTGAATACAAGCATTTATCCCACATATATCATAAGATATATCTTGTTGGTTGTATTCCAAACACATGAATACCTTAGTCATATATTATCTTGAAACATAAATTACCATATAACCTTAGTGAAAACATGAATATTGTCAAAAGGTAACTCTTTCCACATACCAAAATCCCAAAAATTCTATATACTCAAACCATAATATCACTTAGTCCTTATATCAGTCATGAGCTCATGAATACAATCAAACATCTCATTATATTCTTATCCCTTCATTGTTCTCATATCATCTACTTTCCAAAAATATTTGAATAACCTCCCATGGTTACCGGTACCATTCAACATATACTTTCAAATACTTTAGGAAAAATAATAGTGTAACAATCCTTAGAAGATTCTTTATTCCATAGTACCATACATTATTCTTTATAAACATACAATCATTCCACTAACTTCTTAAACCACTGACTGAGCTTCATCATTTCTTTCATCTCATATTTCATTTGTAGTCTCTTCATCATCATCCACATAAATACTACTCATATGACCATGCTGATTTTCTTCATGAGATTTTCCCTTAGGGAATTGGTTTGCATAATGCCCATACATTCCACATTTAAAACATCTAATCATTGTTGATGTCGTAGAAATACCATTATCCTTATCCATGGTGTTAACTAAACCTTTTCATTTACACTTACTGGATTTTTGTCCTTCTTTTCCACACCCAAAGCATCTTCCAGTTCCTTTGAAACAATCTCCCCGATGCCTCTTCCCACATGATTTACAAGAGAGAAATTGAACTTTCTTTCCTCTATAATCATCATGAAACTCCATCTTTCTCTTATTATCTATGTCGGGAAACTTACCAAAGTTGAGATTATTGATCATATTCTGAGATTGCTGATTACGCATAATAACGATGTTTGGACTTCCAAATCCCATTTCATTTGGTTTCTCATGAATAATAACATTCCATTTTCCGTTATATCCTCCATTATTGTGAATCTTCCTGTTTCCAGCCATTTTCTAAAACCCAAAAAGAATAGTGCGAGAGGAAAAAATCATGCTAGGGAAAACAACATAGTAAAGGGAGAGTGCCCTCAATATTTAACATCTTAGGTTAAATTCTAATATTGTTACTGTAGTTCTAGGACTATATCCTATACGTATACTTATCCTTAGGGACATCCCTAGACATACCTTAGAAATATCTCTAGGGATCTCACTAACATTTCCACATGCTAGTTTCCAAAGGTTGACTAAACCTTTCCTCTGATACCAACTGTAGAGACCCAAAGCTTGATGTACATGGACATTACATTACTTTTGCAGAATATCTAATACATAACAAAAACAGACACACAAGGACCGTAATATTTTAGTGTCTTTGGAAAATTTGAATATAAACTTCTAATCATGTTGAAAGATCTCCAACATCTCCCATAACGATCCTCCCCTTTTTGTTTCCTTACCTAAAACCTTTCTTTTAATCCTGGGGGAAAATAAAACATAAAAAGGGTGAGCTCAAATGCTCAGTAAGGGTAATCATGGAGAAAATAAAAAAAACCATATACATTTTAACTTAAAAACATGAACATAATATTTAAACATTAAAATCTTGATCAATGACAAAAAACATGGCAGTACAAAAGGCATAGATCATAATGGATCATCAATCATGATAAAATATAATAGGAATAAAGCATGTAATTGTGGCATCCATTGAGCACATGTAATGATTTCCATAGTAGCCAAGGCATTACTGCCATGACCATCTTAGAGGACAAAGTCCCTTTCTGAATTGAGTTCACTCCTCGTTTCAGTCCTGTAACACTGAACTGCATTAAATTACCATTCCAGCCATGTCTATCTCATGAGATATAAATCTTTACCCAATGCATTGGAGGGAGATATAGGTCTCACCCTTCTCATAATGAAATAATTCTTACTTGTGCCACAAAATAAATATACATCATTCATAATAACCCAACGAATAAACTGGGTTTCATAAACATCACCCCATCATCAAATAATCCATATAAAAGAAATGGATATCATTTCATAATAAGAAAAGTGAAACCATGTAAATCATAGAGACTTTATAATTGAAACATACACATATGAAATAATTCCATCTTATATGGAAAATGGTTTTGATAAAACACTTGAAATGAATTCTTGAGGAAAATATCATTTCTTCTTAAAAATCAATTTCTTTTCACAAAACATCATGCAATTTTAAAAGAAAAATAATTTTTTGAAAATAGTCATGAAATCTTTTGGAGGATCCTTCATGAAAATAGGGCTTTATAAAACCGTAAAAATCTGTTCGTGCCGTATAAGTTAAAAAAACATCCTTCTCGTACTTTTTCCGGAAAAGTCAAAAAGTACCTCGTAAAAGAAAGATTCCATACATACCATGTAGTAAAAGTAAAAAATGGGTAAAAAGTACCTTAAACATACATGAAACCATTTTTAGGAAACATGTACATGGATGATTACAATAACCCTAGTAAATACTTACGAATAAACAATCTCGGATAAGAACGAGATTGGAAAAGTTATTCCTTACCTTATGTTCGATATGCTTCGTATGTATCCAAACCTTCTGTATAATGATTTAAATAATGTAATTTACTTATTACAGAATCATATTCATTGTTATGATATCATATATGGTTCACTTATGACTTTATATTACCCGTTCTTTTGTAAATTCCATGTTAAAGAGCGTTTTGGGTAAAATCGTTTCATTTGTCATCCGTGTTTTGACTTGTAATTATTCATATGATTACTTAGATCATGATTACTTAATTCAAGAATATAAAAAATGATTTATATATAATATATATTCATAATATACATATATATAATAGATTGATAAATGGAAAGAAATACATCGTTCATGGAGATGGTAGGCCGTACGTACGCATGAACGTTGTTTTCGTTTCCTCATTGAATTGAATGGAATTAAGTATATGAAATACATATATATATATACATAAATCCAGTAGCATTATTATGTCATATATTTCATTATTACTTATTATATATACTTTATAATCATTCTCGAATTGTTAACATGGAAAATGAATCTCATCGCGTCATGGAGACGGTAATCTGTACGTAGGCACGAGCGATGATATCGTTTCCATATTTATTGAATCAAATTAGAGTGAATGATATAATATCTTAGAATTAGTATGATGTTATAATAATCATATGTATTTATTCTTTACACCATTATACCCATCCAAGTAAGGTGGTGGTGAAAAAACAGATTAGACCACGGCGTGGAGACGGTATTCCGTACGTACGCACGCGCGGTGATTTCATTTTCCATAGGATGGATAGAAGGTGAAATGGGGTTTCTTAATATTTATAATAACATATCATTATATTATTGATACTTATTTTATTACAATATAATAAAACAACTAAAGAAGATGAAGTTGAAGAAGAAAGAAAATTGAAAGAATCGGTAACGGATATTACCTCTTCTTTGGCACGTCTCTTTGAAACCTCATCTTAGGGTACTAAAATTGGTCTTTGAAGAAGACCAGGACCTCTAGTATGTTTCTAGGGAAGTTGAGAAGGCAAATGGGCAGGTTTTGGCCGATCTTGAAGGCTCAAAGTTGTGTAAATTTGAGAGGGAGGAGGTCCCCTTTTATAAGGGAGGAGAGGGGCACCTTTGGAAATCTTAAAAATATTAATTTATAATAAATCTAACCCCACTTAAAAACCTCCAAAAATGAATCATATTCTAATATTAGATGAGATATGGTTTTAATCTCATCAACCAATAAAATTTATACATGTAGGGAATTTATTTTAAACATTATCAACTTGATTTATCCTTATTTAATCTATTAAATTTTATTTGTGGTAATAAGATTCTAAATTTTAAATTGTTATAAATAATTACTTATATGCTGTGAATTATACATAATTAGATAATTTATTACATTTTAGACTATATAAATTTCAATTTATAATTTTTAAATAATTTTGTGATTTTTTAAACATTTTAATAATATGTCATTTTTATAAAATAACAATAGTGTCAATTTGGACAATATTCGTTTATTTGAATTTATATTAAATCCACACAAAGGATATATTCAAAATAAAATATTTAATAGGTTCCTAACACGTTATAGTAATCTATAAAATTAGTGGAGCACATTAAATAGTTCATATAATATTTATTTTACTATTTGTAAAACCAAACATTTTTGTGTAATTATTAAATATACTTATTTGTTGCATAAAAATCAAAAATAAAATACTAGGATGAAGATAAATCTTATATATTTCATAATAATATATTTAGTCAGATTTATCTTCTAAAACACCCAAATTTTAAAATGTTATATTTATTAAATCATGAAGGTGACAACTTTGACATCATATAATATAAGTGTCATAATCACTTTTATAAGACTCCAAACGGTCCTATATCCGGTCATTGAATGATTATGGTGTATATATACACTACCAATAAGTTTTTTTCAGTTTTTATATCCCTTTAATATGTATTACTATTTCAATAAAAACAATATTATTTATTTTTTTACTAAATAAATAATTTCTACATCATTAACGTATAAACTAAAAAGGTATTTAAATAACTCTTAAAAATTACAAATAAATTACCATGATAAAGAAAAACATTTTATCTTCCAAATGAGTATTTATAACCGAATTTATATTCTGTATAACATTATATTAAAAATACTTTAATTATTAAAGTTTGAGTGAGACATATTTCACTTTCCTTTAAATAAAATAAACTAAAGGTCTTAATCACCTCCAAGTGGGTTCTAATGGATTCTATTTCGACCCAAATATGACTTAGGACGAAATATAAGCATCCAATTATATTAAGACAAGTGTTAGGGTAATTTTATAATATTATATTTACCCTTAATTACCCGATTTACCTTTTATTATGTTAAATAAAATTTACCGTAGTTACTATTCATGAAGCCCAAAAATAAAAAGTAGCTTATTAACATAATTTGGACCCACTGATTCCAAATATGGAATCCATTTTTCTAAATTCAAAACACAAAAGTTTCAGAAATTAATTTAAAATTAATCCCGTTGTTAAGAAAATGGGTTTTTGTTTAAAACATTGCAAAAGATTGAATTGATTTAACCTACGAATTCAAGGTAAAATCAATGATAATGACATACATTATACTAAATGGTAAAAATATATTATATTTATACTTTAAAACCATTCAATATTATAATTTAACCATATAAATTATTATGATGAAAAAAGTTGTTTTTAATTAAAATATAGCGTGTTTTTACTATTCATTAAAATATTAAAGTTATCAGAAAAATATCAAAACTTTATCCAACGTAAATTTTTATATCCTGATTCAAAATAAGGATTTTATTTTGTAAAATTGAACTTATAAACATGTAAAAACTAGATTTAATGTGGGTTCTCCATTAAAAGGCTACAAAACTGCATTTTTTGAAAAATACTTATTTTACTCGAAAAATTTATTTTCTCCACATACCATGTTCTAGAAAATGTGTAAGATGAAATAATAATGTTATAACATTAAAAATTTAGTTAATACAACTAATAATGTCTAGTTCATAATAATATTATAACTAAATATCATTGTTTATTGAAACCTGATATTGTGTACAACACACGCTATCGAGGAAAGTCGTGATTACGTGTAATGCAAGCCAAGTCAGGGTTGCGTGTTGAGCAAGAATCCTTCATTTTTTCGTATAACAGAATCCAACCATATTTCATTTATACATTCAATATATATATATATACTCAATGTTTCATAGAATTACTATTATAAAACGAACTTGAAATTGTGTGTAACACAATCTAAGAATAGTGTTGTGTATACTGCAAGCTAATACGGTGTTGCGTATAGCACAAGATAATCTTGTTGTAGCATAAAACAAATTACATCAATTAAAAAGAATACTTATCATAAAATTTCAGGTTGTTACAGATAGAGGCATTCAACATTGTTGGCGCACAGTTTGGTAACTGTACGACCAGCCCATGCAGGGTTCCCCACCATTCTAGTAACTCTTGTATGGTTGGCACAGAATGTGGTAAACCATGAGGGAAAACCTTGTGACATTTTTGTTTTATTAAACATTTGTAAATCCTTAATATAACCTCCTATCATTTTACCCTAACTCGAGACCCCTCCCTCTTGGTCGATTTTAGGGCACGAAGGGGTCCCAAACCCCCCTTCCCTTTGGCTCTCCTCCCTCCATGAGTGATCCTCCTTCGAATACAAGGTAACTTTTTAGGGTTTTTGGAAATTTATCTCTTCCTTATATCTTTCTCTCTTGGTTTACTTATATTTCCTTGGGGTTTTTCTCTCTTGGAAAAACTCTAGGGGTTAGGTTTTGTGTTTGATTCGATTTATTTTGATCTAGGGTGTGCGGATTGTTCCTTGGGGCCAATTCTTCCTTCTTTGGAAGTTTTATCACATATACACTGAATTGAGGTTGGTGTTTCCTTTGTTTTTATTTTAGATTTATTCCATTGATTCTTTTGTATTTTCAAATAATATAAAAATATGTTTTTCATGCTTGTGGTATGTTTTTTGTCTTTGTATATTGATTTTGTGGTGTAAGAAATTAGTATAAATTGTTTTAAATATGTTTCTTTAATTGTGTTATATAGTTATGAACCCAAGGTATTTGTTAGAATGTTAAGTGTTATTTTAAAATGAAATTATGTGTTTTGAAAAGTTTTTAGCCTTGATTATGTTATGATATCATTATTAAATTGAAAATTTGATGTGTTTGTGGAAGTTAGTGACTTTTGTGTGTAATGATTACATGTGGAGCTCCCTAAATGTAGTATTTGGGTATTTTCATGAAACACTTAACAAGTTCCATTGGATATGGGAACATCCATGTGTTCTAGATATTCACAAATGGATGGGAACACAAATTATAATGAACTTGGATGAGTGTACTCAACTTAAAAAACCCGGATTTCAAGACATGTATCCCCCCTCCTTCTTTCTTTATTAAAACGTTTAATGATTTATTAATTGTCCCTTTATTTTCAAATGACCTGAAAGTGTTTTCCAAATTTTATTTGAAGTTATGGACCATTTTTCACTTTGGGAAAATGTTAACTTATAAATGGTTTGAAATCTATTTGGAATATTTGGTTATTTTGTCTGTTTTCTTCTTGGTTTTGAAATGGTGTTAGAAGTGGAATTTAGATTTGTAACTTAAAGGACCATATAGAATTGAGAATGTAAAATTGGTTTTAAATGTCCTTTTAGAAATGGTTTAGAGAATATTTATCATATATTTTAATTTAAAGAGTGTAAGACTCGGTTGGCACTTTATGATGCTTAGAAAAGAAGTATGGCCTTGAAAGTAAAAATGCTTGGTTGGCATCTTAGTGCATTTGGAGAAATGATTTGAAATCATAGGTGTTATGATTACTTAGTTGAAAATTGTGTACATATTATCTTATGTTGGATACCCCGATATATGATTTCCATACATGGGTTATCACGTGGGTGGTGTTAGTGTATGGGGTTGGCAAGTGTGGCGATGGTAGGTAAGGTGAGTCATGCGTGCGAGGGCCTCCTACTTACATAGTATACTTTTACCAAGGGTTTACTAGGAATACTTTAGAGGGTTAAGTGATGGTTTCTTGTTGACCCTGATTATACAGGTTGATACCCACTTCAATTGATAGGTTTTGGTGGGATGTGACATTGGATTGGTTAGTTTAGGGCAGCTAGTTGGTTATAGACTATAGAGATGCACCATATATCGGTAGGTGAGTCTGAATCAAGTACATCCAAGGATATCTCTACGGATGTCTAGGAAATTACAATGATTTACTATCTATATTTTCTTATTTACTTTCTACTGTATTTGGTTTCGTTTTTATTTTTCCTATTTATTTTTCATCGTAGCATGGAATTGTTATGTTTTGATTATACCTTGGATTTGAGTTTTAAAAATGGCCATCTATTTTGTGAGTAGTGATGTAGTGTATTTTTTTTTGAAAAAGGGGAAATTTATTTTTTTATTAAAATAAGAATAACCTATTTTATATATATTTTTTCAAACTAGTATTTATGGACTGTTTTTTAGAAATGAAGTGTATGGATTCTTTGGCGGTTACATAATGATCTATTAAGCTCACACCCTACTTGTACCATTAGGTGTAGGTATACCCGAGATATTTTTCAGTTTCAAGTTCATGTTTCATGTGCTCATTATTGGAGAGGTTTGGTCTTGTGGATGGTGGTGACCAATAGGTCACATGGAGATCATGGTAGCATGGTCAAGTTTCAATTTTTATTTAGTTTCTATTTTGTTAATCAATTTTAACTGAATAAGTTTTTAATTTATTCATGATTTAGATATTTTTGTTTCTTTTTCTTGTTCATATTATTTTATTACTCTTATTTTATTGGGAAAAATAATTCCCATAGTGATTTCTTTGATTCTCGGCACTGGTTGACACCCTGTGGGGATTGGGAATGACCTTCAGTACATGTCTCAAATTGGGTCATATGTCATGTTAGATTATACCTTAGCTTGGTTATTGACAACTACTCATGACCAAATATTCAGAAATATGATTCTTGTAACTTCATTCGTAAAAATTATACATCCAATACCTCAGTATGTAGACCACTCGAATTTAGGTGTTTCCTTATTAGCTTTTTAATTCTCTAAAAACTCTACTCTCCTTCGACCTAATAGATTCATTGGGGATTATAATCCCAGATTCTCAAAATTAACTCAAATCATAACAAATTTCAACAATATTAACTCCACATTATGAAAAAAACCACTCATTCATATAGCCAATATTACTTTGATAAAATAATGGTATATGATATTTAAACTCCAATTCTTCCACCTTCTTTATTCATTGGTTTAATATTTTCAAATCCCCTCGAAGATATTAGGCTCAATAGTCTTCAATAATTCTCCCATAAATATAGGCTAGCATCACAAACTTACCTTTGTGAATTATGATTATTTGACCAACTAACTTAGCTTCGTTATAATGTTCATGAATACTAATAAAAACAAAATCCCTAGACATCTTATGAAATTCCACCTTCCATTTAATTCACTCAACAATCTACCTTCCATAGAATTCACTCACCACATTACAATCCCTTTTTGATTGTATCATCTCCACAATCCTTAAATTTAAAAAATCTTTTCCATTTATTTAGATCTTCCAAGGTACCATCATCTATTTATTTAACATTTTATTCAAACTATATAATTATAAGACTCAAAAACATGGATTATGTGCATATTATCTTCCAATCATCTCTAATTAGGTAATTTATGATTTTTCCCAATGTCCAATAAAGTAATATTCCATGAAAATAAAACTCACTAGAATCATATCCTCTTATGATGCCTTCACTTCTTCATCATCTTCTACTAAAATAACATTTAGTGAAATTAAAATTATTTATACTCTATATCATATTATTATAGAGTCTTAAGAGTAAATATTCCTTGTTCTATCTTCTGATTGAATTATGTTTTGATCATCTCATCTTTAATCACAATATTAAAATATATTCATGATATATTTTTCATGGAAAAATAAAAAAACATCATGTTACATCTATCATATAGTTTATCAACCAGAAATTCTACACCTTCTTGATCAAATATTATCTCAAATTCAAAATTCCAATCTCTCGGTTTTTCTAGACTTCAAGGGATGACATCTAGTAACCTCTTAGACCTTACAAGCTGACTGTATTCCATGATCTTTACCATCAATAAAACCACACTTTCCCACGCTTCGAAAAAAATGTATTACCTAATTATTAAAAGTAGACAATCAGAACATATATATCTTCCATTCAAACAATTAGGCTATATGAAAATCACATCTACTGATAAAATTGAAATATGTTGATCAACTCATAATATACACCAGATCTATCTCTCTTTAAAATAAATCTTCACTTACAACCAAAACTCAATAGTATTATTTTTTCAAATATAAAAAATCATTCCTCATGAAATTATTATCAACAAATAAAATGCCTTTACATCCTTAGGGGAACTTTAAAACATGTGATATATAGAGAGAGAGAGATGTGGAAGCATCAATGGAGAACCTATGATATATATAGATGATCATGTCAATAGAACTATATTCATACATATGGATGTTTACATAAATACATACTCTTGATCAAGTCCCAAACACAGTAGTAATCAGTCCCATGCTAGGGCTTGGAAATGATTCATGAATACATCTTAAATCTTTAATAGAGTCCCAAATTAGGGAATAATTTCCCCCTAAAAATTATGTGTATGAGCCTGACCTCCCAACATTTCTACCAATAGGTATTATATAGTGTCACTAATAAAGTCATAATGATCGCCCAAATTTAGAATGTAGGCCCACCCAAACTCAAAAACATTGTGACCAAGAAGATTTTGGAAATTCACATGTTATATTATAATTATAACATTTATCTTTTATCTAAAAAACATTGAGAGAACCCTTATCATAATATTGTCTTTATATTGTTTTATAATTGGAGAGAACATATAACACCGTTACAATTTTCATAATCAAGGGAATCCATTTTAATAATTTTTTGAGTAAAAATTATTTAATTAGTCTAACTTGATGGTTTTATTGTGAAAATAATTTCCACTATGAATATATAATATGCAATTGATATTTTTGGAGATATAAGGGTAGTAAAATTGTTGGAACCATGACCACACTATGTAGGAAAAGGAGTATGGTTTTTGTTTGTTGTCAATCCTTACATGGATGATCAGAGAGTTTGTAAGGAAAGGTATCATATAGTTCAAGCCAAAAGCAGTATTGAAGGTGGAATTGTTTCCTAGTGTTTTCCAAATATTTGGGGTCCAAAATTTGGAAGTTGTCTTTCAACATGCAAAGTGGTTTTTCTTGGAGGAAATTTTAAAATATGTAAATGAAATGAGTTTTGTGAAGATGAGATTTTCAAATAGTGTTTCACAAATACATAAAGTATTTTGATGGTGTGCTTCACGATTATGATGGGCTTCACGGTCAGAGACGGAGTTCTCTGCGATTACGAGTTTCAGAGCTTTGTGAAATTGATGGGAACCGCAAAGGGATTTGAAGGAAGACTCTACAATGACAAATAGCTTTGCGAACAGACGATATCCATGCTTCTCTATGAAGGTAGAAGCACTATGAAGACATGTTTGATGGTCTGTAAAATACGCAAAGAGGTGGTGGATCTTTGTAAATGGTCGAGCCTATAAATATGAGGCTACCCCTCTTCATTTTTATCGATGTTTTGAAGTAAAATATATAAACACTTTGAGTTCATAAAGATCTTTGTGAATCAGGATTTCTATGCGATCTAGTGAGTCGCGAAGAAACTTTAAGTCTTAATGGATGCCCATGCATTTTTCAAAAGGGTACTACGTGATGATGAGGCATTTCATGTTGACTCAATGAGTTTCGTGAAAACTATTCCGTGAAGTCAAGGAAGCTTCACGAAGACGGTTTTTCTCGGCGAAGGAAAGGGTGCTTCCTGAAGGAATGTCGTTCCACAGAGGTAGGGGCTTCATGAAGGAATGTGGCTCGTGAAGGGGATTTGTGAAGATTTGTTTTAAACATTTTTGTTTAAGGGGATAAGGTTTTTAAAGAGAATTAACTCAGGTATAATGTGCAAGCATATTCTCATGCTAAGTCAGAGACAAAGACTTTAATGAAAAATCATTGAAGTGACCTTCAAGTCGATAAACTGAGTGAGACTTCTCGTAAGGCAGTGAGATAGGGGAGTCTATAGAAGTGATCTTAGGGACATAGTGAGATTTACCTAAACCATTATAAAGGAAGTGTGCCTTGCACAGAGTGACTGTGACTGAACCTTGAAATCCACTAACTAGTGAAGATTAGTGGATTTAGGTATGACTGAAAAACTTTCAGTATATTCTCCTTGGATGTATCCCTTAGTGGTGAACCACGTAAAAGTGTTGTGTGGTCTCTATGCATGTGATTGTTTTATTTCTGTTCTCATCAGTCTTATAGGATTGATGAGTTCTTACCAATGTGGGAACAAGATCCTTGTTTTAAAAGAAAAATTTGACACTCTGATTCACCCCTCCCCTCTCAGGGTGTCCCAAGGTCCTACAAGTGGTATCATAGGGTAAAGGTTACTGGTGTTAGATTTATCCTTTGCCTTCATGGAGAATGCATCCAATGCTAGGGGAGTCCCTCTCTTTGATGGAAGTAATTTTTATATTTAGAATAATATAATGAGATATCATCTAAGATCCCTTGTAATAGAAGTCCTATTTTCTACTATGAAAGGAATACAAGTTACTTATCCAATAGGTATTACTATGACAGATACAAATAGGAAAGTTCTTGATGCAAATGATAAAGCTCAGAATGCTCTCACTGCAGCTCTTTTTCTGATCAGATCTATCTGAAGGTGATGATTTGAACCTCAGAAAAATCTATATGGGATAAACTTAAAAATATTTATAAATGATATATCAAATTGAAGGAGGAAAAACTTCATGTCCTGCATAATAGGTTTGAAAATATGAAGATGAATCCTAATGAGAATGCAGATTCCTTGTTCAATCAAATCACTAAAGTAGTGGGAGAAATTCATGGTCCTAGATAGGAAATAAAAGACATTGATATCAAAAATAAAATATTGAGAAGACTTCCTCCTATGTACAATGAAAAGGTGTTATCCCTTGAAGAAATAGATCTATCTAAACTATATATGGATGATCTGCTAAGTAGTCTAATGGAATATGAGATTTGAGTCAAACCAAAAGATGCAACAACTCGTGTTAGCAAGGAAATGGAATTCAAAGCCATGGAAAAACTAAAAATTCCAAGATATAGTGGTGGTGAAGATGATGAGGAAAAAAATTCTTTCTCTCGTTTCCAATAATCCTAAGAAGGTAAAAGGTAAATTTAATGTTATGTTACCTCTACAATGTTTTTGTTGTGGAAGAGTTGGGTACATTGTCTCTCAGTGCCAAAGAAAGTTTTATGATGAAGAGAGAAAAGTAGAAGACATTGAGAAGCCTTGGAAAAGGTTTTTCAAAAAGGGATACTTCAAATCTAGAAAGAAATTATAGATGAAGAGATTTGTCTGTGAAGAGGAAGAACCAGAATTTAAAACTGGAAACAATGATTCCATGATGGATACCATTGAAAAGTCAGAACCATCGATCAATAAAGATATAGATAATAATATGACTCTTAATGGTGATCCCAAGTTGAAAATTAAGGATTCCTTTTCCGATCTTGAGAATAAATGTAAGAGATGCAATAAGTGGAAAGTAATGGTGGAATAATCATTAGAATATATTTATGAGTTGAAGCTGAAATTGAATGACTAGAAGAACTAGTGAGAGTACAGTCTTAAATCCATGAAAGCATAGATGAAGTTGTGGAACTAAAAATTAGAATTGAAGAAAAATCAAAGGTCATAAATGACCTTACATCTAGACTGGAAGATAAGTCCAAGGCTATTTAGGGTCTTGAGGAATAAGTTGTTACTCTTAAAAGTAAACTTGAGTGTCAATCTACCACAAAAGAAAGAAAGAAGAAAATTCATTTTGGAAGATTCTCAGATGCAGAATTACTGGTAAGAGTCAAGAGTGGTTCAGATGGGGTTGAAAAAATCATGAGTGATCAAAGACCTACTTTCCTGGGAAATAGTGTAATCGGTTGTGAAGCTTAGACATCAACTACTAGAAGTAAAGTGAGCCAAAATAAAGACAAGATGAAATTTGGACATGTTGAAAAGTTTTATGAAGTGATTAAAAATAAACCCTCAGTCCAAACTAAAATAAGAAGTGAAGATTATCCTCAATCTTTCAGAAATTATAGGCAGTACAACTATTTTCCCAAGGAAGAAGACATGAGGAGAAACATAAGTGAGAAGAAATTTCCTCTTATAAAGTGTCAGTTTTGTGGCTATCTGGGCCATACCATGTCATATTTTGAAGAGGCAAGGATCTATTTGAATGGGAAAGATCTAGGAAGTCAACAAAGTAGAATTATTTCATATCCAACATCTTATATAAGAAATAGTTTCTATGGATATTATTTTCACTTTTCTATATTTGGCTATAAAGCTATGTATTGTAGGTAGAGGTATGACAGGAGAAATTCATAAAACTCTCAGAGACGGGTCAATACTCACCCTCCTGATGGTGTTGTTCTCACAAATAGTTTCTCTTCTCTATAAGAAGAGTATGGGTATGAATAATCTGATTATGTGGAAGAAATAATTGGAAGGCCATTAGTGTCTGATGCTCAATCCAATATCTCATGGAAAGAGAAGAAGAAAATTGAGAAATCCAATCTTGCAGAAGTAGCTCTCAAAGATACAAAAAGCAGCAGCACCTGGATTCTTGATAGTTGATTCTCATTCTATATGACAGGAAATGCTGACCTTTTAAAGAACATTAAGAAGAAGTTTTATGGAACAATGAGGTTTGGTAATGATGGTTCTTTGAAGATTAAAGGCAATGGAAATATTTCACTAGCCAATGGATAGATGAATAATATTGAAGTTCTTTATGTATAAAGTCTACATCACAACCTCCTTAGTGTGAGTCAACTATGTGACTCAGGGATCATAGTAACTTTCAATCAAAAAGGCTGCACTATAAAGGGTAAAAAAGGGAATTCTCTCATGAAAGGATGCAGAATAGATGGAAACTTATATCAGGTTAACAGTAAAGAGAAATCGTGCTATCTATCTGTTGAGTAGGAAAATAACTTTTGTCATCGAAGGATGGGGCACGTTAACTAACAAGACATGGAAAAGATATCTAAGATGAAGATAGTCGTGGATATCCCCATTCTGAAATGTGAATGGGAAAAGACTTGTGATGCTTGCATATGGGGGAAGCTAGTTTGTAGTTCATATCGGCCAAAGAAGAAAAGGGCATCACACCTTCTTGATCTCATCCATACACATGTATGTGGCCCGATAAACATTGTCGTAACTCATGGAGAGAGGTACTCCATCCTTCAAATTAATGATTATAGTAGAATTTCTTGTGTAATGGTTATTCATAGGAAGCGGCAAGTACTTGATTACATGAAAACTTATCGATGAATTGCCAAGAATGATACTAGACTGACAATAAAATTCCTGCGATATGAAAATGGAGGGGAATACATGTCCATTGAGTTTAAGAATTACTTGTAAAAACATGGAATACGGCATGAGGTAGATATTGTGAGAACTCCACAACAAAATGGGGTTGTTGAGAACTGGAATTGATAGGTCAACAGCATGTCCAGGACTATGCTGATTAAGATTCGTATCTCTCTCCATTACTGGAAAGAAGCTATTGAAGCTGCAGTGCACATTCAAAATTGAACGGGGCTTTATATGGGAGAAATAAAGACACCATATGAAATGTGGCATGGAATGAAGCCTTCATTGAAATACTTTCGTGTTTTTGTGAGTATATGTTTTATCCAAAACAAATAAGTGAATAAAGGGAAGTATGGTGACAATGTAGATGAAGGAATATTCCTTGGATATCTAATGAACAGAAAAGCTTATAAGTGTTTAAATAAGTGATTGGGAAGGATTGTGGAAAGCATTGATGTTAAGATCATTGAAGAAAAAACCCCAAATGCATCAAGGAATTACTATGCTGATGAGATATAAGATGAGGAAGAATGTAAAAATGGAGTAAATTCAAATACATAAATAGAGGAAGGTGTACAAAACTCTCAGGAGAACTTTACTTCAGACCAACAGAGGGAGAAAAATGATGGGATACCTGGTCTGGGTTTGGGGGATCATCTCGATAAAGGAAAGGGGATCGCTGGGGGAGGTAAAGAAAATGTGATTTTCCTGGTTGGTCGTTCATTTAGTGAGGTGGTTCAAGGTGGGAAACAGCCTCTTTCTCCAGTTGAAGGGCATGTTTCGGCTACTCCACGAAGGTGGCAAAGGAGAGACTACTCTTCTCTCCCACGGATGATGTGGACTAGGTCCGCCTCTAAAAGGAATAGTGAGGTGAAAGTGGTTGTTAGGAAGGGATGCTTGATCAAGGGGACTTCATCAAATCAACCAGCTCTGGAATAGCTCAGGTGTCGGGTAAAAAGTGAAAGCTTCTGGAGGTTGATAAAATGGTAATCGACTACGGCTATCGGTGAGGATGAATCTGGCTTGGGATGCGGAGATGACTATGGATTTTATGATGTGTAAGTCTATGTTGGTTGTGTTTCATGGGGTTTTGGTTTTCTCGTTTATGTTATGTTTGTATTTTTGGGTACCGGTTTCCTCAAACCGGCTTTTTATAATTTAAAAAAAATGATTGTCAGTCAGTCATATTGTGATGTTCACTCAGGAGAAGAATCTAAAGTTGAAACCATGGCTGGAGAGAATTCAGATGAACCTAAAAGGAGGAATTTAAGAGCAGATTCTGATCAATCCAACATCATTAGGGATTATACTGAACCCACACAAATGATGAGAATGAGGAGTAATTCACAATCTTCATTTCTATTAGTTGTGGAACCATCCTAATTTGAAGAAGATTCAAATGATGAATCATGGGTGAAGGCCATGAATGAAGAGTTAGATCAAATTGACAAGAATCAGACATGGGATCTAGTCAAAAGACCCGAAGTTCGTAATGTGATTGGTACAAAGTGAATCTTTAAGAACAAATATGATGAGTATGGTAATGTGATCTAAAATAATGTGTGACTGGTGTATAAGGGATATTCATAGATTTAAGGTGTCTATGTTGAGGAAACATTTTCTCTAGTAGCAATACTAGATTCAATTAGGATATTTATAGCCATGGAAATATAAATAGGTTATAAAGTGTATCAAATAGACATCAAGACAACATTCTTAAATGGAGTTTTGAAAGAATATGTATACATTAAACAACCTGTGGGGTTCTTGCTTGGAAATGATGAAATGAAGGTTTGAAAATTAAAGAAATCACTCTATGGATTGAAAAAGGCACCATGGGAGTGGTACTCTCGGTTGTATTCTTATCTAAGAAAGATTCAATTCAAAATAGGAGGAGTGGATCATAACCTTTATGTGAATAATTCTTATAAAGATCAGTTCATGGTATTGGTTTATGTGGATGATATAATTTTTTGTGGAATAAGTAAGGGATCAGTGGATGAATTCACCAATCACATGAAATCAGAATTTGAAATGTCCATGATTGGTGAACTCACATATTTATTAGGGATTCAAGTGGTTCAAAATAATAATTATACATTCATTTATTAGGAAAAATATGTAAGGTAGATGCTGAAGAAATTTAATATGTATGACTCCAAACCAATGTAGACTCCAATTGTAGTTGGAACAAAACTTGTAAAGCATGAGGATGGGATACCTATAGATCACACAATGTATAGAAGGATTTTTGGGAGCTTATTATACCTGATAGCAACAAGGACAGACATTGCCTTTGCAACATGCTTAGTATCCCTATTTCAGAGTAATCCAAAGGAAGAACATATGGAAGCAGTAAAAAGAATCATGAGGTATATTCAAGTACTCACAATTATGGATTATAATTTACTGCAGGAAGGGACAGTGAATTATCAGCATTTTCTAATACTAACTGGGCTGGAGATTTAGTTGACAGAAAGTCCACTAGTGGGGGGTCATTCTATATTGGTAAGAAATGTGTTGGATAGTTAAGTAAGAAACAACAAAGTACTTCTCTTAGTACTTCTGATGCTGAATATATATCTACTACAAAGGCATGCAATCGGTTACTTTGGATGAAGCAGCAACTGACTGGCATTGGTGATGACGTAAAACAACCAATGGTGATATACTGTGATTACAAGAGCTCAATTGATCTTACGAAGAATCATATTCAGTATTATCATAAAAAAATATTGAAATCAAATAACAATTCATCAAGAAAAAAGTTGAACAAGATGTGATTAAAATAGATCATGTGGGAACTGATGAGCAAGTGGTTGATATCCTTACCAAGCCACTGTCAGCGGCTGTGTTTGAGAAACATTGGTTGAACCTCAGTGTTCATCCACCTCCCTATGCATAAAGAGGTTATGAAAATCCACTCTCCCCAGTTATGTTAACTTTTTTTAATCTGTTTGTGGATGTGATATAGGTTTATAGGGGAGATACTATCCAAAGGGTGTTTTTGAACAATACAATGAACAAATACCAGTCTTTGGGTTTATTATCAATGGGGGAGATAGAATAAATTCAGGACATGTAATGGACATGTAATGCTTTTGTGACAATATTTGAATTCATGAAATGCTTCTGTGACATGATGAGAATTCGGTATTAGGAGGAGAACAAATTTATTCAAAACATGTAATTCTTTTGTGACATAGGACCCAATTCAAGATTCCCCTATTTTTTTCTACACCAAACATTTCTCACGTAGACTTAGAGTTTTGGATGAGTTGACTCTTGCGTTTCAGTTTTTGGCTAGTGTTTGGTGCTCTATTGAATTTATCTAGAGATTTACAACAAACCCAAAGGGGGAGATTGTTGGAACCACAACCGTTCTATGCAGAAAAATAATTATGGTTTGTTTTTGTTGTCAATACTTACATGGATGATCAGGGAGTTTACAAGAAAATGTATCATACAGTTCAGTATAAAAGTATTATTGAAGGTGGAATTGTTTCCTAGTGTTTTCCAAATCATTGGGGTCCAAAATTTGGAAGTTGGCTTTCAACGTGAAAAGTAGTTTTTCTTAGAGGAATTACTAAAATATGGAAATGAAATGAGTTTTGTGAATATGGGATTTTAAAATTGTGTTTTTCAAATACATAAAGTGTTATAACAGTGTTCTTAGCGATTAAGACGGGCTTCATGATTGAATATGGAGTTCTCTGTGATTACGAGTTTCAAAGCTTTTCAAAATTGATGGGCATTGTGAAGGGATTTGACGGAAGACTCTTCAATGAAAAAGAGATTTATGAACAAATGATATCCATGGTTCTCTGCAAAGGGAGGAGCATAGCAAAATGTGTTTTATGGTTCAAAAAATCTATAAAGAGGCGGTGGAGATTCGTGAATGTCTGAGCCTATAAATATGAAGCTACCCCTATTCATTTTTATTGACATTTTGAAGTAAAATCTGGAGACGCTTTGATTTCGTGAAGAGCTTTGTGAATCAGGATTTCAATGTGAGTCATTGCATTGCAAAGAGACTTCAAGTCTTAACTGATTCCCAAGATTTTTTCAAAAGGGTACTACAAGATGATGAGGTATTCCACATTGACTAATTGATTTTTGAGAAGAATTATGTGAAGGTAAGGAAGCTTCACGAAGATAGTTTTTTTTGGAAAAGGTAAGTGTGCTTCAGTAAGGTAGGTTGTTCTGAAGAGGTAAGGGGCTTCGTGAAGGAATATGTCTTGTGAAGGGGCTTCACGAAGATCTATTTTAAACATTTTGTTTAAGGGGATAAATTTTTCAAAGAGCAACAACTTGGGTATAAGGTGCAAGTAGAGTCATGTGATAAGTCAGAGACAAATAATTTAATGCCAAATCATTGAAGCAGCCTTCAAGTCAATAAACTAAGTTAGACTTCTCACATGGAAGTAAGCTAGGGGAGTTGACAGAAGTGATCTGAGGGATACAGTGAGCTTTCCCTAAACCATTGTAAAGGCAGTGTTCTTGGCAAATAGTGACTATGACTGAACCTTGTAATCCAAAAACTAGTGAAGATTAGTGTATTTAGGTATGACAGACACACTATTGCCATGTGCTCCTTGGATGTATCCCTTAGTGGTGAACCAAGTAAAAGTGTTGTGTGGTCTCTATGCATGTGATTGTTTTCTTTCTGTTCTCATAATTCTTATAGGTTTGAAGAGTTCCTACCAACGTGGGAATAAGATCCTTGTTTTAAAAGAAAAATTTGACACCCTTATTCACCCCTCCCCTCTCAGGGTGTCCTAGGGTCCAACAAAAATGACTTTAATGTATAATTATAAATTAATATTATCATGGTATATTATGATGTCTCTCAAAAAACATCACTATTTCCTATGATACGGTGTAAGAATATATTTTAATAGAAAACTATAAAATTAATTTTTATATTTTTTTCATTACTTTATCATATAAATATATATAAAAAGAGTCTTGGAATTTATACAAGATTTTATTTGGATTCAACATGTCTATGGGAACATTTATAAGTTGGAAGAAATTTTGACAAAATGAATGAAATTTTATTTGAAAATTTTTAAAAATAAACATTAAACCATATCATAGTCCTTAGTCATATTTTTTTTTAATGTAATGAAAAATTGAGAAACATTGATAGAACATATGTTCCATGAAATCAATTTTTGGTTCAAATGGAAACAATGTTTGATTTTTTGATAGAAAATCAAATGGAATGTTTACTATGGTTCAGGTTGTTTTTCATTCCATTTTAAGGCTAATAGAATTTATGTTGGGAAGATAAAACCTATGATCATGGTATGAAAAAATTATATCATTTGAATAGAGATAAATAATATTTTATGTTGTTTTTTGATCGAATCTATTTTATATAATCCTTTTAATATAGTGCTTCCAAACTTTTGAATAAAATAACCAAAAGAAAAATACCATGATATAGCTAGGAATCATGGTTCCCTGGGAGGGGAGAATTGTCTCTATTTAACACATCAAAGAATAATAAAACACTATATTATAGAAAATAATTTTGAAGAGAAGGGGAAAAACATATATTATATGAAAACTAGTCCATGGTGGTTATAAAATATGATATGGTTTTATTTGAACTACTCTCCAAGAATTCACTTTCCTCTTTTAAAATGGGATAGATAAATTTGTAACAAATATTTTGTTATGGGTTGAACAAAGCACATTTTTTGGATCATTTTTAATATATATATATATATACATATATATCCATTAATACCTTGATTAATGGTTGATATATGTTAATAAAGATAAAAAATGTGGATCTCAATAAAAACATATGTGTTATAGTTGAATGATAAGATTTTTTTTATTTAAATTTTTTAGATAATAGAGAAAGATGATACTGATTGATTAGAACATATAGGATTATTTATATCTTTAATGAAGGTTGTTAACTTAGAGAGAAACATACTACCTCAATTTTAATACCATGTACTTCATATTCATGTTTTATCAAGGGCACTTAAAAAATGATATTGATAAATATTTTATATGAATATTATTTCACATATGAAGAATACTAATCATTCATATAGATATATGAATAAGGTGATATTTTCATTGTTATTCATGTAATTTAACGTATATTTTATTTACATTTGAAAATCGTTATTTTGACATAATTTTTTAGGATGTACAAGAGTATTATTTATTTATATTCATAATGGGTTCTGATTTATATCATTTTTATTCTTATCTTGGCTGAGTTTGATAAAAATAAATGAACCTATGAGAAGTGTTATATCACTCATTTCATCACCAAGGACTAGCTCACATATTATGAGTGAACATTGTAAATGTCCTGGTTTGGTTTTCTATTTAGTTTGTTTTAATTCTCCATGAAAATTTTGAGAAGATATTCATTATAAAATATACATTCATGAATCTACATTGAGTAAATATATCATTTAAAGATAAAAGTTGAAAAATATGAACAAAAATACATTCACCCAATCTTGTTGTTCCCTAGTCCTCAAGATCTGTTCACTCTTCTAGTTTCTTCTCTAGTTTAAAATATTTTTAAAGCACTAATGGGATAGTTCTAATGTTTGGAAATAAAAAAAATTAATAGTTTTTTCCCTTTTTATCATTTTTATTAAATTATATTTTGAGTTTATTAATTTTATAATTCCTCTCCACTATTCTAGATAAACCATTCTACATGTTTTTTTATAATCCTTATGTATCGGTTCTTATACCAATGATATGGTGTATATGAAAAATACAAGTGAAAGCCTTTGTTTGAATGTGATGTCATGTATACTTGGTTCAACTCATAAGTGGACCATTGAGAATATGATTGGTATTGAAAAAGGATCGAATCTTTTTTATCTAAATATATTACCCATGATCATATTAACATGACCTGAATTACCAAAACCTTTGTTGGGCATAAAATAAACCAAGTTTTCCACCTCCATCCCTCCTTTAAAAGGATAGGGGATGGAGTTAAGTAGAAAGAAGGTGTATCACACATAAAAAAATTTAAACAACATATATAACCAACCATAGTAGAACATTAATTCAAATCATTAAAAATATCCCAAAAAAGTAAGAAATACGAAATTCAATAAATAATAGAAAAATATAAGGCCCAATATTTTAAGGTACAAACCCACATCAAACATCTAGAATGTTTGTATTCCATGCCACGACAACACAAACTCAAACCCGACCAACAATAATAACCACCAAACTTTTATAGGCATTTGTGCCACTAACACCATGTCTATTAAATTTTCCATTGAATTGTGTATTTTCTACACAAAGACAACACATGTGATTAAAAATCCCATATTAGAGTGAGTATAGAAATACCCAATAGTACATCCCATTAACAAAAAGGAGATACAAGATAACTAGTCATGTAAAATAGGAATAACTCATATATTCTTTAGGAGAATAAGTCAACCAAGTTCATGAAGGATCTCGATATTCAAAACTTAACACCACTAAAGTCATACACTGAAAGGAACTTAAAATACTTTAATTTTTTTACATCTAAATCATCCCTGTATAGTAATATGGGAGAAAAACACCTTATTAAAGATTTTTTTTCAATTGAGGGGGTACTAACCCCTATGTAATACCCATGCCTCATCATGTAGTGCATATACTAGACAAAAAGGTTACACATACCATTAGTGAAGGGCCTATACACCATCAATAAGGGGGTTTACCCACTCCATTGAGTATATATAGGACCATTCCTTAGAGTTAGTATTCCACAAGGTGGATTAATAACCTTGTGTCTTCTTTAACTATCACACCAACTCATCATTATCATCTCTTTGAATATAAGGAACTAAATCCTCTTAAACACCTTGAAAACCATCCTTAGATGACAAAGAGACATGTACTATCACATTTTACATTGAAAATTTATTAATATATACTTATTATACATATAATTTTGAAACCTAGGTGGTAAAATTATAAGGATAACTAAAAACTATCCAGTACAAAGAATGCAATCGAGTGTACATGGTGTATATGACTTTGCATTAGATGAGAATAGGTCATTGAAATCCAATTTATATGGGTCAAATTGGATGATATGTATTGTTGGGAACAAATCATTTTAGAACTATGTATAATATTGACATGAACTACTTCATTAGTCCATGTTGGGTAACTAAAGTACACATCATGTACTCAGTCCACATAATATTTAGAGTCTACAAACTATTCAATCATGTATTAGAAGATATTTCTGGGTAAGGTCACTGATATAAATGGAATGTTTGATAGAACAAATAGAATGTGGGGAAAAAGAGTTATTTTTTAATATACCCAGGATTATATAATAGTCCAAATATGTGATCATCTCAACTACATAACTTTAAAAAAAATTTCATTACAATACATTCTAATGAAATTTTAGGTTTATAATTTTAGAGAATTATTAAAAAAAAATAACTCATCATAACTCATGTATTTTTCAACCAAATGGTATTTTTCATACTATATAAACTACTTGTTAACATTTCTTCTACATTTACCACAAAATATCCACACAAAATATTCTTATACGCACATAATATGTATTACTTTTCTTTATAACTTTTTTAAATGAAACATATGGAAGGGGTGAGATCATTTTCTCAGTAAGGGTAAACATAAGAAATAAAAATAAATAATAATGAGTGAAAATAAGATGAGAATATGGGTATAATAAAGATTCATAAAAAATCATACCTAGTAATGTTTTGATCACAAAACATTAGTCATAGCATATGACATGTCAAAACATGATAAATGAATCAAGAGAGTGTGGGAGGATGAGTCAATAAACATTATCCATGAGAGAATAATATAGTCCTAATAAAAATAAGAATACAATGGAATAAATATTATCATAGGGTATCATCATATTATGAGAATATCCAAGAATGACCATGATTGAGTTTTTGATAATATTCATGAAGGTTCAAACTTTAGTTATGAGAAAAATCCAAGAAGTCCCACACTTTAGTTTGTGAGAATATTCAATAAGTATCACCCTTTATTTTCTGAGAATTATATATGAAGTCCCACCCATTAGTTTGTGATCATAATCTAAGAAGGATCTTGATAAATTATCTCATGAGATATAATACATTAATTGATGCACTGGAGGGAGAAATATGACCTCCCCCATCAATCACCTATACATATGAGTGACACTTGAAATCAATCATTCATCGTATCACAAAGAACCCATGGAAAGAAAACAGGATTCATATCCTTTTTAAAATGGATTCAAATAAGGGATTATTCATAAAGATATAAATAATCATAAAATTGTAAACCCGGAGAAAATAAGTTGGTATTCAAATATATTTAGTAATTTTCTAGGTAAATACCCTTCAATCAAAATTAAAAAGGAAGTTTTTCACATTTTTATGAAAATGAACCTTACATAAAAAATTAAAAACTTCTTTAAAACTCTATAAAATGTGAAAAATAATCCAATAAATAATAACATATAAATAGGGAGGTTCTCATCCTATAAGAAGATATGGGTTCAGTTTCAATTATAAGAACCACTTCAGGTAAAAATATGAGTCAAGGGAAAATTAAATTTAGAGGGGACATGTAAAATCCCATTAATATCCAAAGAAAATAACAAGTTTTTTTTATAAATAATACAAATTCCTTTTATGGATTAACTTTTAGAAACAATCTTGATTAGAATATAATATTGGTAATCAAAACCCTTATGGTTCGAGTAACACTTTATTAAAAACCCATTTCAACTTTGGTATCCTTTGAAATAAAGGATTTTAACAGGAAAAAAATGGTATGGATCTTAAAAACTAATGAATTATATGAATATGGTAAAATAAAATCACTATGAAGTAATAAATCTATATCAAATATATCATGGTTCACAATATGAAATGTGTCACAAAAAACAAAAATAAAGATAAGGAATATATTAAAATATTAGATATTTTCAAGTAAAAAATGATTGAAGGATATGATTTCAAACCAAACATTTACTGCTATGAATAATTATAGGATAATTATACAAAATATTAAAGGGGGATTAAATACACCATTCCAAATAATACATAAGAAATATGTCCCATGGGGTGAAAATTTGAGTTAAGAAACACTTAAAACTTCAGTATCTTTTGAATTAATGAATATGTAGATAAAGAACATGATATGGATCTTAAAAACCCTTTAATTTAATCAATATAAAAAATAATTAGGTAGAAATCATACCATATAAAATAAATTATACTGTGAAATATCAAACAAGTTTAATGAATTTGAAAATCAGAAAAAGAAACTATTAACTTGTATTCCCACTTACTCAAACATGATATAACCTCATCTGTAATAAAAAAATATCTTAATAAACTTATTAATATCCATAACCTTTCATAAACATAATTTATAATTATTCTCTATATTTATATTACTTAGTTATTATCTATTTTCAGTATTGGGTGTGAGAAATCTTGATTTTTTTGAACTAGTTTCATAATAATTTTTTTTAATTAATCAATATTATATAGTATAAGGTATTGGAATTTATGTTTTATGATAGTTTATAAAGTTATAATTTCATTCTATGAGATTTTTAGTTACAGATCATATAGAAGAAATTAGCGATATAACGTGTTTTGAAATTTTTTTACAAGTAAATTGTGATGTGTTAATTAATGGTATGAATCCATAACCAAGACAAAATAATTATTTTATTATTTCTATCATATATATTATATAATTACGTTCTCATAGTCACCCATGATATTACTTTATAACATTGATCAATTTGGTGGTTAGATCGAACCAAATATGAGCATACCAAAATTAAAGAATGATTATGATTATTAAAGTGGTTTATTTTGGCCTAATATTAGTATTAAATAATAATAATTATATTATTATGATAATTTTAATGTGGTGAATCAAATTTTAAGAGGTGTTAATAAATAATAAATAAACTAGATGAAAAATGATATACATTACTTAGTGGAGGCGGTAGTCTGCACAATTCACATTTAACATTTTCATTTATAGAAGAATGATAGGGAAAGAAGGGGGATTATAATAATTATATTACATATATAAGATTTATTCTTCAGTTTCACCATTATAACCTACAAATAGAAGTAGTGGTGAAAAGTGATGGTCATCACTTTTTGGAGGCAGTATTCTACACAACACACAAATGGCGGTTTCATTTTCTTTATAGAAAAGGGTAAATGTGGTTAATAGTTATTCCCTTAGAATAATATCATTCATTATAAAAAATAATGATGTAATTATATAATAATTTCAAAATTATATTTGGGAAATTAAGAAATAAATAAAAAAATCATAAAATAAAGTGCTCATGTTGACAAATTAGGTTTTCCCTTGCCCGAATAACCTGAAGGCTTTATTTTTATTGATTTTTGATAACCCACCTTTAAAGGGATGAGTGGGAACCCATACAAGGCCCGTAGGCTTTCCCTTGGAAGTCTCATTTGAAATGAAAGTATTAAGAGAATCTCTTATGACTAGAGACTCAAGAAAAAGGAATAGAGTTATAATTTAAGGATAATGAGAATATTTTTATGTGGTAATATAATTCTTTTATTGGCATAGAAGGGTTGGTGAGAGGCCTCTTTTATAGTTGGTAATAATGGAATTTTTGAAAATATTTGAACTTAATATAAACAGACCGCATGTTTCACATGTCACGTGGCTCTAAAAATATGAATTAATGGAATGTAGGATGGGATAAGGTTTATATTCTCTAAGAAACTAAATTATAAATATGTATTTACCATGTTCAAGCCATTTATCCCTTGATTTATTACTTTTACTATTTTAGATTTTAACACAGTAACTTGTTTTTACCTAAGTAATTTACATTTCATCCCTAAAATATAAAATGAAAATTACTAAAAAAAATTATACCTAATAATTCAAAATATTAAATCCATTTTATAAGATAAAATCTATATGGTTATGAAAAATTAATTTTAACATTACTGAATTTAATGCTTAATAACCCATTTTTAGAAAATGAGTATTTTTAAGCTTAAAATTTTTGTATTCAGTAAAATTATAATTGTATTTTTTTCATGATATAAATTGGTTTATTATAAAATAATCATTTTATTTTCCTTTAGAATAAATACAAATACAAATTTTATAAAAATAACATGTAATTTAATGAAAATATCAAAAACAATTTTTATTGGAAAATTTAATTAAGTTGTTAAACATAGGTTTTCCAAATTCATAATATTATTTTGAAATATGTATAGTTTTACTAATTAAGTACATATTTTATCATGATAAATTTTTTATACTTTTTTATGCAATACTTACTTTTTTATAAGTCATAAACGCTCTGATATTAGTAAAATATGTATTCTTAACTATTCACATCAAATAAATTATTTTTGAAAAATATCAAAAGTTAATCCTAAGATAATATTTAAAATTTTAATCAAATAATTAATTTAATTTTCTCAAATTAAAATTCTAAATTTTATATTTTTTAAAAATGAAAATACAATATATAAAGTGAAATTGTTTTTATAAAAAATGACTTTTTAAATTTAGGTGTCTCTAATATTATGTCATATTAATTTATAAATAATTGAATGTAAATATATTAGTTTACAAATCTAAATATTACACACAATAATAAAACTTTATCTATTATTAATTTAATTTATTGAGGTAAAATAAAATATGTTTTTAATGTTTCTTTGACAGCCTTCCTTTTAAAAGATGCTAATCAAATAAAAATAATAATAATAAATTATTTTAATTGATTATTATCTTTTCATCTACTAATTATTATTTTATTCATTTAATTTTAATATTTTATGGTTCATTATAATTAGGTGTTGTGTTATATCATTTTTGTGTGTCACACAAGCTATTGAAGACTATTAATTTAATGGGTCTAAAATCTTAAGTCATTAAATTCTACTGCACATAAATAAATTACCTCATTGAAATTTTAATTATTACTCACTATTAAAAGTAGGTGAGGGTATTCTTAGCATACTTATCATTTGAGGTGTAACTTTTAATATGACATCAACCTTACTCTCATAGGCTATATCAAGTAAATTATCTTTCCTTAATTGAAATTAGTCGTTTATATAATCATGTACACTAGTATATATATATACCCTAATCATATATTCCCCATAACACACATTTCAAAAAACCATTTAAATATTCTAGACATTAAACCATATCAAAATCATATATTCCTCTAAAAATTAACTATTATTTTTAACCACTAGTTCATAAAGTTACATAATAGTCAGTATATATCATAATCCCAAAATGAGATTAATGTTAACAAAAATATCATGGATAAATTTTTAATTAAATAAATAATAATTTACAAGGATAAAAATACTATCTAACTCACCTTTATTAAAATAAATCAACCCTTTATTAAATAAAATCTAGTATATATTAAATATAAGAGTTTTCTATACCTAAATCATTTTTTATCCAATAATTATCTCAAAAAATATAACCATTTCATAAAATCACATTTCAAGGTTATTGATACAATTTAATCTATGTTTTTATACCCATAAATATAAACTACTGATGAATAATCCTGAAATGTTTCATAAAATAGCTATAAAATTTTAAATATACCAAAATATCATTGATAAATATTACTCATTATTGAAAATAGCTATGTGTATTAGGATTTATTTCATATTAATACATAAATCTCACTACCTTAGGTAATACTAGAGAACTCTCCTTTCTCATCATAATAGGAATATACTAAAATTCTCATCCTTTTAAGTATTCTCCCTTATTAAGTTATAATCCTTAGTTTTTTCTAGATATATACCTTTCTCAACATCATTTTTGTGATCTTGTTTCAAAAAAATACAAAACCCAAAATTTTATGATAATATTCAAAATATGAATATGAAAACAACAATTCAAAGTTTTCTTCCCCTATGACATCTTCATATATTTCATATGACACTTTTGGTTCAACCTATGACTATCCTTGTTCAATCCTTAGTTATGTGTAGTAATTTTTCTATTTGTTTATCTAACCTAATTAATTAACACCATACTCAAATACTTCATAATGATTAATTAAAGGGAATGTTAATTAACCATATAATATCCCATAGAAGTGTAAAAATCAGTGTGTGGTTAGGAATATTTTTCATAAACTAGGTGAAGATTGGTCTAATACCCAAAAATCCATTTTAAAGGTTATTACCCCTAGGAAAATCGATTCCAAAATCCTATATCCACTTGTAGTATCCATACAAGGATGTTATTTCCTAGAAAACCACACAATATATAAATTACCAAAATCCCAGGATGTTATCCTATATTTATACTTATCCCCTAGACTAATCCATATATTTTTCAATAATGTTATCTTATCCCAATCACTAAAATATTAAATATTTTAGAAACTAATCTAAAGGTTTATCTAAACCCTTGAAATTATGATTAACCATAACTTATCAACTCTTACATTATTTTAAATAGACGTCATAATCTACAAATTTATCTAAACCCTTCTATGATACCAATTATATCAGCTAGTAGAAATGTCCATCTTAACTAAATTACATAAAACAAATATTTCAATACAATATATTCCCAAGACCTTTTAGGTTTAGAGTTTCATAGAATTTTGAAAAAACTTTAAGTAATAAAAACTAATGTATTTTTCATCCAAAATAAATTTTTCGCACTATATAAATAACTTCTTAACAAGTCTTTAATATTTACCACAAAATCTTCACAAAATATACCCTTCTAGACACCTCATATATATTACTTTTCTTCAAAACCATGGGAAATGGAAACATAAGAAAGGGGTGAGCTCATATTCTCAGTAAGGGTGAACATAAGTGACAACTATCAAATATAATAAGTGATCATAATATGAGAATATGCGTATAATAAAAATAAAAATACATAACAAAAATAATGCCCAAAAAATCTTAGATAAAAAAACATGATTCATGGAGTATGTCATGGAATAACATAATAAAGGAATCCAGAGAGTGTGTAATCATGAGTCAATAAACTTGGTTCATTAGAGAATAACATATTCATAGCAATAATCATATTGTGTGTAAATGTATGTATAATGTGTAGATTAATTTATACTTTTTTGTATAAAACTGTATTCCATATAATACTAATTGTAATATAAATGCATAAATATATTATATAATTATATAGATAAATATTATTTATTTAAAAAATGTATCATATAAAAACTTTTGAGGATTTTATAATTTATATAATAATAATAATAATAGATCATATAGATACTTACACACATGCATATAATTTTTTTTATAAAGGTTGAGGAATGGAGGCCTCTATATTAAAAAGATAAAGTACAAAAACATATTGGGAAATAAAAGCAATAAAAATCAATTCACTTGGGGGGAGAGTGTTCATGTTGTGGTGCAAAGAACGTCCACCCCTACCACGGGGGTTTCGTCCTCATCTCCAAATTTTGGACTGCAACCATGGGCCACCATCATCATCAGGAGGTCCTGCATCAACAACCTTTATCATTGCTTTTGTCCCAGTCCTAGTCTCACTAACTCGGATTTGTTCTTCCTCCTTGCTACTGCTGGATGCAAGCAGATAAAAAGAGTTGTAAGTCTTCACATTTAACCTTGAGTTGGTCTTGTTAGACATAGCAAATTTAGAACCCATTGAGGGACAGGCCACATTTGTTTTTTCCTACTTAATAGCCTCTTCCCCAATACACATGCATATAAATAAACATGTTTGTATTATATAAATAATGTATTTGATTTTCTATATAATATATATATATTTGTGTACATAATATATAATATAAATTCATTTAATTGTATACATAGATATGTAATTTATTGTGTACATGCATATATATACAAATAAATATATAAATACATTATATATATACAGATAAATATATAAATAAATATATAAATACATTATATATATACAAATAAATATTTACAAATAAATAAATAAATTTATGTTAATATAAATATAAGTATTTAAATTAATATATTAAATACATAAATATATACATGATATAACTATATGTGTGTGTGTGTATTTATATATGTAAAATATATTTATATATAAATATACATGAAATTTTATCTATATAGAAATATTATATTATATTATATGTATATATATAATACTATATATATAATATTTAAATAAACATATATTATAATAATTGTATGTATATTAAATATAATATAATAATTAAACTAACATATATCATATTAATTGTATGTATATTAAATATAATATAATATAAATATATTAAATTGTATACATATATAAATATAATATATATGTATATGTTTTTATACATATAAATGTATTTATAAAATATATAATATATGTTTGTATTCATATAAATTTGTAATATATATTATTATTATTATTTAATTGTGTACATATAAATATAATGTATATTCTTTTATAATATATTTGGTATATATATAAATAGATAATATAGAATATATATCATTATACATATAAATATAGTAAATAATATATATAAAAATATAAAATATTTATATGATATATTTATATATTTATTTATATTTCTAAATTTTATATATCTAAATATGTAATATGTAAATATATATATTTCTACTGATTGGTATAGTATAATATATATTTGTATTTTATATTTTTTTATAATATAATATATATTTTAATATATATATATATTTATTTATTTATTTAAATATATAGTATATTTTTATAATATATAATATACATTTTTATACATATAAATATAGTAAATAAATAAATATAAATATATTTATATTTATATTTATATTTATATTTATATTTATATTCATATAATATATTTATATAATATTATTTGTATTTGTATTTCTATGATATATACATATATGTATAATATATATTTATATATGCATAATATATTTGTATAATATATATATATATATGTGTGTGTATTTATTTATTTAATATATCTTTCCATAATATATAAATATCAAAATGCATATAATATAAATACATGACCTCGCTGTTAGAGTAGAAAAGTTTCTAATTCATGAGGCACCAATTAGATGTTTGAATCTCACGTGTAGCATGTTACTGGAGGCTGTTTTATTTAAACGTGGAGCAATGGATAATAGCCTACATTCCCATCCCACGTCATAATTTGGGGTGTTCTTCTCCGCACTTAATACGTAAAGGTGGAGCCCCTTACTGGTAGAAGCATGTAGCAAGGTCTAATCCCAACCTATGCCAATGACATAATCTATCTTTACGTTGCCAACCCACAACGCAATGTATTTGTCTCTCTTGATAGCATTGATGCACCCTCACCCAATCTTGTACGCCCCAACCGGCCATGTTGGCTCCCTAGCATGGTAGAGGTGACTCCCACATGCCTTGGTCAAGCCGGTTAGCTAGCTGTGGGCCCTTCCCCTGTGTCACTTGGTGGGGAAGTGAGGGGTGTGTGGGCTACTTAAAAAAAGAATACTAATTTAAGAGGCAATTCAGAGGAGTGGATTTGAAAATAAAAAAATCAAGGTGGTTAAGAACAACCACTAAATTACCCGAATCTGAAAAATTTAGAGCAGAAATAGAAAACTTTTAAACCGCCTTTTAAATAACTGCTGCTAATTTCAAACATACTTTACCAACAATTCATTAAATCCACTACTAACAAGATGAGGTGAACACATTAGCAGTGGATCCTCATAATTGCCACTAATATATTTAGAGGGTGTTATAACCCCCTATAATCATAAAAATAACCCCCTCTAATGAGGGGTTTTTGTAGTGTACCTTTACACAAGCTGCTTCTTACCCTTACATGAGAAAAATGCTAGAGGTCCTACCATTAAATGAGCCTGTTTACCCTTACACAGTATATGCGATATCTAGATTACCTTTACGGGAGATGGAAATATCATCTTAATTTTATGCAGACACAACTTACCCTTATGCAGGTTTCAAACTACCTTTATATTGGGTTTGAAAACCTTAATTGTAAAGACCCAGATTTTTTTGTGTAATTTTTTTTTAATTATATGTGAATTTTACGAGTCCGCGAAAATTGACGGCGCATGATTCCAAGTCCCGGAGTGCCCGGAATAAATTTCTAAACTTTTTTTCAGGTACGTTCGGTAAACATGCGAGCAGGTTTTTGTAACTTTTGAACCGGTGCTCGGAATTGAAATATGAGGACACTATTGAACTCACGGTGTCGGTATTCACTTAAGAAGACCTTTGTGGGTGTGTTAAAATAATGAAATTAAAATAAAACATCTTTATTTTATTTTTCTTTTTGAAACCTCCATTTGAGTTATGGAGGTGGGGACCACCCGAGTTTGAAACCTCCTTTTTGAATTTTAGTGGTGGGGACCACCAAAACCATTCTTTAATGTGGGGAAATTCCTTGGAATCCTCCCATTAAATTGTGCCAATATGAATTCAATTTAATGTGCCATTGAATTGTGCCAACGTAATTCAATTTAATGTGCCATTTAATTATGTCATCTTTAATGTGCCAACGTAACCAAATTAATTGTGTCAACCTTAATTAATTTGATAAACCTATTTTAATATATGTTGGCTCCTCATTTCCTGGTTGGAAATCATTGGAAAATGAGATATGAGAGAACCTTGGAGAACCGGGAATAACTTTCTCAAATGAAGAACTACCCCCCCAATGAAGAACGAGGAACCGACCCCGAGTCCAGATCGAAAGCGTCTTGCGGAAGCGACGCACGCCGACGTTCTTCATCGACTACAACTTTCTTCCTCATGCCACCTCCAACGAACAATTAAGGTAGGGGTTTTTACATGTTGAATTTATTCTATTGAGTCATCATGTCCTAAATTCATGAAAACGATGACAAAATGAACAAGGCCATCATCTCACACAGTAACCTTGCTTTGATTCCTTTTATTTCTTCATGTGTTCTTCATGCATTCTTCAACCCCCTAATTTCTATTAGAACTGGGAATATGGAGTTTTGCTGAGCACGATATATGGACGTGAAGCCCTCGATACAAGGATGGAGAATATGCGATCGTATAATTTTTCAGGTTTGGAATGAAGCCGCAGTGGCTCATGGAAGAAGGCGATGGCCGTCACCCGGACATTAGTGAGGAAGGAAGGGTGGTGCGTGTCCACACCATCGGTTGAAGAGGATTCTGTGGCCTATTGGTCGTGATGGGGCAGGATGGCGGCCGGAAACCGACAAGCTGTGTGGCAGAGCGGTAGCGCACGTCCGCGCCACCGGAGGAGCAAGAGGTCGCGACCGCTTGCGGTCCCGCACGCTAGCTAGGCCGCACCACGAGGCCACACCGTGAGGCCGCATCGCACCGCGCGCCGTGCGTCGGGCCACACCGTGGGCTGCACCGCGAGGCCACACCACTAGCCGCATCGCGGGGCCACACCGTGGGCCGAACCCCGAGGTCGCACCGTGGGCCACACAGTAGGTCACGCTAATGGGTTTCTCCCTTCGCAGTCCGGGCCGAGTTTCCCCCTACACAGGCCGGGATAGGCCCACCGAGGCCCAGGCCATCTGGGCTAGAACTGGACCGAACCTAGACCCATTTGAGCCTGGTATTACCTTTTTTTCCATAACTTAAGAACCGGGCATCCATTAGATGAACCCTCTATGGTGCCAGAATCCTTGGATCGAGACATGCCTTTTGATATACTTCACCTGATTTTTGGATAAGGTTGGAGTATGGTTGAGTTAGATCAGACCCCGAATCCAACCAGGCCCTCGGAGCGGAAACGCTAATAACTTACAAACCGGGCGTCTGATTGGCGTGATGTCTATTGTGTTGGGTCCCTTTTGACATGACGGACCTTTGGGTTAATTTTTCATGGAAATTTGGTGTGGTTGAGGTATGAACTATGTCTTGGGGAGTGGTTCTCCCAAGGGCGATACCTACGGAACCCTTCGACTGGTTTTGACTTGACGGTTGCTGACCGTTTTGACTCGGAGTGACTCGACTGGCCTAGTGGGGAGCACCTTTGTGTGGCGCGGAAGACCCATGGTGGGGAGAACCTTTTTGTGAATTGGAAGACCCACATTACTCGAAAGGGGTATTACCTCAGTAGACCATGAGGAGGAGTGCCTCTGTGTTACACGGCAGACCCACAGTGTGGAGCACCTCTGTGTGACACGGCAGACGCACGATACTCGATAGGAGGAGTACCTCAATAGTCCAAAGTTAGTGGTAAGCGCCTCTGTGTGATGCGGCAGGACCACTGTACTCGATAGAGGAGGAGTTCTCCAGCAGCCGAGGTGTTTGGAATTTTACTTGTTACTATCCCTAGAGAATCATGTGGTTGGCTATCAGCTTCCATAGCGATCCTATATGGGTCAGCTTAATAATTTTGTTTCTTAGAGTTGTATACCTGGTGTGAGTTAAGTCTTTATCTTTGTGATATTCTTCCCTTCATGGAATAGTTGCGCTTTGGGCTTTTGAGTTGGGCCTCGTGTTTCCTCATGATTGAGATGGGTTTACTCGACAACTTAGGTATATGTATGGGCAAATACATAAGTAGGGTTGTTAGTTTTTTTCATGTTTTGAGGTTTATCCTTTGTGGTTTTTGAGAGACCTTTGAGGTTCTTGGGGTCCCTACTGAGTATCGTTATACTCACCCCTACAAGGGCTACACCAGCACCTTGTTGTGTTTGGTGCAGACAACGGACAACGCTGAATGAGGATGAGGGTACCAGGACTGGAGGTAGCTCAGAGGTGGACCATAGACGAGGCGTACCGTAGTGAGGACCATTAGAGAGTTGTACCTACCCTTCAGGTTGGATTCATTGGTGGGTGTTCATAGGATCTATAGTCAGTTTTAGTTGTACTTTCCAGTTTTTATTGTACTTTACAGTTGGTCTTGTATGTTGGCCACTTTTATTTTCTGTACACACCCTGTTTACTACATAGTTTTACTTTGTGCTTGTATCCTTCTTTGTGATTAGTTGTTTGAGTTTTAGGTTATAAAGGCAATGCCTTCCCATTTTTAAGGAACACGCCTTTCGGTGCTATCCACCAGCCCCTGGCCTATGGAAGGCAGGCTTGGGGTAGTCACGGCACAGGCCCAAGGGACAGGTCATGAAAAATTAGTATCAGAGGAGTTCAGTTCTACCGATGAACTAGAACTCTGATCTTTTCTAAGTGGCAATAGTGTTCAGTGTTATGGGTGTGGTTTTCAGTTTGGGGAGTCCAATGTTGGTGTGATGGCCAACGTATCCATACAGTAGGATCCTGAATTCTGATTTCCGACTCAGCACATGAAAACATTGATTGCGTGTGTTTTTGAAAATTTTGTGATCTCTTTGAGTCATCTCACCAGGTATAAACTTAATGACCATGGCGCAGCTGTTTCTTTTCCTGATGCCTTCACATAAATAGCCAGCTAGGATTCCAGTTAGAGTATGTGATGACAGCCCATCGAGGGACGAGGTATCGATGCAGGGCCCCCTTACGACATTTGTACCACTGGGTGGTGTACCAGCAACACCACTACCTGTAGGGAAGCCGATACCACCAGCCCCAACAGTAGAGGTTTCACACTACTTGAGCACATTGCATGAGTTCCAGTTCCACAGGCCACCAAATATCTGAGGCAAGACAAAGCCACAAGAAGATGAGGATTCGCTGGAGGCTGTGTTTAGAGTCTTTCAACTTGTAGGGACACCGGATGATCTCATGGTGATCCTTGTTTCCAACCTTCTTCAGGAAGTAGCGGGTAGATGGTAGAGTTTGATGCTATAGGTTCATGATGAGGTCACTCTCATCTGGGTGGACTTCGAGTGCCTTTTCAGGGCATAGTTCATCCCAGTAACCCTACACTCAGTGCGTATACAGAAGCTTCTCCACTTACAGTAGGGTAGCATGAATGTGGCTCAGTATTCATTGACGTTCACCGACCTCTCACGGTACTCCACTTACATGGTGCGAGACCCTTTCTTTAGGGCCCAGACCTTCGAGCAGGGGCTCAGATGTGGGATTAGAGCTTCGATGGTTTCTCTCAGCATACCGACACAGGCGGGGGTGTTAGAGAGAGCACTTGTAGTGGAGAGTTTCGTTGTTGAGCATTCCCCGGTAGCGAGACCCACCATCGGACGACACGTAGAAGATTCATCGGTAGCTAGAAGCAGACAAATGATGTAGAGGTCCAAGAGAACCAGACCTATAGTCAGATGATTGCAGGATACATGTTTGGTGGTGTGAGGCTCTCTGGGAAGAGCAGGATAGGCGAGAGACACACAATGTTACACATGCGGTGGGTAGGGTCACATGACTCGCGACTGCCCGACCCCCCGTACCAATGACTGGAATATGGTTGAGGGACCATCGAGGTAGAGACAGAGGTTTGATCGAGGAGGTTTTTAGGATGTAGGTGGATGTGGCAGAGGATTAGGCCATGTAGTAGGCGGTGGGCGACGTATTGAGGTTCTACCACCACCGCTGCTAGGTAGTCCACCCCAATCACAGAGAGTAGGAGGACAAGGATGATCTTAGCTCTAGGCAGCTAAGGCCTTCGACCACAGCACTCCAGATATGATTAGAGGTATGATCTATGTCTACTCCACCTTAGTTGTAGTACTTATAGACATAGGTTCCAGTCACTCATTTATTACCATGGCCCTCGTTCGGAGCTCTGAGATTCCGAAAAAGTTGTTGCCTCGATCCTTATGGATAGAGACTCCTACGGGAGTGGATTCGATGATTACGCACTGGTTCCAGTAGTTTGATCTTACTCTAGGAGGAAAGAGCTTCAGCTGGGATCTCCTAGTAGCGGCGTTGAGGCCTTATGACGTCATCTTGGGTATGGACTAGTTATCCACATTCCATGCTTAGATTGACTGTATTAGGGGAAAAGTGCGGTGTGTCCACACGGATGGGACCAGGTTTTCCTTCACCGGTGATAAGGGAACCTTTGAAGCATAGGATGGACTTACTCGGAGGAGGGTGTATCCGATCACTCATCAGTTGGATAGCCTTACCCTTAGAGCGGTTGATGTTGAGAGTCCAATCTATCCTATAGTGGTGGACCAGTACGCTGATGTTTTCCCTCATGATGTTCTGGGTCTACCTCATTGCATAGAGGTGGACTTTTACATCAACTTGTACCCCGGGATGGCACTGATATCTACCCCAGTATATTGGATGGCTCCTGTAGAGCTTCGGGAGTTGTGAGTATAGCTGGAGGACTTACGGAGCAAGGGGTTCATTAAGCCCAGTGTTTCCCCTTGGGCAGCCCGGATTTTGTTTTCCAAGAAGGCGGATGGGATTTTGAGACTCTATGTGTACTATTGGCGCCTGAACTAGGTGACTATGAAGAAAAATTACCCACTTCTAAGGATTGACAATCTCTTTGATTAGCAGAAGGGAGCACAATGGTTTTCGAAGATAGACCTCAGATTAGGCTATCACCAGCTCAGGGTACGAGATAGGGATGTGCAGAAGATGGACTTCAGATATCGGTAGGGCCAATATGAGTTCTTGGTTATGCCTTTAGGTGTGATCAATACACCAGCAGTGTTCATGGGACTTATGAACAGGATCTTTCCTCCATACCTTGATCACTTTGTGGTAGTCTTCATCGATGACATCCTGATATACTCAGCGACGGAGGAGGGTCATGCCTATCATTTGCAGATAGTTCTGGACACACTCCAAGAGAACCAGCTTTATGTTAAGATCTCGAAGTGCTAGTTTTGGATACAAGAAGTCCAATTTCTGGGACACGTTATCTCATAGGTTGTAGTTGTAGTGGATCCAGCAAAGATTGAGGTTGTACTATCTTAGGAGCCACCCAGGAGCGTGACGATGGTGCGGATTTTTCTTAGTTTGTCTGGTTACTACTGGAGGTTTGTGCCTGACTTTTCCAGAGTTTTGGCACCCTTATCAGCGTTGATGAAGAAGGTTAAACCCTTCGTGTGGTCAGAGATATGTCAGCGGAGTTTCTAGGAGCTGAGGTAGAGACTAAAGAGTGCCCCCATCTTGAGGCTACTAGAGGAAGGCGTTGGGTACATAGTCTACTACGAAGCATCAGGGAATGGGCTTGGATGTGTCCTGATGTAGGAGTGAGTAGTGATCGCGTATGATTCTCAACAGCTAAGACTACATGAGAAGAACTATGCTACCCATGACTTGGAGTTGGCAGCAGTAGTCTTCACCTTGAAGATGTGGCGACATTACTTGATGTCTGAACGTTTTATAGTCTACTCTGATCATAAGAGTCTCAGGTATATCTTCTCTCAGAAGGACTTGAACTTGATATAGCAGCAATCACTTGAGTTCCTCCAGGACTATGACTTCGATATAGTCTATACTCCTTGTAAAGGGAATGTAGTAGTAGACGCACTCAGTAAGAGATATGGTATACAGTTGTTGAGTTATGTGACAGAGCATCTAGCCGCTTTGAGGATATCCAATGTGGATCAAGATGGGGAATCTTATCTTCAGTCTCTGACAGTCACTCCCCCAATCCTTCAGCGAGTCAAGGAGGAACAACTTGGGGATGCATACTGAGAGGCTTGACATGTTCGGATATCCACAGGATAGGCACCTGATGGATTTTATGAAGGTGGGGAGCACGTCATCCTCTTCAAAGGTCGTACTATTGTACTAGAAGCACTTAGGGAGGAAGCGTGATGGAGTTCCATACGTCCCCTCTTGCAGTACATCCAGGAGTGTCTAAGATGTAACAGGACCTCCAGCGTCAACACTGGTGGTTGAAGATGAAGAAGGCAGGGGCAGAGTTTGTCTCTCGGTGCCTCACTTGTCAGCAAGTGAAGGTAGAGCATCAGGTTCCAGTATGATTAGTTTAGCCATTAGAGGTGCTAGAGTGGAAGTGAGATGTAATTTCCATGGACTTTGTGATGGGACTTCCACGCACGTCCAGGAGTCATGATTCTATCTGGGTGATCGTTGACCGACTCACCAAGTCAGACCACTTTCTACCTATCAGAGAGCAAGGATCAGTAGAGAGCTTGTAACGCCTCTACGTGCAGGAGATTTTACGGCTTCATGGATTGTCATCTATGATTGTCTCTGATCTTGATGCACATTTTACTTCTCGGCTATGGAAGGGGTTACATGAGGAGTTCAGGACACAGCTTCGGTTGAGCACCGCTTTCCACCCTCAGAAGGATGGTCAGACGGAGTGGACCATAAAGACCCTCGAGGACATGATACGTGATTACATCCTTGATTATGGCCTTATCTAGGAGGATCACTTACCTTTGGAAGAGTTCGCATACAAAAACAGTTATCACTCCACTATCGGTATGGTACCATTTGAGGCGTTGTACAGACGACCTTGCAGATCACCACTGTGCTGGACTGACCCAGGGGAGACAACACTCGTGGGACCAGAGATGGTATGGGCTACCACGGAGAAGGTGCAGATCATCTAGGAGCAGATGAAGACTGCATAGAGTAGGCATAAATCTTATGATGATAGGAGACAGAGACCTCTAGAGTTCAAGGATGGTGACCATGACTTTTAATGGGTCTCACATCGAAGAGGTTTTTAGAGATTTGGCTAGGGCGGTAAGTTATCTTAGAGGTTCATCAGACCCTTTTAGGTCCTCAGCAGAGTTTGCGAGGTCGCTTACTGCTTAGCTCTTCCACCTCAGTTGCACCGGTGCATGATGTTTTCCATGTATCCTAGCTGAGTAGATACATGCACGACCCTTCACACATCATTGACTGGGGAGAGCTGGACATCGATGACGGGGTGATGTTTATGGAGGTTCCAATAGAGATTGGGGATCGATAGGAGTGGGTCTTTCATGGGCGGTCGATACCTCTGGTGCACGTTTGTTGGCAGCATGGGAAACTCTAGGAGAGCACATGGGAGTGGGAGGCTCATATATGTGCTTAGTACCCCCACTTGTTTCCCTAGTTTATGTTGTGGATTTCAGGGACGCAAAGCCCTGAGGTGGGGAGAATATAAATACCAAAATTTCTCCATGTATTTTTTTTAATTATATGGAAATTTTACGAGTCCGCAAAAATTGACGGTGCATGATTTCGAGGCCCAGAGTGCCCGAAATGAATTTCTGAACTTGTTTTCAGGTACGTTGAGTAAACGTGTGGGAAGGTTTTTGTAAATTTTGAACCGGTGCTTGGAATTGAAATCTGAGGACACTGTTGAACTCGTAGTGCTGGTATTCTCTTAAGGATACCTTCACCTCGACCGTAGTAGGTCGAGAGTGAAAGTTAGTTTTCATAGTTTTTGTGGGTGTGTTAAAAGAATTAAAATAAAATAAAACATCTTTATTTTATTTTTCTTGTTGAAACCTCCATTTGAGTTATGAAGGTGGGGACCACCTGAGTTTGAAACCACCTTTTTGAATTTTAGTGGTGGGGACTACCCAAACCCTTCTTTAATGTGGGGAAATTCCTTGGAATCCTACCATTAAATTGTGCTAATGTGAATTCAATTTAATGTGTTATTCAATTGTACCAACGTAATTCAATTTAATGTTCCATTTAATTGTTCCAATTTTAATGTGCCAATATAACCAAATTAATTGTTCCAACCTTAATTAATTTGATAAACCTATTTTAATATATGTTGGATCTTCATTTCCTGGTTGGATATCATTGTCAAAGGAGAGTTGGGAGAACCTTAGAGAACCAAGAAGAAATTTATCCAATGAAGTACCACCCCCCAAAAAAGAACGATGAACCGACCTCAAGCCCGGATCAGAAGCGTCTTGTGAAAGCAACGAACGTGACGTTCTTCATCGACTACATCTTTCTTCCTCGCGCCACCTCCAATGAATAATTGAGGTAGGGGTTTTTACACATTGAATTTATTCTATTGAATCTTCATGTCTTAAATTCACGATGATGATGGCCAAACGAACATGTCCATCATCCCACACATTAACCTTACTTCTCTTCCTTTTATTTCTTCGTGTATTTTTTGTGCGTTCTTCAACCCCCTAATTTTTATTGGCACTGGAAATATGGAGTTTTGATGAGCGTGATATATGGACGTGATTTCCTTGACACAAGGATCGTGAATATGCGATCATATAATTTTTCGAGTTTGGAACGAAGCCACAGTGACTCGTGGAAAAAGGTGACGGCCTGCACCCGGCTGGTCGTGAGGAAGGAAGGTAGGCGCGCGTCTGCACCACCGGTTGAAGAGGAGTCCATGGACCGTTGGCCATGGTGGGGCAGGATGGTGGTCGGCAGCCATCCAGCCGTGTGGCAGAGCAGTGACGCACGTCTGCATTGTCGGTGGAGTAGGAGGCCATGGCTGCTTGGCCGCGACGGAGGTGGATAGCAGCCGGCACCCGGTTGGCCGCAGGTGGACAGCGGTGTCGTCACGCCGCTGGAAGGAAGACTGGCTGGAAGTTTCTATCGGCCGAGGTGCACCAAGTGGGACTTCTAAGTGGTGACACGTGCTATCTAGGCCGCACTGCGGGCCACACCACAGGCCGCAATGTAGGACGCACCACGAGCCGCCCAACAGGTCGTGCTAACGGGCCGCGCTAATGGGTCACGTCCTTCATGGGTCGGGCCCAACAAGGCCCAAGACATCCGGTCCAGACCCAGACTGGGTCGGGTCAACCCGAATCGGGTCGGGCCGGGACATTCCGACTGGGTCGGACCGGACCCGGGCCCATCTGGGCCCAGTATTACCTTTTTGGCCATAACTTGATAATCGGGCGTCCGTTTGACGAACCGTCTATGGCGCTAGAATCATTGGATCGAGATGGTCCTTTTTATATAATCCAATTTAATTTTGGATAAGGTTGGAGTATGATTGGGTTGGATCAAATCTCGAATCCAACCGGGCCCTCAGAGCGGAAACCTTATAACTTACAAACTGGGCGTCTGATTGACACGTCGTCTGTTGTGTTGGGTCCCTTTTGGAATGATGGACCTTTGGGTTACTTTTTGTGGAACTTAGGGGCAGTTTTGGTATAAAATATGGATTGGGGATTGGTTCTCCCAAGCGTGATATGTACGTAACCCTACGACTGGCTGAAACTTGATGATTGTTGACCGTTTCGACTCGGAGTGACTCAACTAGACTAGTGGGAAGCGCCTTTGTGTAACATGGCAAACCCATGGTGGGGACCACCTTTGTGTGATGCGGCAGACCCATGGTACTCAACAAGAGGAGTACCTCAGCAGTCTACGAGGGGGAGCACCTCTATGTGACGCGGTAGACCCATGATACTGGACAGGAGAAGTACCTCAGTAGTCCAAGGTTATTGGGAAGTGCCTTTGTGTGACGCGGAAAGCCCACTGTACTCGATAGAGGAGGAGTTCTCCGGCAACCGAGGTGTTCGTAATGTTACTTGTTACTATCCCTAGGGAATCCTGTGGCTGAATATCAGCTTCCATAGCGATCCTATGTGGGTCAGCTTCATAATTTTGTTTCTCAGAGTTGTATACCTAGAGTGAGCTGAGTCTTTATATTTGTGATATTCTTTACTTCATGGAATAGCTGAGATTTTGGATTTTGAGTTGGGCCTCATTTTTCCTCATTATTAAGATGGGTTTACTCGATAAAATTGGTATATGTATGGGAAAATACCTAAGTAGGGTTGTTAGTTTTTTTCATGTTTTAATGTTTATCCTCTGTGGTTTTTGTGAGACCTTTGAGGCTCTCGGGGTCCCTACTGAGTATTG